>BMAU01021309.1:600000-1043611 GCA_019973935.1 Trichonephila clavipes
TCACGTTTTGGACCTGTGAATTGGCCTCCAAGATCTTGTGATTTAACACCGCTAGACTATTTTCTGTGGGGCTATGTAAAGTCATTGGTATATGCGGATAAGCCACAAACGCTTGACCATTTGGAAGATAACATTCGCCGTGTTATTGCCGAATACGGCCACAAATGTTGGAAAAAATCATCGAAAATTAGACGTCCAGATTGGACTGCATCCGAGCCAGCCATGGCAGTCATATGCCGGAAATCATATTTAAAATGTAATGCCACAAGATTATCTTTCGATTTAAAAAAAATTCATGTCAATCGAATAATACATCGTTGTTTTATTGTAATTTAAATTTCTATACCTCTAAAAAAACACCCTTTATTACTCTTTTTATGGAATATACATGCTTTTTTTATAGGTAAAACAATATTTCACTGACTAGCTCTAGTTATTTAAAGAGAGGTGCCACTGAAGACTTGTCATCTAGAGGCTGATGTTCATTAAATCTGTCAAGGTTCGAAATCCATACACTGATTTGCTGTAAAAGTTTTTGAGAGTAGGGTGCCAGAGCTCGGGTGTCATCCACATCACTTGACTGAGGTTTGAAATTGCAAGGTTGTTGCTAATAAGATTTACGTTGCTTTAAAGTATTGGGATAGAGAATTCACTGAGCATCCAACCATTTTCATTAGTTTTAGAGCCTTTAAAAGGCTCTTTACTGTAAATTGATATTTTGAGTATGAGATGTGGATCAAACATCTTGTACACAGTCCAGTCACATTAATGTGACCACCTGTCAAAAGCCGGACTAACCACCTTTTGCAGAGCAGACTGCTGTGACACATGCAGGAAGAGAGTCAATTAGGTTCCTGAAGGTGTTCACTGGGGTGTTGAGATATGTCGACTCCAGGGATTACACAACTGAGAATCCATGGTGTGAACAACCCAATCAAGATGGTCTCGCAGATTCTCGATTTTGTTTAAATCAGATGAGTTTGCTGGCCAAGGGAGAATGATAACCTCATCCTGGTGCTCTTCAAACCATGCACTTACACTGCCAGCCGTATAACACTTTACGCTGTCCATTTGGTAAATGTCAACATCCTGGGGGGGAAAACAATGCACGTATAGGGTAGGACATGGTCCATAAGGACAGATACGTACTTGTATTGATCCATCGTGCCTTCCACAGTGATGAGTGAACCCAGAAAATGCCAGGAAAATATTCCCCAGACCATAATGCTCCCACCCTTGACTGCACTGTTCTGGCAATGGTTGCAGGGTGTATGCTTTCAGAGGTTTCACGCCATATACGCCAATGTCCATCTGTCCAATGGAGCAAAAAATGTGATTCATCGGAAAACGCTACATGTTGTCACTCAGTGAACATCCAGTTGGAGTATTAATTGCAAATTCCAGCCTTCATTGCCGATGAACAGCAGTCGGCACGGGTGCATGAACCAGGCATTTGCTTTGGAGGCCCAGACACAGTTGGTAGCCCCTTGGCTTATCTGGGTGCTCAGTTGCTTGACAGTAGCATGTCTATTCGCCTGAAGGTATCTCTGCAGCTGTCATTCACCTCTGTCATCTATGGCCCATGGTACACCACATTTGCCACATCGCTGATTTCAAGCAGTCCCATTGTGCCATGCACTGTATACTTTTACCACGGCAGCACACGAACAATTCATGAACTTAGCCGTTTCGGAAATGCTTCCACCCTTGGCCCAAAAGCCAATAATCATGGCCTTTTGGACTTCAGATTAATCACTCTGTTTCTGCATTACTCCAACAATTGCATTGTTTTCTGAAGCCCTCACACACCCTTTATGTACACACAGTATGCACATTGCTTCTATGTTTTAGTTGGCACAATGAAGTGATTTCCTAGATCAAGTCGTACATCTGTACTAACCTGTCCTTCCATCAGTTTGTTTCCTTGAGGTTCTTGACGCTGATCCTGGTTTCTTTGAGAAGTACAAAAGCACTATTTTCCATCAAACAACCAAAAGCAAGAGCTTTTCATCTAGAGTAACAATTTGGTATGCACACCATGTGTTTACCACAAAAATATTGATCATCTGCGTGAAAAATGGCCACCACCATTATTTTGACCTAATTTCACCATTTTTTTTCCATTTAGATACCGACATTAAAATGATATTGTAATATGCCATTTTCCCATTATTGTGATGCATAAAATAATTTGATTTTGCACTTTCCTCAGGAGTTGTAGAATCAACTAAATGTTACATGGGGGATGTTTGTACATTCATACAAACATATCCACATAAAAAATATTTCTCTCACAACTGCTGTATAGCCCCTACCAGCAAGCTTACAATGCTGCCAAGTGCAAAACTTAAAAAATGTGTTAATTCATTTCCAACATTAAACTAATTATTGAAAAAGTTTATTGATTTTGTAACTTTTATAGTAGTCAGGTACAACAATTAAAATGAAAAGTTCCTCTATTTAGGTAGAAACAAATAAACGAGCTTCCCAAAAAAAAGAAATGGTAAATAATGGGTTAAAGTGACTGGACTGTGTACTTTTGAAAGAGCAAGTACATTCTCTCTCTTTTTTTCTTTTTTTTTCGGATTCTTCATAAACCTTCTACTCTCCTCAAATAATATAAACTAGTTATTTTCTCATCGAGGTTCTTGTATTTTTTTTTTTTTTTTTTTTTGTCTTTTCTGTAATTCAGGAATTTTTTCCTTTGCTCTAGCAATTTTATAATGTTGGCTTACGTCATTGCCAGATTCAGATTTTTTTAATGAGATTTGTAACTGATGGAAAGTTGATTGCACACTTTCAGAAGGTGAATTGATGAGTTTGAATATTTGTACTTTGTATTGTTTGATCAAATGAGTATATTCAAATGTAAAAGAAAAATTTTGCTACAATTATCATTTTGAAAATTGTCATAAATAAAACGTATGTTTGTAATTGGTGTGGTATTATTAAACAGTACGTAAGTTTTCACATTTGAGTGATTTTATGCAATTATGATAGCATCTTGAAAGTGTCTGTGTGACACATTTGAAAATAACTGACTGTTTTTCTTTAAATTTTTTGAAATAACAAAAGCTATGATCAATATCAACATAAAAAATTACATGACATTCTGAACATAAATTTTGGTAAAATGTTTATTTCTTGTGTATTTCAAAATAAACTTCTTATTTATACTTATATCTATTTATTCAAGAGTTCAAACTATATGCATTTATTTGCATTTACCTTTTTCAATATGAGTTAAAAAAAAGCAGTTTCTCAGCTCATCTTGGTGGTCAAGGTTGTTACTCCTGGCCAACATTGTGGATTATTGGGCTCAAGTCCTGGTTCTATTGAAAACAGTGGCATAACCGAGAATATTAGGGCCCCCTGCAAAGTCAGGTTTTGGGGCCCCAAGCCTAGATACATATTAGCTCCCTAGGACCCGCCCCCCCCAATGCGGGGATGTATGTTACGCCACTGACTGAAGACCTGCCACGTAAAGGTGTGAGATGGATCCCTCTCTTGGGCACCTTTGATGTGAGTGGAAGGGAAGAAACACTAGCTATAATCCTATCAATCTATTTATTGATCTCACAAAATAACAGCATGGATATACAATTAATATCAACAAGAGAATGTCCTAAAGCTAACAATATAAGTGGAACAACAGCGAAATACACAAATTATTAGGAGACTTATCAAAATCGATCCTCTCTTTAAAGGATGGAATCTATTATCCCACTGAATTTAATATTAATTCAACTATAGTGAGCAATCGTCTCTTTAAATCTTTCCTCTATTAAATATTTGAATTACACAATTTTGTAGTGATACCTGATCAGTAGCAATCTCACCCGACATCTGGCTTTCTTTCACTCCTTCTCCGTATCTAGCTAGAAAACCTTGGTGAACTTAATTTACATATCACGGTTTCTTCTTCGAAAGGGTTGATTGTGAATAAATGCGAATTGATAGCCCAAAGATTTCCCAAGAGGATTAGAGGAGGGTACATTAATAGACCCATCACAAAGGGGCTAATACACATTAAATTAGTTTGGGCTTAGTTCATGGTGTGGAAATTCGTAGAGTATTGTAGCAACTGAAGTGTTGTCCTCATCATTTGACAGTTTATCAAAATGATGAGGCCTGTCACCGACAGCCATTGAATTAGAGTATGACATTAATAAAAATATAAAATAAAGATATAGATAGATAGATATCATCATGAGACAATCTAATTGGTAAAATTCAACTTTCTATAGTAATGGCAAAAGTTCCAGCAGAAGAATCTTGTGTAATTAAAAGGTCTGGTAGAAGGGAGGAATCCATGCATTAAATTTGATATTGCCTCAATCATGAAAGGATAAAAATATAGCTTATTTTCAATTCTAGTTCAGTGTTGAACTAAATTATTTTAAAAATTGAGAAAATAAGCTATTTAAATGTTTATTATGATACTTTAAAATTTAAATCTCGTTGTGGCATTTTAGTTGGTCATTCATTCAAGTTGTAATGTCTTAAAACAGTCGCATGAAATTGTAACTGCTGCTTGTTAAATATGAGTGAAAAGTTTCATTATGAGAAGTGTACGGGTGAAACACATAGGTTCCATGCTCCTTATTTAATCATAATTAAAAATTGAGAGATTTGTCATGAATATACTCCATTTGTCAAATCTATTATGACATGATTCAAACAAACCTTGTACTCCTAAACCAAATTTTAAACCCAGGTTTGTGAAAAGAAAAATTGTTACCTTTATAAAATAAAAATTCTTGGGTAACATTTTATAAAAATTAAGTACTATAGACTTGGTTGGAGTGCATCTAGATTGCTTAAAATTATTTTTGAAAAAATCATGCATTTCGATTGCTTTTACTGTCAATCAAATAAGATTATGTAAATCATTCAAAAAGAGTTATTTTTTTTAAAGAATAGTTCTTAGGAACCAAAATTATTTTCAAATGATTATAAAAACAAGTGGATTTAGATTTATAAAGAGCTATCAAATTGAAGAAATGCATAAAAATTTGACCAATTGTACCTTGTATTAATCAATAGGCATGGTCCCATCCTTCTCCATAATAATTCACGGTCCCATGTAGCACAAATGACCATTTAAAGGCTTTACAAATTAGGCTACCAGATCTTACTGCTGCAGCCTCTATGCCCACCTGTGAATAACTTATGTTTTGCTGCTTGAAGCATGAAATAATACTTTTCGATAAAATTTGGCATGATGGCTTATTAATCAAGCTCATACGACTTGATTTTCCGGCTCCTTGATCAAGTCCATTCATAGCTTTCTATCCCATAGATCATTTAGAGTGAGAGTTGACAGGATTCTCTCCTCCCCTCGACCAATCAGAAGCGACCTTCCGCAAGGAAGTCTAAGCTCGCCTCTGCTTTTCACTCTGTACGTAAATGATATCCCGCAAACTGATTCATTGCATTTAGCAATGTTTGCTGATGATATTGCCGTTATTTCGCAGAACAAGAGATTTTCCGTTGTAATCTCTAATCTGCAACATTACATTTCCTTGCTTGAACTCTGGCTCAACGACTGGAAAGTAAAAGTAAACGCTTCTAAAAGTGCGTGCCTCATGTTTGCGAGAAGATCCCAACTCCCCGTTGGACTTACTCCCGTAACTATTTTTGGCCAGCCCGTCCCCTGGGTAAATGTTGCAAAATACCTAGGGTTGTTTCTAGACGCAAAATTAACTTTTGCCTATCATATCGAACAGACTCGCAAAAAAGCGATCGCTGTTCATGCTATGCTTAAAAAGCTCATCTCCAGAAGGAGTAAACTTGCGATCCGGCACAAAGTTTTGCTCTACAAATCTATCATCCGACCGGTCATGTGTTACGGATCGCAAATTTTCGGATCCGCTGGCATGTGTCATCTTAAGAAATTACACGCGCTGACAAACTCATTTTTGAGACAGATTGTTAATGCTCCCTGGTTCATACGCAATGAAGTCATTTATCGTGATTTAAAAATTAAGCCATTTTTACCTCATATAAAGGACCTTTCTAAAAGGTTCTTTAATAAACTTCCTAACGTTCCCAATGAGCTAATTAGTAACCAGCCTGCATACGATCCCGCAGTGCCCTCGTCTCAAAAGCGCCCCAGAGCGCTTCTTGATCACGATTTTATAAGTTTCCCCCAAGCCAAAAGGCTTAGGGCTTAAACTTAGCTTATTTCTCATTGGGAACTTTAACTTAAATTTTAACTTTTATTGTAATTTTTAAGCTTAAACTTCCTACTTTTAAACTAAAAACTCTCACCATAACAAGTAAATGCTAGCTCCGCGCCGAGAGTCGCGGAATTAATGTTCTTCTGAAGCGATGTTAACCGCTGTCGGAATCCGAGACTGTGTCCCGATCGGATTCAATTTTGCGGTTGTTCTCGCTTCTACTTTTCTTTCCGGCCACCAGATGGAGGCACGGCGCTTTCTATCTAGCACTCTTATAAAATTCGTTTCACATCCAGCAATCATAAATTCGCTCCTCGGAGCGACCGTTTATATTTTTGAAAGCTGGATATTCCTTGTTTCCTTTTATCAATTTATACCAAGTACTTATCACTTATATGACTTCATTGCGTTATATAATTTCTTATACCGCGATCAGTCCTTTACTCTCTTATTTTTTGGTCCCTCCCCCCCATTTTTACTGGCAATGTGCGAGTTGGTTCATTAAATTTTATTCAAAATTTGTTCTCTCCCCTTTTTTTTTTTTTTTTCCTATGGGATCTTGGAATTTATTTAAATTTCAATATCTACTTGTTTCGGGTCGTTTATTTTCGGATCGACCCAATCCTCTTCCACGCCCACTTTCTGCGATTGATTGGTTTCGACCAATCATAACGCAGCAAGCAGGGCATTTTTCCATCAGTGAGCGGACTTCGACCGCTACTATTTTTCAGCAGATATGTTCTGCCCATCTTAATTATTTCAATCATTTATAAATTTTTCTCTTTTACTTTATGTCACCCCACTAATTCGGCTCTAAATTTATCAATTCTTATGAGGAGGTACGTCGCCCTTATAGGGACAGGAACTCTGTAAATTACATGCCACTTGAAATAATACTTTTCATTATAAGACTGAGGTTAAAATATCTTTTTCAAATTTTGTATCTTCTAAAGCACTTTTTTTTTTTAAATAAAAAATTAATTTGTGGGAAATGTTTTGGCAAAAGTATGTTCAAGCGAATGGTGCATATTTCGAATAATCCATTCTCTGTCAAAGCTTTGTTCTTTTATTTCCAAATGATAAGATGTATCTCCTAAACTTGATAAAAAAAATATTTTTTTAAATTTTCTCTAATAATTTGAGGAATGAAGTGACTTGTGTACTGGAAATTGGCTAAATCTTTAACTGTATCTTTATCAACTTATTAATACATTACACACATGCAATTAACATTATCCCAAAGATATGTGTACAGGACATAATGCTAAGTTACACTTTCATTCTATGCATTTCGAATATATCTAAACTCTTATAAATACAAATTTGCTGAAAAGAATTAATTTTCTGAAATATATTCAAAGTCTAAAAACGTACATACCTGTAAAATTCCGCCTTTGCAGTGATTGACCTTAACAAAATTAGTTTTCCACTGGAATATATAATATTGTTACCAAGATTTGTATACTTTATTCAAATGTATTTGGCATGCTGTGAGTTTTACAATAACTGCAAGAAAACTTATTAAAAGATCATTGTTTCATGCTAATTGTATTCTATGTACAATACTGTGCCAAAAAATTAATTTTAAATACCTATTTGAATTTAAAAATCAATTTTATTTTCTTAGTAACCCAACGTTTCATTTTACATGACCAAATAATAATCAATAGGTTCACTTATGTGTGTATTTATTTTGTTTTACATGTATGTTTGTGAATATTTTAACTCTTGTTGTAATGTTACTATTACAGTTCTGTAGCCAATTTTTCTTTTCTTTTCTTTCCTTTCTCCCTCCCCTTTTAATATGTTTGTCAGAAGCCTTGAATAAATTGAATTATATATTTGGTTAAACTGTGTAATTTTTTGTTTTGTTAATATCTAGGCTCTCAAAATCAAATTATTCAACACTGCATTTTTGCCTTTGAATACATGCACTTTTGTTTAATTTTTTCCATACTAAATAGAATATGTATTATATTTCTTCTTACAGCTAGACTATGTTGAATTGTCTGATCCTGAAGAGGATGAACACAAATTACAGTATGCATATGTTTTATGGTTCTCACAACGTCAGAGTGGAAAACAAAATAATGTTCAACCATATGACCAGAATTTAAAACTTGTTGGTGCCTTTAATACAGTAAGTTATTAATTTTTTGTTTTTGATTTTCTTTGTAGTACAATTTGTATTCATATGTATACATTCTCTTGTGATTGAAAATATATCCTGTTTTCTAATCCAAGTAAATCATTCAGTTTTAAAGAGAACAAATGTGGTTCAAAAAAAAGCCGTAATGCAAAATTTGTTAAAATTTCGGAAGTGTTTCCCTCTAAAAATAAAAATATATACCCAAATCAGGATTCATATTGTTTACAGTTACTCAAAAATATCTGACTGATAAAATTTTAAAAATGTCTCGGTACAATTCTTGGTATGCTGATTGTTTTATTTAATTTTTATTAAATTCAATGTTTTCACCAATATCTCAAGTCTGTAGAACACCAAAGAAAAGTTAAAGATGCATGAAACACTAAAAAGTATTTAAGTATAGTACTAATATGCTGATGAAGAAACTGCATTAAGATATGAATTTTGGGAGAAATAGGGTTAGAGCATCGGACTCCAAACCGGAATGCCTGGGTTCGATGCCCGATGCAACCATATACCCTCCAAGTACACACAGAATATGTGCTTGTGAAATCAATGAGTCTTGTGGGCAGTTGCAGCAGAAAAAAATGGGTGCAGGGTGCTGGAGAATATTTCCCTCCCCTACATCTCATGCCTGAATTGTGAAGATGGAGATGGGTGGTGTCACCATTTATCATATAGAAGTCCATTATGTCTCAGGCTCTGACAACTGCCCTTCCTTCCCTTCAGCAAAGACACACCAACAACAACAGGAGAAATGGGAAAAAAATTTTATTTCAGGATAAAGTGCTTATCGCAAAGTTATTTGTTCATCTGACCCAGGCATGTCAAACTCGTACGATATTACGGGCCACATCGTCTATTTTATTGTAAGTTGGGGCCGCATGTTTTCAATCTTTAAAATATCAATAAAATACGATTTTTATAATGTATTATGCATTTATTAGACTTTGTATATTGTATATTATACATACGTAGTTGTTTCATATTTCATGTTATATTTTAAACTTAAACTAAATATTTTACATTCTTTATTTAAAAAAAATTATAGTAAGGAATTGTATTTAACAATATTATTTAGAAGATATTTGATATCATTTTCTTCACAAAGCAAGTCATCAAGATTTGATTGAAAGTATTGACCTGATGCAGTTTTTTAAATTGATGATAAATGTTGATTGGTTGATCTTGACCTTTCTGAATTTTAGCTATTTTGCATTAAATAATAATTGACTGCATAAATAAGTGCTTCCAAACATAACCATTATTCACATAACAAACCATAAATTTTGGGTAACCGATCTACTCCCTTAGAAATATGTATAAAAATCTAAAATTCCAACTTTTATAGATCTTTGCTTCAACAAAGAATCACATTGGGTTTCAATTTATCTCCCTATATAAGTTTTCATCTACAATTTCAATATCAATAGATATAGGTCACGTAAAAGTCCGAAATTGTAACCGACAGCTTTTAAAATCAGAAAATCTTCCATCTATTACTCCATTTCCAACAATTTAATTTAGTGAGCATATTCAGTAAACTAATTAATGGTATTTAATCAATAGATATTGACAACTTTCAAAGTGAGACAAGTTTTATTTTTCTATTTATTTTCGCCAAAGTAATAAGTTTTTAAAGTATCAAATAGAGTTGCAACAACTTGTGATTTTCTCCTTAAAGTTTAAGATTAAGTTGATTAAGATGACTTGTAATATTAACTGAGAAAGCCAGGTCCTTTATCCATTGTTCATCTTTTAATTTAGCACATTTATAATTTTTGTTTTCCATAAGTTTGTAATTTCATCCAGCAAGTTGAAGAATCATTATAACACTTTATGGTTTGAAAACCATTGCACTTCCATATAATGTGATGGATCATTGTACTTCCAGAAATGAAGCAAATTGACAATGATTAAGTCTTATGTTCTCTAATATAATTTACAATTTTGCATTCCTCTATTTCTTCTCTATTGAACATTTACAAGCAAAAATTATGTTATTTTATTTATGCTATTGATGTATATTTGTTCCATCCGCATCAAATTTTCTTTGGCCTCTGCTCTGTTGCCTCCCTTTTCATACTTGCGTCATAGTGAACTTGTCTTGATGCTATTACCGATATCTTTGACGTTTAGGGGATTAAAATAAAGCGTATACAAAAAAATTTCCAAAATATGAGCCGATAGCAGTGTTTATAATAGACTGAATACTGGGGATAAAGGGCAGAATGGAATAAGTCATCAATGCAAGTGACCAGAATGGACAGCTACATTTTTCCTTTTGAAAGAGGTGGAAACTCAATTTTTTTCTATCCAACAAAGGTTTTGCCTTCGATTCTAAACCTCATCGATTTTCATTAACATCAACTTTGTAAAAATTGTGCGGCGTAGATTCTAGTAATTACAGCATCATAGATTCATGTAGCTTCTACATGCAAAGTACCAATTGGAGAATGGATGAATGCTGGCATATATTAATAATTTGCATTTCGTTCTTCTCAATGCTTGCATTTTTAACACTTTAAATTTTCTTGCTTAATGCAAACATTATTTTATTATAGACTAAATTCCATATAAATAGCCTTTGAGATAACACTGAATCTGCAAATTTATTGCTACTTTTAAATTTTGGTAGTATGAATTTATCAACCACGTATGGCTTTCTAAATATGCATAACATTGGATGATGATCATCAATTCAGTTTTAATCCAAAAAAGTATTCATTAATAATGCACAATTCTTTGCACATATGAACTTATGTTGAAAATTTTTGTAAATATATTGTTTAAGATAATTCATTATATGTGTATGATTTGTATTAAGTAACAAAATATGTGTTGAAATCAAATATATTATAGTGTAGATTTACAAAGCAAGGTTGTTAATTATAAGGCTATGCTATATGAATAATGGGGGTTGAATCCTAGGAGGACCCACTTTTGGTCGCCAAATTTTGAGCGATAAAGGTTACAATATGGTAACCCTTCCATTTCGTCGAAAAATTTGGATTTTCAAATCACCTAAAAAATGGCAACCCTAAAAAAGTACAGCGTTTTTCGCCTTTTCCGAAAAAACGTCATTTTGACATTTGACTTCGTTTGCTCTCCACCGGTTGTTGTTAAGAATGGCGTGTGAAAGGAAATTAATTGAAAGTGAGGCTACGACAGGTTCTTTGTGCTCCTGGGCACAAAGGGGAAGAAAGAGACATTAGAATGGTGTATGAAAGCTAATTTAATTGCTTCTCGTTATGAATGTCCGAGGTTTAAAAAAAATATGCGTTTGTAAGAACGAAAGGGAACGGTTGACGGCTACGAATGGCGTTGCCGCAACCAGTCGAAAGATAATCGCCACGACGTTGTTCGAGTGTGAGAAAGGGCACTTGGTTTAGCGAAAGCAAACTTGCTATAATAATTATCTTGCGTTTGACCAGACATTGGTTTGGCAAGAGTATGAATGCGTTCGTGGTGAATGACTTGAAAGTTAATAAGAATAGGTCACAAGTTGGTGGATGACAATTTTCATGAATTCCTTGCATCCATCGCAAGGGTGTATCCACCAACGGAACATGACGAAATGCAAGCGTAAGGTAAGTGCCTTTTAAAATTTTTTAAAATGATTGATTTCATGTATTTCTACAATTTTATATTTGTGAAACGCCCCTTTCGTCCTTTTTTAAAAATGTAAATCATGTTGTACACACTGGTTTTAGAATGCTTTTTTAAAATGAATTTCATTGCTTTCTCCGTTTTTTTCTTTATATAATGATAAATTTAATGTATTTATTCGTTTTCATCTTTGCGAAACGCCCATTTCATCCCCCGCTGACGCATGCGCTTCCCAAGAGTTTTTCATCATTGACGCCTTTTTGAAAACCTTCAATTTGGCGCTTTTTGGCGAAAATTTTTTAGCGCCAAAAACAGCAGTGGGTCCTCCTAGGATTTTACCAATAATGGGTTATAAAATAAAATAAGTTTGTTGAAAGTGCATAATACATTTAATATAGGAGTATAACAGTGATTTTCAACCACTCTGCCATGGCACTTTTGTCTGGCACAATTTCTTTTTAATTATTAGTTATACTCTGAAGAAAAATAATAAAAACTGGAACCAAATCATTTTTGGCAGTTTAATAGAAAGAAACTAATGTTATTTGTGGTACATTAACTTATCCTTTCGTTGATAGATAAAAGCACATCACGGAAGTCTGATAATAGGTTATGTATTTCGCTACTTTTTTTTTTGCATAGGTCATTCATTTTCTTGCATTGTGACAAACTTCCCGTTTTCTGCCAACTGTTTTATCCCCACATTTATTTTTCTCTTATATTCTCAATGATCAGATCATAAGTAAAAGAAAACCATAGATCTCATTTCCATTGTTTTTGAGATTTCCTTAATTTGTCCTTCCTTCTTCATATTGTATTTCATTAGCCGTTGGTTTTTAGTTGATTTGTCGGTGCAGATTTTTTAGGCTAAACATTTTTATTTTGTCCTTCCTCTGTAGCAACATTCTAGAACTTAACTCATTTTCTACTTTGCACATGTTTTTATTCTGTTTACTATACCATATTATCTAACAAAGGCAAAATATACTCTAAAAAGTATAAAGAATGTTATGAAAAGGAAATTCAATTGTATTGTCACTTTTCCAAAAGAAAAACTGTGCATTTTTAACTGCAGACAATATATTACCTGTCATTTGACAACACATAGCAAATAAGAAATCAAGTAGCTGTTGCTCAAATTTCAAACATTTTTCAGGTATACTGTTCTGACAAATTTAACAAAAGCTGAAATAGTGTTTGTCTTTTCTTAAAGAATGTAATGTATCTTTGGCAGCAACTGCTAATGCCAGCCATCCTTTTAAAAAATGCTTCCAAATTATGATATCTCATCTATCAGTTTGGATGTGAAAGGTCTTAAACACCTGCAGTGATTAGTGAACTTTCTTTTAACCAGAAAGAGTATATGATATGCTGGATATCCTTTGATCATTTATGGCACATTATGCTCAGTAATACAATGGAAAGAGTTTGAGTTGTTAACTATTTAAAAGGGGAAAGAATAAGAACTTATGTGTTACTCATGTTATTTAACAAATTTGTCATCAGAAAAGGATGCTGTCTTTTAAAAGCTGATGAAATGTGTTCTATATATGAACGTGGAACTATAAAGGAACCTTTTTATGTTTACACTATTCGTCTATTGCTTGGTCATAGTTTTGATGTCTACTTCTAACTTGGTCATTAACTTTGGTGTGATTTTTGTAAATGTAATCTGAAAGTTGAGGGATTTTGTTGTAAAAGCACCACTATTGCATTCTTAAAAGAATCTTTATTTTCTGGTACATAATTGTTACATGCTTTTAAATTTACCTTAGTGTATAAATTTTTATGAAACATGTTTGTTGGAAAAGCCATTTAATTTAAATCTCATGTCCCTTCTATAATTTACATAAACAGGGGAGTTAAGTGAGAACTTTTTATTTGTGTGTTCATCACAGATGAATATGCAAATTTACAGAAGCACTGCCTATGACATCATTGTAAGACATATTTGTGTAAATGGCATCGTGTTGCTGATTAATTGGTTGTGTACTTCACACAGTACGCATGTGACATTTAATTTTGTTTTTGTTGCTTTTATGTTCCCATTTGTTCTTGTTCATTTTTAGTGAGGTTGGCTGTTTAAATAAAAAAAAAATACCCCCACCCTCCTCCTTTTTTTCCCCTCATCAAAGTTGATGTATAAAAGTAGAGTTTCCTCTGATTAATTTAACCAAGCATATTTATTACTATATCCTCTTTGTAAAGTTTTCTTTGCATTGTTTTAAGAGATGTAAACTATTTTTTATGCATTATTTTAAGAATTTGCTTGAAATGCTGATTGCTCACTATTTTATGTGTTATCATTTTCAGGAGTGGATAGGTAGGAATCACTCAGTGCATTGTGAATCATTACTTATCATGAATTTCTTGTAATTTATAAAATACAAAATTTTTGTTTTATTTTAGGTTGAAAAGTTTTGGGGAATTTATGGACATCTTATACGACCTTCAGAAATGGCTCTTCATAGTGACTTTCACCTTTTCAAATTGGGAATAAAACCTATGTGGGAAGTGAGTTTTGTAAAATTTGATGTCTTGCTCTTAATACTGGGAAGAGTTTACTGATCATTATAAAGACAAATTAAAATATTTTTATTTGACTTTATTTTGCTTGTAATTTGCTACTTTTGAAATTGTCCATAATGGTTAAATTAAAGTGAGGTTTTATCCTCCCTTTAATTAATCAATGAGGCGGTGCTAAAATATTTTTTGCTGTGTTCCTCATAAAGTATTGTAGATATGTAGAATTTTTAAATGTTACAATTCTGTAAAATCTTCATTTTCTTTCAACAAATGTTGAAGTACCATAAAATCCAGTGTATAACGCACAGTTTTAACACAAAAACTAAGATAAAAATTTATAGGGGCAGATTGTACGCCGGGTATGTAAATGAGAGCTTTAAATATAAAAAAAGATGACCATAAGACTAAGTAGGACCCTTTTAAAAATTCATGTGGGCTCCACTGATTATGTATATAATGGATTTTCTCCAGAGGTAGCTATGATGTCTATAAATAGGGGGTGATAGGCCTAAATGCGGCGATATGCTGGCAATAAAATTAACGTCGATAATACTCACAAGAGAGAAATAAAACCTTAATCCATAACAAACAAATATTTATTATGATTAACATAGGTAAACAACAATAACAAATTAATAATGAATTTAAAGGTAAGTAGTATTAGACAAAGAGGCACTTACAGCAATGAAACACTTTCTACAACGGGACGACCGCTCTGTATGAGGAGACGCGTAGTAGTGATGAGTTGTAGGAGGCGCGACCAGTGACAATAGCGGGGGTGTACAAGGTACAAACATCCCAGCCCCTGTTGAAATACTTATTTCAACAGTCACATGCATACAAACAATTTTTAGTATAAGAAATATGATTACAAAAAATTAATATGCAGGCATATTCACTCAAATTTACATGCACAAACATGGGCTATTACACAATATAAATGAGTATAAAACACAGCACAGGATAATAATAAAGAATAAAGAAAATATATTTATCACTTATACAAATCAAATATAAATGCAAAAAAAATAATGATGGTAGTTATATATGAATGGCAAAAATTATAATTATAAATACACGCATTTTCATTCAATTGGCAAGATGCAGATATCTCTGACATTTCTTTTAATTATTTTTCCATCAGGGAGTTTAAGATTAACAACTCTTGTTTTGTTGTCATTACCATAAAAAACTTCTAAAATTCTACCAGTAAGCCATTTGGTACCAGGAAGTGATTCATTCTTAATTAACACGAGAGTACCTATCTCAACATTATTTTTGCTGAATCTTCATTTGCTCCTTTCTTGTAAATTATTTAAATAATTTCTTTTCCAAACTTTCCATATCTGCTGGGAAAGCCAATTAACTCTTTGTCATCTGATTAATCTATTTTCTTTAACATTAATCAATTGAGGCTCTACAATAGCCGTAACAGGTCGACCAATTAAAAAGTGACCTGGTGACAAAATTTCAAAATCATCAAAATCGGATGAAAGTGGTGATAGGGGTCTCGAATAATTAAAAGAGCTTCAATCTCAGCAAGTAAAGTAATAAATTCTTCAAGTGTCAAGTTTGAACTTCCAGCTACACGTTTTAAATGAGTTTTAAAGGACTTAACACCTGATTCCCATAAACCACCAAAATTTAGAGACCTTGGAGGAATGAAATTCCAGTCTATATGTTCGTCATTAAAATGACTAACTAATGTTTCATCAGGAGCTTTAACTAAATCATGCAACTTTTTTAATTCAATATTTGCTCTTACAAATGTTTTTCCATTATCGGAAAACATCTTAGAGCTTTTGCCTCTTCCGAAAAATCTTTTCAAGCAGGCAATGAAAGCTTTAGAAGTAAGGTCAGAGACAAAATCCAAATTAATTGCTTTAGTTGATTGGCATACAAATATTGAAACATATACTTTATTAAGAACTCCTTTACGTTGATTTTTAAATTTAACCATAAATGGACCACAAAAATCGACTCCACAATTATTAAATGGATATGAGGGAGTAACCCTTTCCTTGGGCAAATCGCCCATTAATTGATTGGATAAAATGGGGTTTTTTTTCTTTTTAAAACAAATAACACACTTATGCACAACTTGGCGTGTCAGATTTCTGCCATTAAGTGGCCAATATTTTTGACGAACATGATATAGCAAATTGTTTGAACCAACATGAAGGTATTTTGCATGATAATATTTTATGATCATTAAAGTTACAACATGTTTACTAGGTAATACAATAGGATATTTTTTATTTTTTGATAAAGGTAAATTTTTTAGTCTTCCACCTACTCTAATAATATTATTTTCATCAACAAAACAGTTTAAGGCAGATAACTTACTGCTACGATGAACTGGCTCACCTCTAAGGAGGCTTTTTATTTCATTACTAAATTCTGCTTTTTGCACTAATTTAATGAGCCAAAATTCGGCTTGATTGATCTCTTTAAAGATACAAAGGACCCGAAACTCGTTTATTTTTTGAAGATCTGGCATTCAGCAGGAATCTGAAAATAAAACTAAGTACACAGATTAATTTACAATAATTATTAGTAATGGAAATTATATGATTACATAAATCAAATTCACTGGACAGCAATAAGTTTTTAGATGGAGGAATTTTAAATTCCTTTTTCACTTAACAGTCATTAATGTTCTCTAAACGTTCATCATTTTTAAAAATAGAAGGATCAGGACCCTTCCACCACAAAGAGGAGTTTATTAAATCTGAAACACTTAAACCTCTGGAAACGAGGTCTGCAGGATTATTTTCAGAAGAAATATGATGCCATGAAAAGTTCACAGTTAACTCTCGTATTTTTGCAACTCTATTAGCTACAAAAGTTTTGAGCAGGTGAGGTGGAGTCTTAATCCAGCTTAATGCAATGGTAGAATCTGAGAATAGAATTACTTGAGAGAGGTTCATTTTTAAGGCGTTTATAACCTTTCTTATTAGCTTGGGAAGTAGCAGGCATGTTGATAGCTCTAACCTGGGAATGGTTAAAAGTCTTGAAAGGTGCTACTCTTGACTTGTTTCACAGAAATTGACTATGACGGTCACCGTTGTTTTTAATAACAGAAACATAAATAACAGCACCAAATCCCTTCTCAGATGCATCACAAAATCCATAGATAATTATGCTTGCTAAATTTTCTGAAAGAACAAATCTTGGAATTTTTAGCTTTTCCAAAACAGGTAAAGATTGTACAAAGGAAGCCCACTCTGCGGCAACAGGAACAGGAAGTTTCTAATGCCATTCCAATTTTAAGAGCCATAATTGCTGCATGAAAATTTGGCTTTGCTGATTATAGGTTCTAAGAGACCAAATGGGTCAAAAATACATGCAATCTGGGAGAGCACATCTCTCTTCGTAAAGATATGATTAGTCAAAGGAGAAACTTTAAAACAAAAGGTGTCAGATGAACTATTCCACAAAACACCCAAGGTTTTTGTAATACTTTCTTCACATGATTGATCGAAATGTAGATCAGGGAAATTATTGGTGGAATGTGAAAAACACCATTTGTGCAAGGACATTCCAGCACTTTTAAATAGCTGAATGAGTTCAGTCTTTAGTGATTCCTGTTCATTTAAACTGGAGCACCCACTTAAGATGTCATCCAAGTACACGTCATGAAGGACGATGTCAGCGGCTTTGGGAAAGTTTTCCCTTTCATCAAGCGAAAGTTGTTTTAATACTCGTGTGGAAAGGTAACATGCAGGAGTAGTTCCATAAGTTACAGCTTTTAATTTAAAAATTTGGACAGATTCGTTCAGACCTTTTTTCCAAAGAATTTTTTGAAAATGTCTCTGATGGGGATGAATCTCTATTTGCCTAAACATATGACTAATGTCACAGCTGAAAAAATAGGCATGCTTTCTGGCACAAACCATTATCTGGTCCAATCTGGACGTCCAATTTTCGATGACTTTTTCCAACATTTGTGGCCGTATATCGGCAATAACACGGCGAATGTTGTCTTCCAAATTGTCAAGTGTTTATGGCTTATCCGCATAGACCAATGACTTTACATAGCCCCACAGAAAATAGTCTAGTGGTGTTAAATCACAAGATCTTGGAGGCCAATTCACAGGTCCAAAACGTGAAATTAGGCGGTCACCAAACGTGTCTTTCAATAAATCGATTGTGGCGCGAGCTGTGTGACATGTTGCGCCGTCTTGTTGGAACCACAGCTCCTGGACATCATGATTGTTCAATTCAGGAATGAAAAAGTTAGTAATCATGGCTCTATACCGATCACCATTGACTGTAACGTTGTGGCCTTCATCGTTTTTGAAGAAGGATTCCACCAGCCCATAAAGCGCACCAAACAGTCAGTTTTTCTGGATGTAACGGTGTTTCGACATACACTTGTGGATTAGCTTCACTCCAAATGCGGCAGTTTTGTTTGTTGACGTAGCCATTCAACCAGAAGTGCGCTTCATCGCTAAACAAAATTCGCTTATGAAAATCGGGAACAACGGCAATCTCGTTTTGGGCCCATTCGACGAATCTAAGCCTTGCTTGATGATCGTTTTGATGAAGTGCCAAACCAAACTGAGAATAAATCACTTGACAGCTGTTAAATCGGTTGCCATCTTGGAAAGTAATGCCAACTTAAACTTCTTTACCTAAAAAAAAAAACACTCTTTAGAAAATAGATCATCTTAACATCGTCTTACATAACACATCATTAAGAGAGATATCAAGGTCAGTTTTTTGCGAGCCGTTTAAAACCACTCTTAAGGGACGAGAGCGGTTCCCTGCTCTAAGAACACCATGATGAGGAAGAAAGAATCCTTCTTCTGATGCTATATCATCTATGTTTTTTATCTCTTACATGTGATCTAAACTGAGATATTCTTCGATGAATTTTGTATAAAGATCATTTAATTTAGGGTCACGATCTAGTTGTCTCCATAAAATTGATCAAGGCATTTAGAAGCAATTGATCTGGAATCCCCTAAATTAACATTTTCCTGGATATTTTCCTTGAATGGTAGAGAAATAAAATATCTGCCACAATTATTCTAAAATGTGTTCTTTCAAAGGGTTTTTCGCAGTAAGACAGTTCATCACTAATTATAGGTTGCTCTTCAGAAAGATTTTCTGTTTCCCAGAAAGATCGTCAAGTTTTATCTAAAGTGTTCCAACCTTTAGAAAGAAAACAATGTTTAAAATAACATGGTTCGTTGATGTACGATCCTGTGACAACATAACCAAATTTGGAATCAATTAATCTAAAATTACTATTTGGACCTCGAATTTGTTTTGTTCCAAAGATATTGAAAAAGAGTTCACTGCCAATGAAGCACGAGATTTCAGATGGCTGGTTAAATCCTTCATCAGCCAAAACAATTCCTTGGGGAATGACTAAATCTGAAATATTTATTTTTTTTTTGATGGATGCACTTTTATTATTTCTGTAGTAAGAAACATATTAACATTTAAATTAAATGTCTGATCTGAATTTGAAACAGGCGCCCTTGCTAGATAATTTATTTTTGCTTAGGAGCTGTCTAATCTTATTTTTGCTTAGGAGCTGTCTAATCCTAAACACTCAGCTGCATGTAATGTTAGAAATGAGCTTTCCAACGCCAAATCGAGCACACATCTAAGTTTCAGTCTTCCTTGGTGTCCGTTAACGTAAATAACAGCCGTCAGGAGTAACCCCTTTTTCGACCCCCATGAAATACCTCTTTCAGAAGCCAAGGCTACTGAGCTGGGGATGGGTTCAATGGTCAATTCTTCTGAAGAAGGTTGAAGTATCTTGTCGTTTCCCAGAGTGGAAACAATTTTCTCCATTGGGAAAGATATCTTCGTTTCACTCAGCAGAATATTATGCTATGAGTTGACATTGTTAGATCTACATGTAATACAGCTGTAAGAACTGGGACAGTTATTTATATGATTAGGTGATAAGCAACGCGTTTACAGATGTGGTTATTTCTTACAAATTCTTTTCTTTCTTGTATGGAAAGTTTTTTAAATCTAATGCATTTGTACAACAGGCGAGAGAAATTGCACTCAGGAAATAAACATGTTTTATTTTTTTCATGCTTTGCAGGAAATGTTTTTCACTTGGTGGAATTTTTGATGTTTGGAAAGTAAGTATTTTTATAACTCACTGGGATATTTTTTGTACCGTAATCGGTTTTACGAATGGATTCTAATTGGATGCATCTAGTTTCTAAAAATGAAAAGAAATCTTGCAAGCTAGGAACTTCTGTTGTTTTTAGATGTAGTTGGAATAGTCTTTGCGATTCCCTATCTATTTTGGAGTTTAACAAATGCAATAAAATAGCATCCGAGAGAACATTTGAATCCATCCTGAGGTTTTTTAAGGAGCACAAGTGACTACGCACCATATCAATAAGCAATCGTAATTGAACAGGATTTTCACTTTGTATTTTGGGCACCGAAAGGATTTCGGTTATGTGAATATTCACAAGTGCCCTCTTGTTTTCATAGCGATTTATTAATGCTTCCATAAGTGACTCAAAAGTATCTTGATCACTTTGTATAAGCGAAGCATCATTTTTAGTGCACTTTTTAAATAGCATAATTTCTGAGTGTTGTCTAGAGAATGATTATTTCCAATTACATTCATAAATTGAGTTTAAAAAAGTTCGTACTCTTGAATTTTTCCATTAAAAGTGGGCAGAGGTAAGTCGGGTAATTTTATCTTGTTTTTAATAATCTCATTAACATTTGCAGAATTTGTTTTTTTTTAATTGAGATAAGATAATTTTAATTCTTTCCTTCAGTTCTTGAGTTTCTGTTTGGAGATCGATGGTTACGTCAAGTGCATCTTTGAGGTCTGTTTCATCGGGTAAATTATAAGCACACACCATTTAAGTTGGCTTATTTCTTCTATAATCTCTTTGACGGTACTTAATTTATTATTCAAAACTATGAAGTCCGCGTTTTCGTCATTGGACAACTGGAACGTATTTAGGAAATGTGCACATTTCGCGATATTTTTTTTTTTGCAAGTGCAACATTTAAAAACGCTGTCTCTCCGTTTAAGACAGACCAATGTAAATAGGGGGCGGTTGGCCTAAATGTGGCAGGATGCCGGCAATAAAATTAACGTCGATAATACTCACGAGAGAGAAATAAAACCTTAATCCATAACAAACAAATATTTATTATGATTAACATAGGTAAACAACAATAACAAATTAATAATGAATTTAAAGGTAAGTAGTATTAGACAAAGAGGCACTTAAAGCAATGAAACACTTTCTATAACGGGACGACTGGGAGAGTATGTCCGCTCGGTATGAGGAAACTCGTAGAAGTGATGAGTTGTAGGGGGCGCGGCCAGCAACAATAACGGGGTGTACAAGGTACAAACAATGTCTTCTCATTCATAGAGTGTGAAAGATTAATATTCAATTTATTTTTCACTAAATGATTATTGGCTTAGAGAAAAACTCTTTTTTTTTCTCCCCCCCTCCTTCGTCTTCAGTCCTAGACTCCGTAACTTATAAAACTTAAACTACATCTAAGAAATTGTTGCCTTTCAAAATACATTCATTTTTGTAAAAGTCTGATAGAGCTGAAAAGGTTTACATTATCTGGGGAAATTAATTTATGTTGTATTTAAAGGATGCAGCTAACAAAGATGGAGGAAAATGGATTGTGAGGCTCAAGAAAGGTTTGGCTTCAAGATGTTGGGAAGATCTTATGCTGGCTATATTAGGCGAACAATTTATGGTTGGTGAAGAAATCTGTGGTGCTGTTGTTTCAATTCGTTTTCAGGTAAATCATGTTCACTATTAATTCAATTCTATTTAATATCGAGAGTGTTACCCATTACTAGGACTTATGAAATTGTGGAGCATACCAAAATTGCTGTCATCCATCTGGTATAGTGGTTAGGGGTGCTGGCTGCTATGCTGTAGGGCCTGAGTTGGAAGACATGGATGGTTGTAAGTGTACAGTGCCTTTACAGCATGAGGGTACTCTAAATAGCCCGTCAAGCCGCAGGTCCTCTCGCGAGGTTGGTCGAAGGGGAGAAGTGGGAGGCCCCTGACCCTCCCAGAGTGTTCTCCTTCGATATTGGGGTGGAACCGAACTAAATTGTACTGTCATCTGCATGGTGCTCAAAACTAGGGACAACGACTGGTGAACGTCTTGAAGTTCAACTTGTCTCAGGCTCTGGCAGCTTTCCTTCCTTCCCTTTGGGAAGAACAAGACAACAACAACCAAAAAATTGCCTTGCTTTAATGGGAACTACACTTGAAACATTTGAATCCTCAAAGCCACTATTCTGCATGACATTTGATAATTGTTTGAAATTGTAAAATCTATTTCTACTGGCTCTGCTAAGTTTTAATGTGTTTAGTAAAACTAAATTGTTTCTCTTTGAAACATTCCATCATTTATTTAAACATTAGCTGTAATTTATGGATTCAGATTTTATCATTTTGCCCTCATTTAGTTTTTTTACTTGTAGCGGTCATATATTATATTTCATTAGTTTAGTTTTTCATGTTTATCTTTGACTAAAGCATATGGGGGATTATTTTAATTAAATGTAAATGTAGTAGGTTTAATTATATGCATGTGCCTCATGTTAAATAAAGCTGCTGTATATAGTAATAATTTGTTGTAATAAAGCAAATGTGTGACATTATTTTAATTTCTTCTTTTTAAGCCCAACAGCCGGTTACTGGCCAAGGCTGTATCAGTTAGCTTAGACCAGTGGTCAGACTTGTTCGACCCATGGAACCCTTAGAAACATGAGGTGTTTTGGGGGGAAACCCCATTTCTTATACAAATATATCTTAATGATATTTTAAGTAGATCAACATGTCTTTGGTATTCTATGTAAAGACAATTTTAAGAAAGTATTGTATTTGTTATTTAAAAAAAATGATGCAATTTTAATATACACTGACGGGGTAAAAATATCTCTACACCAAGAAAGACTTGTGTTGGATAAATGAAATTTGGTAGGCATGTTTATATATCTGAAAGATGACATTGATTCAAATTTCGCACATAAGTGGGGTGCAAGCAGTGCCACTTAGAACTTGCAAGTCAGGGTTGCTTTAAATATATACTGTGAAGTTTGTTAGCATTATTTGTCTGAGAAATTTGACGTATTGGGTTGATGCTGTCCGAGAATACCTTTAAGATGAAGAAGCCATTATCAGCAGCTTACTGAGTTTGAACGAGGTCGTATAATAGAGCTACGAGAAGGTGGATTTTCTTTCTACGATATTGCAAGAAGACTTATCTAGAATGTATCCAATGTGCATGATTATTGAGAGCAGTGGTCAAGGGATGGTACTGCCTCAAGAAGACTGGGTTACAGATGGCCACAAAGCACTACTGAGAGGGAAGACCATCGTATTTGGCATACGGCTGTGGCGCTTAATACTGCGCCTGCTGCAGATGGTACCACAGTGACCTGTTAGAAATCGGGTTCTTTGAGGACAGCTCTGAGCCGGGTGGCCTATTACATGTATTCCACTGACTCCAAGGCAGAATTCATTGGAGGATGGAGTACAGATCTGCTGTTTTCTGATGAAAGCAGGCTCTGCCTTGGTGCCAATGATAACCATGTGTTGGTCAAAAAGACAATTGGAATGCCTGCAACCAAACTGTATGCAGCCTAGACACACTGGACCTACGCCTGGAGTCATGGTCTGGGGAGCAATTTCCTATGACAATAGGAGCTCTCACAGGCTTATCCCAAACATAAATTTGTACATCAGTCTGGTAATTCAACCCATAGTACTGCCATTCATGAACAGCATTCAGGGGAGGGTCCAACAGGATAATGCTCACCCTTATACTGCTGTTAAAACGTAACATGCTGTACAGAGTGTTGACATGTTATCTTGGCCTGCAAGATCACCGGATCTGTCTCCAACTGAGCACGTATGAGATATCATTGGACATCAACTCCAGCATCATCCACAGCCTGCACTGACCATCCCATTGTTGGCTCAACAAGTACAAGCATAGAACTCTATATCACAAAGAGACATGTGGCACCAGCTTGCAGACGCATTTAAAATTCTGGAGGTTACACCACCTATTAATGTAACAGCATTTCACACTTGAAATGCATTTCTTGAGCTTAGATTAACCTGTTTCTTGAAAATTTGATCAATTAAACATGTTAACTAGACATGCATTGTCCAAATTTCATTACTCTACAATAATTTTTTTTCTTGGTGTTGGGATCTTTTTTTCCGTCAGAATACAATGTGATAAAATTAACATATTTCAAGATTCTGCAGTTTGAATACCACTGACTTTGACCATCTTGATCTATTTGATGCTATCTTCAACCACTTTTCTTTTTTATCCATCCGCCTTGTTCTCAGGCTTCCTCTTTTCATCTCTGGTGTTTGAAAAGTTATTTTCCTAACAGGATTTTCATCACTATATCGAAATACATGTCCCAGCAACCTTATTTGGTAACTGTATTTTGATTGAAGTTCAAGGTTATATTGTATTCTCCAGATTCTCTGTTCTCTAACTGCAGCAAAAAAATTTCATAAGATTTTTCTCTTGAAAGTCATCAATTTCTCTGTTAATTGCTGTCACTCCTGTTTTAATTGCACTTTGTTAGTTGCATTCACTGCTGTTTTAAACAATTGGTCTTACTAGAGTCTTGTATTACTGTATTTTTGTTTTTCTGCTTATGTATGTAGATTTAAACTTTCTTTGCAATTTATTTTAATTTAATACGGTTAAATATATATGGTTTGATCAAAATTATATTATTCAAAATATGATTTTTAAAAATTTTAACAGTATTCGTTTTAGTATGTCTTCTAAAAAATATATATGAAGTTCTATTTTAAGTAAATTTTGAATTTTCTTAAACTTTTTCATTTTTATATCAAAAATTTAACATGCTTTTTCTTCTGACAGGAAGATATTATATCTGTTTGGAATAAAACTGCCAATGATCAGAACACGACAATCCGAATACGTGATACGCTGAAACGAGTTCTTAACCTTCCCCCAAACACTATTATGGAGTACAAAACACACAACAACAGTTTAAGGTAAGTATTTGTTGAAGTATTCTTATTTTGCATGTGCATTCAAAATTAATTTTTAATGTCTTTTCTTTTTTTGCAGAGATAAATCAAGTTTCCGCAATACAGACATCTTTTTACACTGACAATAGATTATATATTTTTGAAACTATTGTAAATTTTCTAGTATTTTGCTGTTTTCATTTCAGGTTAATGTAACTCATGATATTTTCCTTTTATTTGAATATTGTGGCCTTAATTTGTCAAATAATGATAGCTTGAAAAATTTATTTAAAAAATGCTCATTATAAGAATGTATTTCAATGAACTTTACATCAACTGTGTTTCACATATTAAATATACTTACTAGGATTATAAATACTGCTTTTAAACAATACAAGCTTGCCAACCTAATATGTTTTAACTTTATTTGGATTCATATGGGAAGAAAACAATAGCATCATATTGTAATAACTACCTTTAGATAATTATAAACTGCTCCCACAATAGCATTTTATATTGTTTGCACTTATGTTCATGTTATGCAAATATTCTTTCATTCCCTCACAAGTACAGGATTCCTTTGGATATTATTTCAATTACATTTGTTTCCCTGTGTCATGTCAACAATTTAATTAATATATCAGTTTTTTTTTTTTTTTTTTTTTTTGACATAATGTTCTCTTCCTTACTGTGAGATATTGTGAGATGCAATTCTGTATATGGGAATTCTTGTGATCCCATACGCAGAATTGCCTCGATTTAATCATTGAAAATATTGTTGACAACATTTTCAATTCAGTTGTTACATATAATAGTTTTATGTAATCAATTTTGGTAAAGATGCAGTTAATAGTTCTGCTTTTTTTAATTTCTCTGTATATGATAATTTTAGTAGTTGCTAATTTTAATAGTTTAGTTAATTAAACAATTAAAATTATTTAAAAGGTAAGGACACGTTTTTTAACTCCAGTGATTTATTATTTTTTTGTTTTAAACTCTTTGCAACTACCATCTTTGGACTGTTCTCGAGATTTAGTCGTATAAGTAATGTAATAGATCCATAGAACTATATTCTGAATTCTACAATTATTTTTAATACTTGACAAAGAGCTTCTTCTGTATATATGAATTACGTGGATGCAATGTGAAGTAATTAATGTAATTATGTATATAGAAATCTTCATGTTAAATTTGTAATTGCTTAAATAGGCATACATTGAATTATTGAGAAACTGCTTTTTACTCTATTTTAGTACTATGATTTAATATATTTGAATAATGTTTTCATGTGAGAAAAAACTTATTTAATTTTTATATTATAATATTTTTGTTTTAAGTTCAATTCTTATATTCTGCAACAATGTTATATACATTATTATTCATTGCGGTATCACTGTATTGTGTTTTTATAAATGATTTTCATTTTATTACATATCTTCCAACTTTTATACTGTGGAAATAAAATTAATGCATTTACACTTAGATCCTTCATTTTTACCCATTTTCGCAAAATCTGTCATATGGCAGCAATTTTCTCTTACAGTGCTTTTTGGTTGCTTTGTATTCACAGTTACCAGAAAACATGTGGATAACAACAATGAGTCATTAATTTTTTTGAAAATTCGTGAAGTATATCCTTTTTCTTGTGCATTTTCTAATGTTAGCCATTGTTTCATGAGTGATTCTAAAGGCCTGATCACACGTACAGGTTTCGAGCAGTTTTTCGTGCAATTTTTACGCGGTTGCCATAGCAACGGCTTTCGAACAACTTTTGCTAGTGAGCTTAAAAAGTTGTTCCAAATAAAAGTTGCTTGGAATCCGACCAATGGGGTTTTTCGGCGCCGTACGTCTTAAACAAGGTGGCAGCTTCGATTTCGTCAAACGCATCAGATATATTGTATATTTTAACGGCGTATAATATTTTAAATAAAATGGTGCTCCATTTCTTTAAACGCCCATCAACAAAAGCGCGAACAAAATAAAAGAAATAATTTTGATGTTCGTTTTCCGAAGTAGAAAAATCGGCGAGTAATTTTTCAATGTGGAAATAGAGCGCGGATGACGTCAAAGCATGCCGTTTTGTTTACGGCAACTCTTCCCCTCAGATTAGGCGAAAAATTGGACGAAAAAGTTGCACGGAAAGTGTACATGTGATACGGCCCTTAAGATACATTTTCTTTAAAAGAACCAATTTTATTTTTTTTTCTTCCTCTGTACCAATTTTCTAAATTTGACTCCTTTTAGATTTTTTACTTTTTTTATTGTTATAATGTGTATTGTTCCACTGTTGTACTCATATGCCCAAACAATTTGTTTTCATCAATTGTTCTGTTTATCACATTGTCTCAGAAAACCAAAATATTCTTTTCAAAGGTGTAAAGAATCTTATAAAAAGGAATTTAATTATAATCCTACATGCTCCAAATAGGGCAAATGTGCATTTTGTGGCATGTTGTACTGATATGCTAATCTTTAGCTGCAGATATGATATTGCTCATAATGTGAAAACTCCAAAGCAATATGTTTTGGAAATAAGAAATCAAGTCACAGTTGTTGAAAATTGGATCGTTTTTTCAAGTTGAATGTTCAGTAAAATTTGATAAGAGCTGTTTATATCTTTTCTTATAGAATTAAGTATAACTTTAACTGATCATGCCATTCATCTTTTCAGAAAATGCTTCTGAAGTCTAATATTTAGTTTAGCAGTATGGATGTGGAAGTGCCAAATCATCTGTTGTGGTTTGTGAATTAGCTTTTAGTTGGAGAGGGTATGTAATCACTCGTTATAGCTGAATTCAAAAAATGTGGGATGCCTTTTGAACATTTAGTTTCATTTATGGCAGATAATGCTGCAGTAATACAAGCATAAAGGTAGTTATAACCAATTCAAAGTGGAAAATAACTTTAATTAACTATGGTTTGCTCAAGTTAACCAACATGCTTGTCATCAGAAAACTCAACAATTTTTGTTGTGTAACTCTATACATCTATTTAAATGATACAAAAGTAAAGTTTATCTGAATAAAAATATCTTTATTGCATTATTTTTTAAAATTCTGTATAACATGCATTGTTTTATAAAATTAAAAGTGGTTATTCATTATTTTAAGAATTTTCTTGAAAGGTCGATCAAGTATTATTTTACTGTTTTTCATATTCAAAAGTTGGCAGGTATGTAATTGTAAACCAACTAAGCTTTTTTTTTTTTTTTTTTTTTTTTTTTTTTTTTTGCCCTTGGTATTTTCAAATTATGAGCTCATAATTAGAATTTTCAAATTGTAACTTTTGAAATGTTGCTTTTCAAAGCAAAATGTTCTTTTAGCAATAATATAACTACTTTTATACTTCAACTTAAAATGTAAGGAGTTTTTATGTGTAAATGATCTAAAAATGTCAAACATTGCTACGGAGCTTTTTGGTAATTTAGTGGTATTAACTCTCATATGCTCTCATCATTTTTTACCCAAAAATTCAATCTCCAAATCCAATCAAATTGAGGAAGGATTAAAATTTTATTAATTTTGTTGTTTCAGGTGTTTGTAAACTTAATTTAAAACCTACATTATTGCTTGTATTTCAATGCAATTTTTTTTTCATTTTTTAACAGGTTTTGTTATTACTTTTCTCATTGATGAATAATAAAACATATAATTAAAACATCTATATTTCATATATTTTTAAATGTAGATCTAGGCAATGGAAAGGAAATAAATCACTTAAATTTCTTTTAGTATAAATTAATTTCTGGGAAAAAACTAAAGGTTTTTACAATTTTAAAAATAAGCATAGTTGCTAACAATGATTCATTGTGATTTGCACTCACAGTTAGTATTCACACAGTAAGTTCCATGATTTATTTCTAGTACTGTTATTTGTTGCATTATAATTTTAAAAAATGTTTCTTATCAAAAAGGATGAATTACAGTGTCAGACATCTATATAACAAAGTTGCTAAATCCCGAAAAAAAAGTTTGTTATATAGAGGTTCATCTTTCAATTTTCTTTTAAACCACTTAAAGCAAATTTTAAGTTCATAAACACTATACAATTTTTTAAAAAAGTAATTAAAATTGACACTTTTTTGTAAATTTATATTTATTTTATATACCTTACCTATCAAAAAAAGAAAGAAAAGTTTCCTGGCGCCTTTAACCACTTCCTGAAGAATTAATTATTTTCCTTTGATGCTCAAGCACTTACCTTTTGACATTTTTGAGCTACAAGAAACAAAACTACCTGTACAACTAATCTACACTACAAATGAATGGAGAATAGTTCAAGGACATGAGACTCCATTGAGGGTGAAAGGAAATATTGATGTTTTCAGTGAACTGGACAATGGGGAGTAAAGGTTGCACTTCTGGGATTAAATGCCTAGAATTCTATTGCTCTTGGCGAGTTACCTAGTAAAACCAGTTCAAGATGTATGACTACCATAAAATGTGTTAAAAGAGAGAATTACTTGAAATGAGGAGAAAAAAAATGAATCATAAAAAAGAAAGTTTGCTATTGGGAGGCTGTTTTACTACGGAAATCGTGAAAAGTTCTTGGTTCCCGGAAAAAGTTCATTATATAGAAAAATTCGCAATATAGAGGTTCGACTGTATTGTAAACTGCTTGATACCGCTTACAATTGCAAATTACTCATTGAATTATTCAACCAAACACCTGCCAATTTTTACTGCACATTTACCCCTAGATTGTTCATTTTTTGCATTTTGACAAAATTTCCATCTCCTTACAGCTCATATTTTTTTAATATTTTCACAACGACCAAAAAGTAAATAGAGATTTTTAAAAAAAACTAGAAAAAAATTCATGAAGTTTGTCTTTTCTCCTGCATATTTTATTTCATTAGCCATTGATTCTTAACTGATTCTTAGGCAATGTTTCATTAAGCACAACACATTTTATTTTTTTGATGCGAATTTCCACATCTCACACATTTGTGCTTTTTGCTTTATACGACAAAACAACTGGTTTCATCAATTGTTCTGTATACCACATCGTTTAACAAAGGCAAAATATACTTTCAAACATATAAAGAATGTCATAAGGAAATCTGGTTGTGTGTACTCACACAAAAAGGGAAAGTACACATTTTGTGACATTTCATACTGACAAATCATCATACAAAAATTCTAAACCATATCACAAATAAGAAATCAAGTACTAATTGCTTAAAATTGGATCACTTTTCCAAGGATGATGATGGTTAATCTAATATAATAAGGGCTGAAGTTCTGTTTCTCTTTTCTCGCAGGATGTACCTTAAATACATGCCAGTTATCTTATCAAAAAAATATTGATGAATTTGGAAGGACTATAACATCACTGTGATTAGCTCTTATTAGTAAAGATTATAATTCAATTCTCTAAACTAAGTCCTTTAGTAGAGATACAAATCATATCTCATTTTGGTCCCTTACTTTGATCCTTCAAAATAGCCTTTCTGTAATTCCAGATTTGATTGGGAATTCCATTGGAGAAATTTTGTTTTAACTTACTCTCATTATGAATTGAATCCTAAAAATGTAGGGTACTTTTTTTCTCAATATTTAGTTTCATTTAAGGCAGATAATTCTGAAGTAATGCAAGGGGGAGTAAATGGAGTTGTTGCCTTTTTAAAGGGGAAAAAGGTCAGCAAATTCATATCTTTATTGTTGTCGTTACTTTCTTCTATGCAACTATATCTATGCCTTAGCTTATGAATTTTTACAAATCAAGTCTATACAAAAGTAAAATTTTCTTATCAAAATATCTTTGTTGTGAAGTTCTATTTATTGCATTATTTTAAGAATTTGCTTGAAATGTTGATTACCGATAATTTTGCATTTTGTCATCTTCAAAAAATGGCAAATATGGGACTATAAATAATAAAACTTCATTTGACTATAAAGTTTAATTCTCTAAGTGCTTAATATTTGTTTTTAGAGTTAATTATCTCACGAAATTACTCCTAAATGTGTGTGTGTGTGAGGTGCATGTGAGGGTTAAGACTTATTTAAATTGTGTATAAGTTCTTAAGACGCCTGTGAATCACAAAGCTTTGCAAATAATGGGCCCAGTTTTATTTTATTAAAATAAAACATGTGCAAAATGTGAAATTGTTTGGTTGAACAAGTAACATGAAATAATTTTTTTAATAAATGATTCAAGGTTTCTTACTTTTCCTTTGTTACTGAAAACACAAATATAGTTTGTGTGAGATGTAAACACTATATTTCTATGTCTTATAAATTTATAAATTGACATAAATAAATTTTATACTAAATCAAATATGTGCCGTTCACATTATTTATGAAGATAACATAAAAGTTTTTTTATGAGACCTGTAATTGCATTTGAGACTGAAAAACACTTAGAATTCATTTTAAGTTTAACAACAAGATTAATAAGGTTTTGTTACCTTAATAAGCATTGATCATCAAATTCATTTTACTAAAAACAATATTTCATTTGTTTAATATGCATTTTGTTTCTTTATACTTCTCGCAGAAATTAGAATGTACGGAAACATATTCTCATGGTATAAGAAGATAGTTTTCTGCTGTTCATTATAAATACTTAAGACTCCAAGTTGGAAAAATATTTGACTTTCTTTAGCTTATATATATTGAAACTTTAATATTTTTAGTATCCTATTCCACCTCACCAAAAAAAGTAAATAAGAAATACTTAATATTGTGTATCAGTATCCATAACAAGGAATAAATTGGTTGAGATTTGTTTGTTTTTAAAACTTGGAGCTTTGAATTTTTTTAATTGTATTTTATTAAAGAATTTAATAGAAAGCGGCACAATAGACATTTGCTTATTGAAAAATTCTTGATATTAAACTAATACCAATCATCTTTATTTGGAAATTGGTAGCTGTAGCAAAAATGCCTTTTTTTTTTTTACATTTAATGGGGGTACAGCTTACTTTCTGTCCCTTATTTGCTTCGAAAGGTGGTTTTGAAGCTGTGTTAATTGGCTGTAGTTTTTTAAAGTAGTAACATAATTCCAAACAATAGCTTGTTAAAATGTTCATTCCTTGTGGTCATCAAGAGGGTTGAAACAAGTATTTCCATGGAAGTTGAATTATATTTCAAATTCTTAAGTATTGCTGCAGATATCTTTGTATCATTTACTGGGATTTTCCCCCATCTTACTTTGAACAGCTATGATAAGAGTAATAAATCTGTACATGGAAGTCTAGTTGCAAATGAGTGAGAAATTAATTAGCTATGCAAAATAATTATAAAGAATATGATTTGGCATACAACAATTTGCATTTTTTATTGTTTTTGAAATAGTGACCAAGTATTTTCTTTATATTATTAAGCATGGTATGGTAACTGTTCATTCTGCTGCATTTTATTTGAATTTATTGTTATACGATGTGTAAATTTGGCTAGTGAAGTGATGTCTTGATTTGGTCAACCTTTAAAATTGTCAACTTGTTACGAGTTTGTGGTAAAATTTTGACAAAAGACTTGTATTGTTAATTCCATGACATTGTCGATTATATGAAAACAAAGTACAACTCTTAAGCCAAATTTTGTGCTTGAGGTCTTTAATCTTTTATACAAATTACATTTGTATAAAAGATCCTTATACATGATTACTTTTTTAGGCATCGGGAGCTTTTTGTAATGAAACTGAAAAGGTGGAACAAAAATTTCAAATGAATATTGTCAACTTAATAAGAATGAGAACCATTATATACATATTTTCAAAACAGGTATTGATCAAATGAAAATGTCAGTCAAGTTGGATTTATATTCTTTAAAATGTATTTTCATAAATACTTCTTGATCTTGATGAAACTCCAATCATGTCCTATAAATTACGTTAAAATATTCAGCTGAACCAGAGGTTACCAAACTTTTTGTCTCATAGACCCCTTGCCATGCTTTTCTGTTTTGCATGAACCCCTGCTTATCTAATATTGAATTTTTGCAAATTTATCAACTTCAATGTCTTTTTGATAGCTGGTATAGAGCTACTTTTACTTTTAAATATCCAAGTTTAGTGAAGTATAGTGTTTTTAAAGAAACACACATGTTAATTAAGTTAATACATAAAATAACTGATCAGCAAACAGATGTTTAAAATGGAAGGGATGCTTTGATATATGTCAATAATCTTGTCATGTTTAACCCTAAATCTCCTCGTTTAGTAGTGTGCAGTCTTTTTATTTTGGAAATTAGTGACCACGATGAAACTCCTCTCTAGGAAAAGCAATTAAAAACTTTCTCACAAGATTCCATAGTTCAAAGTAAATAACAGGTATTTTTAAATCCAAAATTAGTGACATCTGTTTCTAAACTTTACTTTAAGATCTCCATTACTGTCTATCCCAATGTTTCTCTTGTAATATGACATCATACTCCATTCCACCTTAAGTTGGCAGTGCTAGGAAGGGTACATTGAACAAAACACAGCCGTTACCGGGTTACCTTAGGAGAAGAGTGTGACTATAACAAATAAAATTCACCATATTTGGCGAGTAAAACAATACTCTTGGAAAAATTTGTTCATTAAAATTGTGTGAGGGTTTTTTTTAAAATAGTATAAACCACTTTTTTAATCGAGATATTTAAAGCTTTGCGTTTCAATATGTTTAAAAATATTGATTAATTAATTAGTAAAACTTTTCTTCAGTGACTTATGCTACATTCAAAATAAAGGGCTCATATATCTTTAGTTTCATAAGTTCATTTATTACATCAGTTTATAAAATACAAATTTCTATCTTGTTTATAAAGAATTAATCTCCTTTTCTCCATTATTACTATTTTAAATCAGTTTGTAATAACTATTCACATTGCATGTAAATGCCGTTTATGTACGTTAACTTAATATATACAGACGCATATGAGATATGGCTATTAAATAACGAGACTGTCGTTGTAAAAAGTTTTATTCTTATTTTATACATAATTATTTATTATCGTCTTCAATGTACACCCTTTCTCTATCCCTGCAACGCTCCATGCGAATTTTCAATTGTTGGAAGCAGTGCTGGAAGTCATCTTTTGTCAACTCCTTCAGTACTCTTACCGCTTTCTCTTTAACAGCTTCCACTGACTCAAATCTTGTTCCTTTTAATGCAGATTTCAACTTAGGGAACAGATAGAAGTCACATGGTGCCAGGTCTGGTGAGTAAGGTGGATTCTTTAACACTGGGATGCTATGTTTGGCCAGGAATCTCTTGACAGATAACGCGGAATAAGCTGGCGCATTGTCTTGGTGGAAAATCCATGATTTTTCCTACCCCATTTCTGGTCGTTTTTTTCTTATTCTTTCTTGCAGATTGCCAAGTACCTCAAGGTAGTAATGTTGATTGATTGTTTGACCTTCAGGAACCCAGTGAAGGTACACAATCCCATGAATATCGAGAAAAAACAATCATCATTGCTTTAAATTTTGACTTGCTCATTCTTGCTTTTTTTGCTCTTGGTGAAGTTGGAGACTTCCAATGCATGGATTGGCGCTTTGTTTCCGGATCATACGTAAAAAAACAGGATTCATCACATGTTATTACCTTTTCCAATAAATTTGGGTCATTTTTAATGGCATCCAAAATGTCAATACAAACATTTTTGCGAGTTGCTTGTTGTTCAAACGTGAGAATTTTTGGCACTGTTTTGGCGCACACTTTTGTCATGTTCAAATTGTCATGTAAAATTTGCCGTACACATTCTTTATCAATGTTTACAGTTTCAGCTATTGCACGAATACTCAATCGACGATCAGACCGAATCAAACTAGCAACTTTTTCGACATTTTCATCCGTTTTTGACGTTGAAGGGCGACCTGGCCGCGAATCATCTTCAACGTCTTGTCGGCCATCTTTAAAACGTTTGAACCATTCAAAAACTCGTGCACGGGATAAAGATTCACTGCCGTACACTTCTTTCAGTAAATTATAAGTTTCAGTAGCGGTTTTCCAAGTTTGAAGTGAAATTTAACAACAATTCGTTGCTCTATTATTTCACTAACCATTTTTTCGCCAAAATAAAATAACGATGTTAACGGAAATGAAGGTTATGACTAAACCGTGTTACTTACGCAAATGATGCTTAGGGCATTTTGAAGAGAAAGCTTCACACTAAACAGCTGACAGTCAATGGCGGACTACGCATGCGCACTTTTGCCTTCGCAGCGTCAGTCTCGTTATTTAATAGCTACACCTCGTATAATAGAATTATGGAAAATTTATCAATATTAAAACTTATCTTAAAATGTATTGTTTATCTATAAAAAAATATCTCGATGCATATTTCAGAAATTTTGTTACTGGCATTATATATGCAAAGTTTATTTATTCAATTCAATAAGTATAACTTCTAAAGAAAAAAATTTATCATAATAATTTAATACAAAAAGACATGTTTAAAATGTCAAGAAACAACAAGAACATACATAGTCGCACGAGATATATAAATAGTATGTATGAACGATAGCAAAGCGAATGGCGGTGTTTGGGCGCAAATGTTTCAGAAGAATGTAATCTTGAAAACCAGTTTTGAGCCAAATGTAATTCCATCAAGTTGCTGTTTTTCAACTCACAGATATTAAAGAATAAACTAGCTGCATGGCCCGTCCTTACACGGGCTTTCTCTACTTTTATAAATTTTCCCTTTCCTTCACAAAATCAGCACTTCTAATACTCTTTTTCAAAATGACTTCCACCGCCTGGCCCGGCGTTGCTCGGGCTTTCTCTTTTCCTCATGACACCAGCATTTCTGTGTGTGTGTTTGTACGCGCACAATGTGAGTGATTTCTAAAATTATGTCAAAAAATTTTTCCCTTTTTTTTAAATTTGTTACATTCCACTTTATTTTTGATTCAAGACAGGTTTCTTCCCCTCTCTATAGCCCGAACACGTTTTTTTTAGTTTAAAATTATTGTTCTATCTTCCTCTCCTTCTCACAGATAAGATATAGCTTCAAAGTTCGATGTATGACTTATAAAAAAAAAATATTGCGTTAGAATTAAAAAAATTTTAATGTGAAGCAATAAAAAGAAAACGATTCTGATGCTAAAAGTAAAACAAAACTTTCATCATTTTTTAATAATAGTTAGTTTCTAAGAAACTAAAATAATAAAATAGATTTCAGATTTTCATGAATCAATCAATTGTTACATATAGTTAGCTTGAAAATGTCTCTAAAATGTATTTTGATCCAAAATAATAGACGATGTACTTTTTAATTAACAAAGAATTCATTTCGTAATGAATTAATAGAAATAATCCTTTTAAAAAAAACATATATATATATTTATTAAAATCAAATTTCTATAAGTAATAAATGAAAGAAACATTAGCAGATAGCTATTGAAACGATTGCTTTTTTCTGAACGTTCGATTAAACTTAATATATAAGTAAAAAAAAATAGTATGGGGAAAAGCCGATATATATATACATGTACTGAAAAAAACATTAAAAAAAACCGATCTGATAAAAACATTTTGATTTTTTTATTTTAATTTAAATAAACCTTTTTCATTCCACTAAAAAAATTTTAAACTTTAAAAATTAACGTAATGCGAAATTGAATGTCTCTTCCTCTTCAGTTCGAACCTGGTAGCTTATGTTTTATAAAGCAGCGCTTTTAACAACCACGCTGTCTTTTCCTTCGGGGAGAACAGTAAAAATACCTTTTAAAATAAATATATTTTTTCAATTTCTCATTTTGTTTTTTGTTAAAGTTAAAAAAAAAAATTGGGCTTCATTTTTAAGTTAATGCTTTCAAACTTCATACATCGATTGCAAACAACGGTAATTTTTAAACAAAAAAACTTTTTAAAAAAAAGCAATGTTTACATATTTATCGTAAAAGGGAAAAAAACTGAAATACATTTTTTTTAAACCGTAGTTTTTAAGATATTTTATCAATCTTTGTACAGATTACGTATAATATTGTTCTACACGCGGAAAAAAAGTTTCGTGGGGTTATTTTTATTAGTAAAGAAGTTATTAAGTATTTAAATAAAATTTTGAGTATTTTTTGAAAAATCGTAAAAAAAATCAGTTTTTGACATTAAATTTTTTAAATGACTGATTCTAAAAGAGAAAAGCATGAGCGCTTTTTTAGTGTAAAATATTTTTTTCATTAACGCGAGAGAAAGTGCAAGCGGAACAACTTAGAATTCATATTCAAAAAAAAAGGAACCGATTTCGACTGATTTTAAAAAAATAAATTATAGCATATTGTGGCGAAATAAATGATCCTTACGAATCTGTAATTATTTTTTGTGTGAGTTTCATGAAAAAATTAGATCGCGTTTTAAAAACGTCTGGAAAAAAATAAGTTCCGAATTTTCCCCTGGAGGTGAGAAATGGTACTAATTATGCGTTTTGAGGTTTTTAATTAATTAGAATATCGGAATATAAATGATCAATACGAATTCCTCGTATCATTCCCGAAATTTTGGTACCTTCAGCGTCATGTGGTTCGTGAGAAAATTGGATATCATTCATATATACGTTTGTTTACCCACGAATTTTAATAGTGTAGATGCTTTTAAGATAAGATTATTTTAAAATATATCTTTAAACCCACAATTTCTGCAATACATGATACTTTTTAAGTTTTCTATGCATTTGCCTTAATTTAAATTCCAAAACAAGTTGGAACTATTTTTCAAGCGGATTGTTACATTTCCTACCCTTCCCAACGCTGCTAACTTGAGGTGGAACGGAGTATAGGTTGTTTTTTTTCCAAAGGGACTATATGAATTCATTGCCTACTGTGGTAATTACCATAGTCAAAGCATTCAAGCCTAATTTCAGAATCTGAATAAAGGGCATTTAAATATTGAACGTAGGTTAAGGTTCCCTTCACACCAAACGATTCCGATTCATTCGTCATCAAACTTTTCTGGTCGACCAAGATTCGTCTTCGTAATTTCCCACTCAAATAAGCCAAGATTCACTTCCTGCTTTCACACCATACAAATCCGTCATGAATCTCGTCCCCGCGCGATTCAGCAGGTCAGATTTTCTTCAATTATTCACCTGCAGCCGTTAGCAATTTCTTCAAGAAAAAATGAATTCAAGCAAGTAAGTGTTAATTTTTATTGTTTTTTATGTTATTAATGATTATATCTTATAAAGTTTCTATTAAAGAAACTGATTTCTACGATGATTGAAAATTATGATTTTACATTTAGAGTTAACAAGAGTTTTTCTTATGCCAATAGATGGCGCTTATACACTGCTGGACAATTGCTAAGGACGGATAACACTATCATCCATAGCAACCACAAAATGAAAGGAAGCAAAATGTGGAAAATTAGAATAAGTGCGGGATATTAGTAAGAAGAAGTAGGAGTATGCCAATTTTTTTTTTCCACCTCTGTTCATCACGTGATAGCGTTCATAAGAGCTTTAAAGGTTTTGACGCGTGTGGACAGTTGTGGTTTCAAGTCAAAGTTTTACAGGAAAGATTTAATAGACGAACTTAAAATTTTTGGCATGTCTTCCCGACATCACATAGATGATTTTATGCGTGGCCGAATTATTGGAAAGATCGAAGAAGGGCGAAAAATAACAGATGTTGCCAGGGAGTTCGACATCGCTCACAGCGTTGTTTCACGGCTGTGGAAGAAATTTAAAACTACTGGAATGTGTAGTAGACGGCACGGGGGAGGTCGTGTTGGAAGTACGACGCCTGCAGAAGACAGATATATCGTCCTATCAACCAAAAGGAACAGGCGCACCACAGCTCAGCAGGTGGCAAATCAGTTTCTTGCTGCCTCAGGAAAGCAGATCTCCCGAAAAACTGTTGCCAGACGTTTGAGGGGAGGAGGACTATACGCACGCAGACCTGTTGTGTGTGTCCCATTGACCAGACAGCACCGTACTGCCCGTTTGCAATGGTGTCGTGAGCATCACAATTGAACTGAACAGGACTGGGCATACGTACTCTTCTCAGATGAGACTAGGTTCAGTCTGTCATCGGATTGTAGACGCCAACTGATCTGGCGCGAGAGTGGTACTGCTTATCGTCCAGAAAATATCCAGGAAAAGGACCGATATCCGACATGCAGTATCATGGTGTGGGCCGGCATCATGATCAATGGCCGCACGCGCCTACATGTGGTTGCGAATGGGACTATGACGGGCCAACGATACATTGATGAAGTTCTACTTCCTCATGTTCGTCTTTTCCGTGGTGCTGTCGGTGATAAATTTGTTTTTATGGACGACAACGCAACATGTCATCGAACACTCGCTGTTCATGATTGTCTAGACAGCGAGGGTATTCAACGTCTCGTATGGCCAGCGCGTTCTCCAGATCTAAACCCCATTGAAAATGTGTTAGATGCTTTGGGGAGGCAAGTTGCTGGTCGAAACTATCCTCCGACAAACAAGAACACCCTCATCCGTGCACTCACAGAGGAATGGGATAAATTGCCTCAACAGCTGCTGGACAATGTTGTGCAAAGTATGGTACGACGTGTGGAATGTTGCATCACACTCCACGGTGGACATATCCCGTACTGATACCTTTCTTTAAGGTACCTGCTGACATTTAGATGCATTGTTCCATTTCTTTGTACGCAGATCAAATGAACATTTTTTTTTCTTTCAGATGTTTCACAGCTTTTGTATTTTCCAGAACAATAAATATTCTTTATTCTAATGTCTGAACAGTGTGGCAACTATATTTTATCCTACTAGGCCTCATGTCTCGCTTAATGTTATGCTACATAGCAATTTGTGATCCGTCCTTAGCAATTGTCCAGCAGTGTATTTTTGTGGTATTAATAGTATTCTTTTTCATTATGTAAACAATTTTTTAACTCTTGTCACCGAGTGTGTAGGCTGTATTTTATCCCTGCAAATGTTGCGGAAATAATAAATTTAATTTTACATGTATTATTATATTCAATTTTAGAAACTTGAAAACTTTATTATTTACTAAATAATACTTTATAGCAAAATGGGGGAGGGGGGATATTCTGAAGGATGTTTGTGAAATAGCTTCAAAAATCAATTTGATAAGAATTTAATTTTTTAAAAAGATTCCATTTTATTACTACATAGATCTCAAATTTTGTTAGATGAAACAAACAAAATGTGACATGTAGAATTTTTAATTCATTAATGTATTAGAGAACCATTTTTAAATATATAGTAAAAAAAATAGTTGTTATATGCTACAAAAGCTGTAGTACATAACATTTGAAATGCCTTTTAAAAACATTATATATATATATATATATATATATATATATATATATATATATATATATATATATATATATATATATATATATTGTAAAAGTAATTGCATTATAATATAATTACAAGCTACACTATTAAAATTCGTAGGTAAACATATCTATGTTTCTGCGTACGTATATCCTTTCACGAACCGCACGACGCAGAAACTCGCCGAAGGTACCAAAAGCTCGGGAATGATCCGTTTTGACCATTTATATTGCAATTAGTTAAAAAAGATATTAATTAAAATCCTTTGTTTTACTTCTGCGTGTTTCTACCGCCAAATAGAGAAAAACCGGGAGGTGAATTTTTTCTTTTTTATCCCCGACGTTTTTAAAACACGATCTAATTTTTTTATGAGACTCAGACAAAAAATAATTACAAAATTGGAAAGATCATTTGCTTCGCCACAATACGGTATAATTTATTTTGCAAAATAATATCTATTTTTTACGATTTTTTTAAATGAGTTGAAATTGATACGTTTTGATGAAAATGATTTTTATATCGTCCGGTTGCATTTTCTTTCACGTTAATGAAATGATATTCTACCCTAAAAAAGTTCATGCATTTCTCTTTTAGAATCAATCATTTAAAAAATAAAATGTCCAAAACTTTTTTTTTTTTTTCTACAATTTTTCAAAAAATACTCAAAACTTTTAAATACTTAATAACTACTTTAATGAAAATAATCTCACGAAACTTTTTCCGTGTGTAGAATGATTTTTTCCGTAATCTGTAGTAAAAATTGAACAAATTCGGGTTTTTTTAAAAAAAAAAAAATTGTGTGTTTTTCGTTTTTTTTTTCCCCTTTTTGCGAGAAATATGTAAGCATTATTTTTGTTAAATTTTTTGTTTAAAAATTACCGTTGTTTGCAATCGATATATGAAGTTTGAAGACATTAACTTAAAAATGAAGCCATCAAACAAAAATTAAAACTTTAACAAATAACACAATTTTACAATAACCAAAGGACTAACTTTTCCTCACTGCACTCCACGCTTGATGAAAAATTACACTAGAAAAGAAGATGTCTACAAAAAATGAAAATCGCCAGATTAGGCGAAATGAAATATCTCTTCCTTTTATTTTAAACGTCTTTTCACTCCTATTTCCGCTGAGTTCGTGGCGTGTTCGGCAAGAGCGTTCTATTTTTACCGATTGTACCCGGGTTCAAAACATGGTTTAATTTTTATGATTTTTAAAAAATATTCAAAATTTTATTCGCGCATTTATTAACTTTGCCAGCAATTTTCTAATTGGAAAGATAATTTATTTCGTCACGAGAGAGATATAGTTTGTTTTTTTACAAAACAACGATACTTTACAAATTTTATGTTTTTTTTCTAAAATTAATCAATATCGATGCGTTTATATGAAAATGATTTTTAAAAAACTCATTCTTTGATCTTTTAGAGTTAGTGATTTAAAAAAATAAAATACTGAAAACTTTTTTTTACAAATTTTTAAAAAAATACTCAAATTTTAAATATTTAATAACTACTTATAAATTTTTTGTAACTTCATTTATAAAAATAATTGCATGATACTTTTTCCGGTGTATCGAACATTTCAAAAACTGCTCACAATTTTAATTCAACATTTAATATAGTTGTGAAATTTTGTAATTATAAAAATTTCTACTTTTTTCAACATACAGCTATTTTTAAAAAAGGTACATTTTCGTTTCTGGGACCTAAAAAGTTGCAAAAAGAGTGGGTGAATATTAAAGTCCCGCTGTTCACTTACTCGAGAGCTTTTGGCTGCGCACTTCGACATTTTGAACCATTGTCAAGTGACGAGGATGGGACTTGAGCTGTCACCCATCTCTCTTAACTACCAAACACTGCGAAAAACCGGTATTCAGAACTGAGTACAAAATACTCACTTTTGAATTTAAATCTTTGAAAATAATAAAAATAGATTCTCAATGCAATAGTTAAACAAAAATGTGTAAGCAATTTGATTCATTAAAAGTTATATTTATATTTCTAGAAGCAATATATTGTCTCTTTAAAATCCTATACAAACAGAAAATTAGCTTTTATTTAAAATCAGTCTTTCAATAAGTATCTTGGAAACATTGCGATGAATAACAGACTTTTCATATTAAAAATTTCTAAACACAAAGGAATAGTTTCTTCACATATTATGTAACATGAAAAGAAAACAAAACTTCTAAAACTTAGAAATCCGACTAAAATAAGTCTCATTAGGTTCCCAGGTAAGTATTTTTTTTTATCAATTGTTTTGTTTAAATCGATACATACACAACCTCTGCCCTGGACTCCCTTTTAATCCATCCAGATGGAAATAAAAATGCATTGTAATTATATATGTTACAAATCAAGCTCACTTTTATATTAACTGATTTTATACTCTATCACCAAAGAAAACAAATATTGTAGTTTTTAAATCAAAAATTTAAATATTTAAAAAGTTTAGTCCTTAGAAGAATTTAAAAACAACTAAAACAGTAGATTTTTACATTTACAAAACATTTAAAATGCACAAATTTTTAACCAACTGGAAAGAGTTTTTAGAGAAGTTTTCAGCGCCCATTTAGAAGAAAAAATAACATCTAAGGACCAGTCGATATTCTAGCCATTTTACTAGTGTACAGCACTTTTTTAATGATTCACTGTAAACAAGAAAAATAAAACAAATCATATCTTTGAAATATTTATTCTGGAAACTGTACACACATACATATCTGACGTTGAAAAAAAAAACAAGGATATAAGTGTGATTTTTAAAACAACATGATTTCATCCATAAGAGTTATTTTTTATTGAATTTATTTAATAAAAACTATCTATATATAATTCATATTATAGTCAACTCCATTCTTTTTTGTATAGCATAGCTTAGCTTATGTTTTAATGTAATATACATCAAATTATCATTTTAAATATAGAATGTTCTAATGTGTAAAGGAACATATAATTAAACAGTTTTATTTTTATCAAATTAATAGCATGTCTTACTAAATATAAGTGAAAATGTCTTTCAAACAGTGTTTCAAATAAATTTCATGAGTCATCTAAATTATATACTGAAAAATTTATAGATAGCTGGTTCTGAGAGGAATCTTAAAAGTTTCCTCGTTAGAGTAAAATCTCCGTAAATGCTCGTGATTATATATAGTATTCTGAACGACAAAATGTAGCATAACAAATGCCATTAGCCATGCTCCCCTCCGACTGTTTTGAATAGGACGACAGAGACTGCAATGAGAATCAAATAGTCTTTGGCAAAAAGTGTAAAATGCATGAAATTTGTAAATTATTTTTTATCCATAAAAGAAAAAATCCGAACTATGTGCAAAATTTAAAATTAATTGTTATGGTAAAAATGAAGATTTAGCTTTTACAAGTAGAAATGAAACTAATGGAAATTAAAAATAAAGCATTCATAATTCAGAAACAAGGTAAAAGGTTTTAAAAAATACAATTTTTTAACTAGTACACATGAAGGCGTGTCTTGCTGAGTGATAGAGTATTAACATAGCACTGTTCAGCAACACAAGGGCTTTTGGCGACAGACCTCGTAATCTTGAACCATGGTCAAGTGATGAGGACGACACCTGTGCTGGCACCCCTTCTCTCCAAACTACCACACCAGCAGGAGGACGTTTGAGCTCTCGACAGATTCGAACTCGTGACATACCAGCCACGAGTCTGTTTCCTTGATCACTAAGCTACCATGGCCACCACGACTTGCTGAAGTTAACATTTATAAAAACTATTGTTCAAAAAAATACCCCTCGGAACCATATATACATATAGGGAACTAATTTTTCATCATTTCTTTACGCACAAAACGTCTTTTAGGCGCGGTTTTGAAATCATTGCAAATAAGAGATTTTGGAATCTAATAGTTTTCAATCCAAGAAGGTAGTCTCACACTAAGAACTCAATATGTAATTTAAAAGAATAGCCTATTCCTGACAAAAGTGGAATTACATTAATTTTATAAAAAGCAAAAATGTAACTGCTATTATTGTTGAAAAATATGAGTACCAGGATTTAAAGAAATAGAACACAAGGTATTTAGAAATGCCGGGAAAAGAAACAGAAGAAAAATGGAAAAATAATAACTGTTAAAAACTAACAAAATTTTTAACCAAAAAAAGAAATCAATATCAGGATGTGAAAAGATTAATGATGAAATGTTATAAATCCGATTCATTAAATCTTTTTTATATATATTCGTGGGATTTGAATATATTGAAAATAATTCGAATAATTTTCAATGAATCCAAAAATTCCTAGTTTTATTTGTGAATTCTGACCAAGGAATATTTAAAAATGCATTAATTAAAAATAAAGTTGAAGTAAAATTACAATTTGCTGCCAGTGAAAATGCGATAGATTTACTATCGCGGCCATGCAATTTTACATTGTAAACATCTGCAATAAAACATACAGCTGTCGAATTATTTAACCTGTCTCTGTAAACTATTTTCATTTTGCAGCCATGCATTTCATAATGGCCAAAATAAGCAAAATCTCAATCTAGAATAAGAATTTTCTTTTGAAAAAAAAAATTATTAAAAACCAAAGTGAAAATTTAGTAATCCTTTTAGTCCATAAAAATTGAAAGTGGAGCCCTAATATTCTTTTAATAAAAGATTTAGGAAACACCAATAATATTTGAAATGTCCATTTATGAATAAATGACAGAAGACTAAAACTGCAATCTATAGACAACGGGAAGCATGGAAGTGTTTATTTGTGAAAAAAATCTATATATATATATATATACTTAAAATTGTATGACATTAATAAGGATACTGCCATATATAAATATAAATCAGTAAAAAATTCATTCTAATATACTATATATTTTAATATACATAATAAAATAAAATTACAAAAAAGAATAAAAATTTTTAAAAAAATAAAAGAAAAAAAATGGATGGCAATTACAAAACCAAATTTAAAGGTATTGGTAACCATGTTGACATGTTATCGCCAAACTTACCAATTGTCAACAACAACACTTGGTACGTAGTGTACCGATATCAAATTAGAACATTAATTTCAGTACTCAAAAACGACAAGCTGTCTCCTTTCTCCCCACTCCTGAAATGTGAAAAAAAAAAGTTTTAAGGGGACTGCTAAATGTACTGAAATGGTTAGGGTACTTTTGCACAATGCGATCACATTATTCAAGCGTAAAACTTTTGCTGAGAACGTAAATTACTCATATAAATCCGCCTTGAAATGTAGATATACCAGAAATAGTCTAGAAAATTTTAAAATTACGAAAAATAATACATCATTGCTTCCAGAATTTTCTGACGCCATGTTTGGCAAGCTTTATTACAAAGTCTGCAGATGGCGCCATGTGTATACAATCTGCGTATAAAAGTTTTAAAACGTTACCTTAGAATAAAATTACCGCATAAACTGCTTAAATACACAATACTATATTTTATGAAAAAGAATATTTTGCTACACGAATAATGACTTAAATCACTTCAGAAACACAAATTCTGCTTTTTTACATGAAAATTGGGAGGGGGTAAAAATAAAGTAACCTTAAACTTACGTCAAGAAAACACTCCCCATGGCATCCTTTCGAAAAGGCAACGGTCAAGTGACCTTGAGATCAGCTGACTGTTACTTTTTGCTTAAATTTTAGATTGGCCGGAAACACAGCTGTGGAATTAGGGGGGACTCTATTTTAGCACTGATAGTGGGGTTATTCCTTTTTCTACTCACAGAACACGGGTAGCCAACCTTTTTGGAAAGAGTGCCACAATTTGATAAAAAATAATCTTGAGTGCCGCTTCCAACATTTCCATCAAACAAATATGGAAACGTAAAAAAAATGTTACTGCTTATTGTGGAATTTTCATGCAAATAGCTCATTTTTTTTAATGCAAGAAATTTAAAAATAAGATGAAGGGCAAATTTAGGTTTTATTGTTAATAAACTTTTTACAGTTTCAATTCAATTAAGTAAGGTACAAAAAATAAAAATGAGTAACTTGAAACTTTTAATTTTAAATAATTATGAAACAGTTAGTATTTACTTATAATGTGGCTTTCGAATTACTCTTTTTTTTTTTTTTTTTTTTTTTTACCAAATCATCTATATTAGGGTTAACTTTTGCAGATGCTAACAAAATTAGGTTATTATAGGTGCACATTAGCTAGTTATATGAGTAATATTTACTTTTTTATTCACACAAACATTTTGAGACGACCCCACTTCAATAAAATTGTAGAAAATTATATATTATGTATTCAAATTTCTTTTAATTTTTCAGTATGCCCCCGTTACAACTCCACAGGTTGGCCACCACTGCCCTAGGACTAGAAGGTCTTTTTGTGGAACTCCTAAAACTAGAAAGTACTTTTGTCAAACACACACTTTTTTGTAAAAGCAATTAAAAAAAGTATTGCATCGAATATTAAAAATTTTAATCTACTTAAATATAATTTACTAATTAATAATATTAATCTGTGATTCAGGTTTCACCCACCCATGCATTATGCTAAGTAACTAGAATGTGTTTGATTTTTTCACACTAACTTTCTGAAGTCTAAGCCCATTGAAATTAACTGCAATCTCATTATATATTCTGAGCTTAATTTATTTCTATACTTTGCTTTTGTAACCACTTATGCCAAGAAATATTTTTCACTTGTACATAGTGTTCTGAAAGGCATTAAAATGTTTAGAGGAATACTGAGTATTTTGTATGAATTTGCAACAAAGCATTTAGGAGCTATTCTTGCTTAGTTTGGACATCAAATCTGTTGATAAGTCGTTACCTCTCCCTTATTTTGAAGGTGTTTTCCCAACAAATATCAAAAGGTGCGCTTTCCATTGGAAAACTATTTAGTTTTGCAAGACATTGTACTAACGAATATACAATTATCTCGTGGAACCCGGGATAGTAAACAATAGAATTTTTACAATCTATTAGGTAATGTATATAAATAAAACACATTTTAATATATCTTTTATTATATTATAATAAAAGTTTAAAAAGTATTGCAAAATAAAGTTATGTTGAAATAAAATTTTCAGTTTCTTGAGGACAGGAATGAGCTTTAAATTCTTAGATACAAACTTCTTAGAGAACTTGAATCCATTTTGCATACACATTTATAATTTTTTTTTTCGATTTATTTACTGTACCTCGTGGAACTCCATTGTTCCATGGAACACAGTTTGAAGACCACTGTTGTGGTGTGTATACGTTCTTAGTGGGTGAAAAATCCGGGATTGTCATTTGATCTTTAACTTTGCTCTACAAAACAACAAGAGGGCTATTGATCACAAACCTCGTAATTTTGAACCTTGGTCGAGTGACGAGGAGTACACCTGAGCTGGAACCCCTCTTTCCTAACTACCACATCAGCGGAAGGAATGGCCTCATCTACACGGCGTGTCTTTAGTGGCAACAGGACTCGAGCCCACGACACTCCAACCACGAGTTCGTGACCATAACCACTAAGCTACCGCGGCCACTGGGCATAGCAAAAACTTTAGTGAAAAGGTTAAGAGAGTTAGAATTAGATATATGAATTGTCGGCATGTGACAAAAGGGTAGCACTATGAAACGGAAATAGAATAGTTGCAAGATAGAATAATGCAAGATCTAGAATAATTGCTCTAAACCTATCACCTTGCCTATCATCTTTAAATTTTTTAGTTAGTGATGTCACTTCCAGTAATATGTACTACTGGCTGGTATACCCGTTCTTCGCACTGGTGAATTGAAAATTTAAGCAATACAGACTGAAGGATAAAGACGTTTTTAATGAGTTACTTTTACGTGAATTGTAAATTAGACAAAAAGAAAAAAGCTTTTTGCATACCTCAGCTGAACAAAAAACCATGTTTTCTAAATTTTAAGTCTGTTGATATAATAGTTGATAAAAAAGATTTTTTTTTTACTTATAACGCCCCGTAACTCTCTTATGGATCAATTTTTGAAAACACCTTCTGCTCAGCAAAATTAACACATTGTTACAAATTTTGTGTAATAAGCGCATTAAAATAATGTAAATAATTTGTATCTGGATGTGTAATACGTTAATATTACTTTCTGATGCATTTATTTTATGTTAAATAGCTGTTACCCGCGACTTCGTCCACGTGAAACTTAACAAAAAAGTGTTTATTCAATTCGCAGAGTTTACGAAAACTTAATAATTATATATTCCACGTGTTACGTCATCAGCGCACTGTAGCGCCATCTGTAAAAAATTTGTAAAGGTAGACATTGTCTAACTGTACCCCAACAAAAGCGGGTGCACGAATAAAGTAGGCTTAGCGTTGCGAAAAAGACTGATTTTTTATTCTTTAACCAGTTTTACAGTCCACACAAATATTGACGAAACATTGGTCCGTCGAGCCGGAGAAAATGGGTAAAAAATCGGAAAATAAAAATAACTCCAACGTAGCTACTGAAGAGAAATTGAATCGTTTAAAAGATTCAATCAAAGGAACTTTAACTAGGTTAGAGGCTTTTACCTCGGAGAAGACAGTGTCAAAGGATACTAGTGTCACTGAAATCGAAATTAAACTCAAAAAAATTGAGCAATTACAGATAAATCTAGATAAAATAGCTGAGGATTATTGTGAAATAGAAATTTTCGAAAGCTTGGCAATCATTCAGCTGGACTTTGAAGATATAAATCAACGGATCGAGACAACAGAGGTAGGTCTCAAACTTTTAATGTATTCTTTGAAAAATTCTGAAAATGTGTAAACATTAGTTTAAATGACAATGGTAAAAATAGTATCCGCTTACACCTCAAATTCCATTGCCAGAATTTTCTGGTGTAATAGCAGAATTTTCTAATTTCAAAAATCAATTTATTAATTTAATAAGTAATAATGAGCAATTGAATGATTCGCAAAAACTATACTATCTTCTAGCATCTCTAAAAGGAGAAGCAAAGCTATTGGAGTCGCCTAGCGATAGTTTTGATTCTCTCTTTTCAGCATTAGAAGATCGTTACGAAAACAAACGGCAGTTGATAGATTCTCATGTCCTTGAGATAATTAATTATGAAAAAATTTATAGCGAATCAGCCAAAGAACTGCGCGCTTTAATGGATTGTATCAATAGAAACATTAGAGCACTTAAAGTTTTGAAATATGAGCAGAATGATCTATCAGATATAATTTTAATAAATATAATTCTTCAAAAAATTGACAAAGAATCTAGAAAACAATTCGAACTTTCGTTGAAAACAGCAGAAGTTCCAACTTTTGATTCTATTATGAAATTTTTAGAAAAGAGAAGTGCCGTGTTAGAAAACATTACTCGCATTCCTAGTACTAAAATGATCCATAAAAATACTGCAATGTCAACTAAAGCCAAATCGCTAGTAGTTATAGTAAAAAAATAACTGTTAAACCTTGTATTCTATGTCGAAATTATCATCCTCTTTATAAATGTATTGCATTTCAAAATATGTCTGTGGAGTGCAGAAAGAAATTTGTTAGCAATAACAAACTTTGTATAAATTGCCTCAGACTTCATTCTGGTGCCTGCATGTCTAAATACAAATGCACAGTTAGTGGTTGCAAAGGATTACATCATTCATTGCTTCATGATTCTGATGAACTTTGCTCTGCAGTTAAAAATCACACTGTAGGGGAAAGGGGGATAGAGACCAATTCGAATCCTACTCGGTTTGAAGGTCAGCCAGAAGTTGCGGTTTTGACTTATGGAAATAAATGTGTTTTGTTAAATACATTCATGATTTTCGTTAAAAGTGCTGATGGATATAGAATTAAGTTAAGAGGATTATTAGATAATGCGTTATGAGAGAAGGCATAGCAAGAAAATTGGGATTTAAATTTAGGTCTGCAAACCAATCTATAACAGGCATTAACGGAATTACGCAAGCCTCGAAATATTCAGCAAATATTGAAGTTTCAAATCGGGATTATACTTTTGCACGCAATGTACAATTTTCACTTTTACCTAAAGTTACCGATGCGATTCCTGTATCGAAATTAAATATATCGGATTTAAATATTCCAGCTTCAATTGAGCTGGCTGATTCTAATTTCCATATGCCAGGTCAAATAGATATATTGATAGGAAGTGAACTATTTTTTGAAATTTTAAATCCAGAACAACATTATTTGCAGGAGGGAAATGTAATTTTACAAAATACAAAATTTGGCTACTTAGTCACAGGTACCCTTCCTCAGTCACAACAACAAGCCAATTGTTGTTTAATAAGTGAACCAAGCTTAGATATAACAGTAAAGAAATTCTTTGAACTGGAATCACTTCCAGATGATTCTAAGGAAATAACAAAAAGTGAAGAGGAAATTTATTGTGAGGAACATTTTGTTAGTACCTATAAAAGAGATAAAACGGGAAGATTTATAGTTCGGTTACCCATAAAGGAAAATGCAGAAACATTAGGATATTCCAAAGAGAATGCGATCAAACGACTAAATGGTATTTGGGAAAAATTAAACAAAAACAATACAATGGGAACTTTGTATAAAGAATTTATGAATGAATATGAACTTTAGGCCACATGAAGGAGATTAAAAATGAAACATTAGATAAGATTAACTATTACATTCCTCATCATTCTGTATACAAACCAGAGAAGACATCCACTCCATTGAGAGTTGTCTTCGATGCAAATGCAAAAACCACAAGTGGTTTTTCTCTAAACTCCATTTTATTAAACGGAGGAATTATTCAACAAGATCTCTTTTCCATAGTTAGTAGATTTAGAAAACACGAGTACGCGTTTAGTGCAGATATTAAAAAAATGTACAGGCAGATACTTGTTGATCCTAATCAAAGGGATTTACAACGAATTATGTGGAAGACTAGTGCAGATGCTCCAATCAAGACTTACAAACTAGCTACCGTATATCGTAACCTATGGGACAGTTTCTGCACCATTTTTAGCTACCAGGACCTTAAAGGCCTTAACAGATGAAGAAAAAGCGGAATTTCCTGACACAGCAGATGTGATTTGTAATGATAGTTATATGGATGATATTCTTTCTGGAGAGTCTACATTAGAGGGTGCTAAAAACTCCAAACCAGATTATCTCAACTATTACAGAGAGGTGGCTTTGAGCTACACAAATGGGTGTCAAATAGCCCAGAACTGTTGAAAGATTTATCTGCATCTTCCTATGTGTTTGATAAGGAATTTCAGGATGCTCCAGTGAAAATATTAGGTATGCTATGGGATCCAAAGGTGGATTGTCTCACATACAAAGTAAAGGTTAGTGACAAAGTCAACTTCTCAAAAAGAGACGTGCTTTCAGAAATTGCAAGGCTCTATGACCCTTTGGCTCTCATAGGACCCATTGTTACGAAGGCTAAGATATTCATCCAAGAACTTTGGAAAATAAAATTAGATTGGAGTGAACAGCTACCACCAGATGCAATGGAAGAGTGGATGAACTTCTACCGAAAATTATCTCGAAAGTAAATAACTTCAAAATCCCAAGGTGCAAACTACTTCCTGCAACAATACGGATTGAAATACATGGCTTTTCCGATGCATCAGAACGTGCCTATGCTGCTGTTGTCTACATAAAATGTTTCAACGAATCTGGACAATCTCAAACTAGATTATTATGCAGCAAGTCCAGAGTGGCTCCTTTGAAAACACTCACCATACCGAAGTTAGAACTGTCTGCAGCTTTACTACTATCGAGATTAGTCAAAAAGGTTGTGCCAATTCTACAATTACCTATTCATAAAATTTGGATGTGGACGGACTCAACGATTGCTTTAGCGTGGATAAAGACTGAACCTCATAAACTGAAAACATTTGTCAGAAACAGGGTGGCGGAGATCCAAGCACTTTCAAAGGACTATCATTGGGGAAATATGTGAGCTCCAAGAACACAATCCTGCCGACTTAATTTCTAGAGGCTGCAATGTGGATGAACTTTTAAAGAACGAAATGTGGTTCTCAGGTCCAGATTTACAAACTGATGAATACGAGGACAATCAGCTTTTTCCTGATCCTTTCTACAGAGATGAACTAAAATGTGCTGTGACTCTTTCAATGACTGAGTGTTCTTCAAATTTTTATGATGAACTCTTTAATGTTACAAATAATTTCATAAAATTAATTAGAATTTTTAGCTTTATTTTTAGGTTCATTAATAACATCAAAGCTAAGGAGTCTTGTAATAAGGAGAAATATCTAACTGCAGATGAGGTAAAGAGGAGTACGGAATTTTTAGCTAAAATAGCACAATTAAGTGAGTTTAAAGCAGAAATCGATGCCTTGAAAAAAAGGTAAAGGTGTTTCAAAAACAAGTAAGTTAAGGGCTTTAGATCCTTTCTTAGATGAGAATTCTTTACTCAGAGTTGGTGGAAGGCTTAGTAATGCTGATTTACCATTTGAAGCAAAACATCAAATAATTATACCTAGTAAACATAAATCTACTAAATTACTTTTTGAGCATATGCATAAGAAGTTTTTTCATATTGGTGCTCAGGGTTTAGTACATCAAATTAGAATGCAGTTTTGGCCCATTAATGGCAAGGGTATTGCACGAAAAACAGTTCATGATTGCATTGCATGCTTTAGACAGAAGCCTACTGGGGTAGATCAATTAATGGGAAATCTACCATCAGAGAGAGTAACTCCAAGTGCACCATTTTTAAACTCTGGGGTGGATTTTTGCGGACCTTTTCAAATAAAATTTAAAAATCAGAGAAAGGGGATATTTTCAAAAGTTTATGTTGCGATTTTTTTATGCTTGGCTACAAAGGCTATTCATTCATTTCCCCTAGGTATTTGGTGTTTTTGGACCAGGGTATGTGTGAGTGTTGTGAAGATATAATTTAGGGGGTTCTTTTCTGATATGGTGTGAGAAGAAGACGGCCTCTGTCTTTGCTACATAAGGGGTAAGAAAGATGCATGAACTTTGACAGTGTCGATGGTGTGAAGACTGTTCAAATCATTAGTATCAGACATGAACGGGAAAAATCGCGAGTGTCAGTAACCTAATTAAATAAAAAAAGTTTGATATAAATGCTAGAAACGTTGAGACAGAAGGCTCGCGAAATAAAACAATCCCTAGTGACTAAAAATAATCCTAAATGAATAAAAATAACCCCTATTTGAAACGGATATTGTTCACCATTTCATTCGTTTTAGTTTTATTTTCGCGGAACCCTAATTTTTTTTTTCTATAATTAAAGTAGCCTAAGTTACTCCTTATAACATTAGCTATCTACCAGTGAAAGTTTCGTCAAAATTGGTCCAGCCGTTTCAGAGATTTGCCGCAACAAACAGACAGATAGACAGACAAAAATTTTAAAAATTGATATTTCATAAAGTACCGTATATACTTTTAAATGTATTTAGTAAAAAGCTGATAATTTCAAATTACAAACAGACACTTCATTTTTATTTATATGTATAGATAAAAATTGGGAGTAGATATTTCTATGCTTATTTTCTGCATCTACAAAGATGGGAAATTCTACAAAAGCATTTAAGCATTACTCTAAGATAATCTTGCGATTCCCGTTGGGAAGCTAAAATAGATTCAGTTAAAGCAGTGTATGCACAGTTTGAACAAACTCGTAACAACCTAGAAGAATTCATTAATGTAAATGATTATACAGCGGTATCTGAAACTAACAATTTATTGGATTCAATACAAGAAATGCCAATCATTTTGTTTAATAGTATGGTTAGCAATATTGTCCAAAATTGGCATTATCAATGAACTATTTCAATTAAACACATTTGTTCTCGATATTCGTCCAACAAATTAGGGGGGGAATTAACATGTTTTTGACGAAACAAAATTGCAAGAATAATTTCCTGAATATTTTTTCCTATTGAAAATGGTCATTTAAAGCACTTCATCGCAAATACTTGTAATCTCAGATCATCTCAGTTTATTATACCTGATTTTCGTTTATTTTTGTGACCTTAAGACCGGCTTTTTTAGTATTATAGATAAGTTCTAACCAACTTTTTAGGCAAACTCTCTTTTTTTATTCCTTTGATTTTACTACTAGTCATATAGCTGTTGTAAAGATGTAGTTTCTTTTATTAACTTCTCCTTAAGCAGAAGTAAATTTATTACAGCATCAAGAAAAACTTTTTTGTTTTTATAAAGAGAGATATTTGTGAGAATAATCGGTTCTTTCAGGGAAATGGCTATTAACTCATACTTTTACTGTTGAAGCCTGTTAGAAAAATTATTTTTATGAGAGCAAAGCAATTTTATTTATTTATTTATTGTTATCCCAGACAATCAGTTTCGGTCATATTTTTTAATTCCAATCATTTGAATTGATTTATATAAGAATTACGTTTTTAATTAAATATCTTTTTCAATAAGAGCACAATTATTACAAATTTTGCACAATTATTAATAACATAAAAATACAACTTTTAATAAGAGTTGAGTGAGGGAATATTAACTTCGTACTTTTTCGTTAATCGAGGACTTTTGGCAACCGATCTCCTAATTATGAACCATAATCAAGTGACGAGGACGACACCTGAGCTACCCCCCCTCTACTAACTTCCACACCACACCAACTGGAGCAGGTTTGGACATAGACATGTGGCAGCGGTAGTCGAGTGGTTAAGGTATCGGATCGTGGCTGCCCTTGTCACGAGTTCGAGTTCAGTACCATTAAAATCCCGCCGTGTATGAGAGCGATGCACGTTAAATTTGTCGAGAGCTCAAACGTCCTCCCGTTGGTGTGGTGAGGTAGTTAGGTAGTGGGTGGTGCTCGCTCAGGTGTCGTCCACGTCACTTGACCATGGTTCAAAATTACGTGGTCCATCGCCAAAAGCCCTCGTGTAGCTGTACAGTGTGACGTTAATATTCACTCACTCACTATTCATTGTTCCTGTGTACGCCGAGATTCGAATAATTACCCATTCCTCGAATTCTGAATTACATCGATGATAAAAGTGTTGCATAACAATACACCTGACATATTCTATGTTGTACATGTAAATGAAAATTCATTCAAGTTTTAAGTCACACACACACTACTCTGTCATTGACTTTAGTAACAATAATAATAATTTGATGTTAATGTCATTAGATAACAATAAAAGATTAGCTTCTATGTCAGTGATTCCCAAAGTGGTCTATATAGAACCCCGGGGGTCTATGACGACCTGCAAGGGGTCCACGTCAACAAAAAAATAATTTGGGGGTCCATGAGGTGTAAATGGGGGTCTACGATAGTGGCTCTCATTAAACCAGATCAAAACATTAATTTAAAGGGAAATTTAATTAAGTGGAAATTTATATCATATTTATTTATTAAATTGAATGAAGTTACAAGGTGACAGCATAAATTTTATTAAAATAAGGACCATATTTCAAGCTAAAGGAGTATAGTAATAATAATAATAGGAGTATAATAAGGAGTATTTTCATATATTAAGCTAAAGGAATATAATAATGGACGTTGCAAATTTTCCCAGTTTCTCTCATTTGTCACAAACAATCCACCAGGAAAAAGACATTTTAACCTATGTTCAATATTTAAATGCCCTTTTTTTAGATTTTGAAACTAGGATTGAGAATGTTAGGACTATCGAAATACCACAGTAGGCAATGAATTACTCTGGTCACTTTGAAAAAAAATGTCAGTTTACAAGAATTAGGCACTAACGAAGATCTTGAAGTAAAGCTTAGAAACGAATGTCAATAATTTTGGCTTTATAAAGATATACCTGTTATTTTATCTTGAAAAAGCCTTTAATTGTTTTTCCAATTGAGAAGGAGTTAGAGTACGCTTGCCAATCTCCAAAACAAAAAAGAAAGAAAAGACTGGACACTATTAACCAAGCAGATATTTAGCGGTCAAAACCAGACAAGACTGATGTCAAATGTTGAAAAAATTTTATTGCATCCCCAAACGCATCCCTCCCACGAAAAGCATTTGTTTGTTGCTCAGTTATTTTATCTATTAATTAAATTTTAATTTAATTAACATGTGCTTTCTTAACTATTAAACACTATAATTCCCTGCCGTTAAAAATTAAAATCCTTTAAAGGAAGCTTTAAAAAATACATTGAAGTTGATGAATTTGCAAAAATTGAAGACAACGTAAGTAGGTCGCAGGGAAACGATGAAATTAGAGCTTTTGCCAAATCCCTAAAGGAGATGGCCAAATTACGCACGATGTTCAAATGTCAGCATTTCTAGAACTTAGTTTTCGCTTTCTCTACCCGACCTTTACCTTCCCTCTTTCTCCTCAACACATTTTGCCCTGCGACATTTACAAATAAAAATGAAAGTTTATTCGTGCGTCTCTTATGCCTTCTTAAACCGTTCATCCGATTACGATGAAACTTTAGGGAGTGGTCCGCGAAGGTTTCTGAGTTAGTAAAACTATGTTCCGAAAGATGCCCAGTGGCGTTGCGGGGGATTATAAGGGGCGTTATAGATAATTATTTCCATTTTTAAACTATTAGACGTACTGTCTTGAAATTTGACAAGCAGATTTCATGCATGGAGTAGAGATTTATAAAGAAATGGGTTTTACGAAAATCGACCCCCAAGGGGTGTTGCGGGGGATTAGGTGTTGTTATAGGTAAATATTCCCGTTCTTGAACTATTTCGCTTACCGACTTAAAATTTGGCTGCCATGTTTCTTTAGTAGAAAGAGATCTTCTTCAAAAGAGGTTTTTATGAAAACTGACCCCCAAGGGGGTTGCGAGGAGTTGAAAAGGTGTTACAGCCAATTATTCCCGTTTTCAAACTATTAGACGTACAGTCTTGAAATTTGGTAAGCAGGTTCCTTTTACAGAGTAGATATCCGCTACAAAATGGTTGTAGTGAAATTCGCCCCCCAAGTAGCATTGTGGGGGGATTAAAGGGCATCATAAGTAGTTATTTCCATTTTTAAACTATTAGACGTACAGTCTTGAAATTTGGCGCACAGGTTCTTTTCATGAAATATAGATTCGGTACAAAAAAGTTCTGCAAAAATCGAACTCTAAGGGGGTTTGCGAGGATTAAGAGTTGGAGATAAATATATTCCTATTTTGGAACTATTAGGCGTACAGATTTGAAAATAGGCAGGCGTATCCCTTTCATAGAATAGACATCCGCTAAGAACAGATCTTGCCAAATCCGACACCCAAGGAGGATTGTGAGGGGATAAGGGGTGCTATAGATGAAAATTCCTGTTTTTGATCAGTTAGACTAGAGACTTGAAATTTTGTTTGAATGTTTTTGGTTTTTTGTTGTTGTTGAATATAGTTCCGCAGAGAAGGGATGTTACGAAAATTGACTCCTTTTACGCGAGCGCTGGTGTTAATTAGTAGACCAGGGATGACTGACCTTCTTGAGACAAATTTTGCTCACATTTTTTTAGTATTAACTCGTGGGTCACTAATGCCCACGAGTTAATCACTAATGCAACAGTGTTAAGTTTAAAAATTTTAAACTGAGTATTTTTCAAACTAAACATCTTTAAAATTCAATTAGCCTAACGAGTAAAAATGGGAGTGGTTTGATGATTTAAAAAATTTTAGTGGGGTTAAAAATTCTTAAGCGTTTGGGGCAAATGGCAATAAGTATTTTAACGAACAAAGAGTAACGATTACGTACAATATATGTTATGAAATATTATTTAGTACAGTTGAACCTGTTTTTGTGCGGTTGATAAAAACTGCATAAAAATAACCACACAAAAATGTTCGAAAATTTAATGAATTCTTACATGACAAGCCAATTCATCGAAATACTGCAAAAGTTTTTTTTTATGCGGTTGCACAAAAATAAAATCGCATAAAAAAGGACCGCGCAAAAACAGATTCTACTGTATATATGTCCAAAAATATGCCGCGTTGCGTGGTTAAACATTCTTCACTACAACACGGTTGAATGAAATAACAATAAATTTTTATTAACTTTAAAGATAAAAGATTAAATGAGCAATAAAGAGGTAAGCTTCCAAAAACTACAACACATGGTAAACCAGGCACGCTACAAGAATAACAGATCAATTCAGTTCAGTTTTCGAGTCGTTTTGTTGAGCTGTAAGGTCGCTGCAAATATATGTATAACAAAATTGATTATAAAGTATTTAATGAGAAATCTATTGCTGTTTATTTCAGGTAGTTTTTTAATATTAGGTTCACATATTTCGTATTCATTAGTTAAGTGTATTTCGCAGTTAATTCCCTGTCAAGTCTATTTCTAATAGTTTACCAACTTCGTTGAAGAAAACAATTTCTCACATGAATATGTGGACCCAAACATCGTTAAAAGATCATTAACTAGTTTTTCATTAATATAAAATTATATGGTAAAGAATACCATAAGCATAATATAATATTTGTAATTTTTACTGTTAGATCAATATTTAGCTGCACTAGTTTCGCACAGTTTTTCTTCTACTTCGGAAATGAAGTCTTCAAATTTTATTTTTCACGAACACTGCTTCGAAATTCAATTAATTCCATTTCTAAATTATCGAAACTCAGCCACATAAATTCAGTTAACTCCATTGTTTCAAATTCTATTTTGTACGGATATAAAATAAAGTGAAATATTTTTCCAATTTTTTACATTGATTGAATCTCTCATCAAAAGCTTGTTTTATTTCCTGCATAGTTATTAAATATTTTTAACTGCATTTTCTTGAAGGTCAACAGAGTTTTTAAAAATTATTGTGTTTTGAAAATGTTTTGTAATTGAGGAAAATATTTCATAATTTTCATTTCCGAATCCTTAGTAAAAATGTTAAGTTTCGTCATAAATATTTTAATATTTTCAAAAATCGTTATGAGTCCATGCCCTTGAAGTTTTTTATTTAGTTCTTTAAAATGCTGAGTGATGTCGCATAAAAACATTAAATCATTTAACCAATGTACATTTGGTAATTTATAAAAACTAATGTCTTTTCTTTAATTAAAAAGAGCTTAATTTCTTCTAATAACGTTATAAAACGATTAAGGACTCAACGAAACTAAACCATCTCACGTTTTTGTGCGTCAAAATCCCTGAATATTGCAATTCAATTTCCTCTAAGAATTGTGCACATTGCCGTTTATAAAGAATTCTTGCGTTTAAAAATTGATTTTTTTTATTATAACTGACATTACACTGGAAAATATTTTTAAACCATGTTTGTATTATGCAATGACTTGCTGTTGTATTATACAATGAAATTCAATCAGAGAATGTGAAGTATTTTGCTTAAGATACTGAATAAACACTAGTTTTTTCCCTTCCATACTAGGTGCACCGTCTGTGCTTACAGAAACTATTTCTTGAAGATCAATATCCATTACTATAAATGCAATATCAAATATTTTAAACATCAAGGCCGGTACACTTCCTTTCAACGTTATTTTAGTTTTATTAAATCTTCTTTCATTATATATTTCCAAACTTATACCAAGCAGAAACTGCTAAATGTGCATAACCAAAAAAAATTTTTTTTCCTTATTCTGTTACTCGATCATTAATTATATTGGGACTTATAAGTAACTCATTTATACGCTTTATAATCAAGTTTTTTTTTTAAAAAAATCTGCAAACAATGTAGGACTACATTCTAATTGCGCTTTTTTTACAAATTCTCCTTCTGGATGAAGTGTCTCGCTGCGAGCAGTACAACGGACAACCTAGAAACTAGCAGCAGTACTCTTATTTTTTGGAACCAAAAAACTTTTTAAAACACTGCTTTGAGAAAAATTTTCTTTTTTCTTCTGTAAAAAAATTCGTTTTTCTTTCTTCATCTGTTAACATGCCGAGATTAGAATGCAACTTTTCACACACACGAAATGTCTTTTCACATTATATGTACATGAAGTCACTTTTTCATTAAAAATTACAATGGTGGCCAAAATTGTGGCCACTTTTTTAAATTGTTAGGTTTTTTTAAGTTTGTATGCTTATAGAAAGTTTTACATTGCACAAAATGCTAAGTATTTTATATCATTTTAAAGGAAATTTAATACTGAATTCATTACAAAAAATAAAATGCTGTAATAATGCTGTAATAACTGTCGACATACATTAGATACTGATGATAGCAGTGAGTTATCAGAACTGTGTGAGGTTGCCTTTAAACTTTATTACAGCTTCACATCGATTTTTCAGTGATCCGAAAGTAGTTTTAAGCTCTTCCTTAGTAGTTACATGATGCCAGGAAACAATTACATCCATAATTAGTTATTTTTTATTTCATGGTTACCTCACTCGGACAATAGGTTTCGAACGGTGTCGCAAGTTTTCGGTAGGATTGAGGTCAGGACTGTGTGTGTGTTTTCTGGCCAGGATAACAATGATATTTAGTCTAAAAGCAATGACATCAAATAAAAGAGTAGATTGGACACATGTGTGACGAGAAAGTGGTATTTCCTTTGTTAAAATTACATAACAGGTGGGTAGTTTAGTGACTACATCTGGAGAGTGAGAGTTTTGTTTAAGATGTCAGGAGACAAATTTAATTAAAAAAACAGGAAGTGGCCGAAAAAGGTGCACCATATCTGTTAATGACAGAAGAACAAAAATAATATGTTTTAGAGATAAAAGAATTTCATGGACATCCTTCAGAAGTGATCTGAGTGGTGCTAATGTTTCTGTCAGTTCAAAAACAATCAGGAGTAGATAAGCAGATGTAAGATTAAAAGGTAGAATTCTTCGAAAAAGCCGTTTCTCAAATTACAACAGCGCTAAAAGGGACTAGAGTGGACAATAGAACATATTAATTGGACAAATGATTATTGGTCGCAAGTTATATAGAGGGCCGAAACTAAAATATCGTTATTTGGTAGTAATAGCCTAAAATATGAAATACTTAAAATAGCAGAATTGCTACATCCTGACTGCATCCAGGCAACTATAAAGTACCCACATAGTTTTATCACTTAGTAATGAATATCGGCAGATGGTATCGGTCACCTTCATACAGTAGCGCACACAGGAATTTTTCAAGGTGGGGGGGGGCGGAGTCGAAAGTTCACCATTCTTGTATCATGCTCCTTTTGATTTTGTCGATTTTCGGGAACTAAACACAGTAAGAAACAAATTTTTGAATAAATAATTAGCATTAATTAATAAAATTAATCATTAATAACAAGTAATTAATTAAATTTTACGTACTATATACTTAGAATTATAATCAATCGGGAAAAAAAATCAGGGGCTTTTTGTGGGGGGTTCGAACCCCAGGAACCTCCCCTTGTGTGCGCCACTGCCTTCATATCATCGTTGGGACACTGAATGTCATAATATATATTGACACCATTCTAGAGCCCAAACTTCTGCCTTCCATCAGGCATCTATTCACCAACAATGCTTCATTAATTTTTCAGCAAGATTCTGCTCATTGTCACACAGAAAAATAATTGAAAGACTGGTACCATTCTAAGATCATCGAGTTGTTGCCTTGGCCAGGAAACAATCCTGACCTCAATCCTATCGAAATCTTGTGGCACCATCTGAAAACTCTTGTCCGAATGAGGTAACCATGAAATAAAAAAGAACTAATTAAGGATATAATTGTTTCCTGGCATCATGTAACAACTAAGGAAGAGCTTAAAACTATTTTCAGTTCAATGAAACATCGATGTAAAGCTGTAATAAAGAAAAAAGGCAACCTCACTAAGTTTTGATAACTCACTGCTATCATCAGTATCTAATGTATGTCGACAGTTATTGCAGCATAACTTTTTCTGCGTTGCAAATATTTGAATTTTATTTTTTGTATTGAATTCAGTATTAAATTCCCTTTAAAATGATATAAAATACTTAGCATTTTATGTAACGTAAAACTTTCTATAAACATACAAACATAAAAAAACCTAACAAGTTTAAAAAAGTGTCCCCAATTTTGGCCACCACTGTACATATATAACCATTTTACTCCTTTCAATCACACTATATTTATCAAACCATTCAACTTGATATGCATGGCTTGTATGCCTTTTTTTTAAAAAAAATTTTAACCACCGACATAGTACAGAGCTACACTTAAAAATATTTGTAATCAGAATACAATAATTTTTGAGAAAACATTTTGTGTTAACATACCTAATATACATACACATCAATACATATTACTTTTAAATGCGTTCGAAATGGATGCCACTAAGTTAGATGCTGGTACAGGCGCACCTTAAATTGCGAGCCAAAAATTGCTAGTATCGAGAATAACAGACATACGCATGGCGCCTCACAGGGTGAAACAGAGAGGGAACGATACAAATGGTACCGAAGTCTCTTTCTACAGACATAACTGAACCTAACCTTACAAAAGTCCCATTTTGTCCGAAAAAAGTGATTTAAATATGTTTATTTGCTCTGGTGTGTTGATTTTTTTTACCAAACAAAATGTGAGTAAAATTATACATTTTATTTGATATTCTCTAAACATTTTTGCTTTATTTCAAGTACTACGAAGGTGAGTCGGAAAATACACTGGTGTGCAAAAATTAAGGACGAAGTCGAAAAATTAGCATATCAGCTGAACGAAGAGGCAGAGTGGACAGAAAGACCCCAATCAGGAGATTAAGTAAGGTGATGTACGGTAGCACATGCGCAGATATGCAGGTAGACGTAATGGGGGAGTGTCTGAGTAGTATAAAGCATGTTGTCGGTGTAAGATCAGTATTTCTGGCAAAGAGATTGCACGCCGTATAGCAATTAAAATCACACCGAGTTGCTGCCTCAGCGAGAAATGGCGAATAATGAATCTGTTAGACGACATCTGGATGCTTTTACCCGAGGTCGAATCATTGGAAAGTTGGAGGAAGGCCGCAGTGTGACAAATGTGGCTGCAGAGTTCGGAATTGCTCACAGCATCGTTTCACGATTTTGGAAACCATTTCAAACTACAGGAACAGCTATCCGGGGGTTCAGTAGTGGTCGTCCACGAGGAACCACACCCGCAGATGACCGGTACATTGTCTTACAGGCCAGAAGAAACAGGCGGCAGACAGCGGGAGAAATCGCTAGACACACGACACAGGCGACTGGACGACCGATATATCGCGTTTTACCGTGGCCAGAAGACTGCACGGTGGTGGTCTGTTTGCACGACGCCCTGTACGGTGTGTACCTTTAACGCCTGCCCATCGGAGAAATCGTTCTCTGTGGTGCCGGGAACACCGGAATTGGAGAGACAATGAATGGGGACGAGTACTTTTTACAGACGAGAGCAGATTCAGTTTGAGTAGCAATTCTCATCGCATATTCATCTGGAGAGAGCGGGAAAGCCGCAATCATCCCTCGAACATCATTGAAAGGGACAGGTATGGAGGTCGCGGTGTTCTCGTTTGGGGAGGCATCATGCTTGGTAGTCGTACAGACCTTCACATCTTCGACGCAGGTTCAGTCAACGGGACCCGTTATTGTAACGAGATTCTTCTTCCATATGTGCGTCTTTTAGAGGCGCTATGGGTCTGCAGTTCCTTTTCATGGACGGCAATGCACCATGTCATCGCACAGTAGCTGCCGAACAGCTCTTAGAGAGTGAGGATATTGAACGTATGGATTGGCCGGCACGATTTCCGGATCTCAATCCCATCGAGCATGTATGGGATTTTCTTGGCAGACGCTTGGCAGCTCGTACCTTACCACTAGTAACGATTCGGGAGCTTCGATAGGCGCTGCAAGACGAATGGGCAGCAATGCCTCAACAACTCATTGACACCCTCATTCTCAGCATGGGCAGACGCTGTGAAACCTGCCTAGCCGTCAGGGGAGATCATATCCCCTACTAAAGACCGGATGTTTCTTGCTGGACACCCATCACAGGGATGTTTCGGCCTTCAGTCGCATTGCGCTCCATGCTACTTTTTCAATGAAGCTTCTTTTTATCCCTCTGATTTCTCTTTTAGTAAGTGTTGCTTACATTACACATGTCCTTACGTATTGAGGATCTTACGGTATTAAATGTGTTGATTTGGAAAACGTTTGTACAAAGTTATATTGAAAAAACCGTCTCGTCCTTAATTTTTGCACACCAGTGTAAGTTTCCCCTGTCGACTGTGGTTAGAGTTGTGTAGGAAAGTAAAAAAAAAAAAATAGAATGAGACATTAAAAATAAGACATAACATTATTTTCAATGTAAGTACCAAGAATATTGAGACATTTTCATACTGCTTGATAAGCACGGGTCAGCCTCTCTGTACTAGAACTACAGTAATGAAATTTGGTATGCATGTTTCTTTTGTTGAATTGAAATCCGCTAAGAACGGGTCTTACGGAAATTGAGTCTATGATGGTTACTGGGTTAATTAGTAAAAAAATCCGTTTTTAAACTACTTGATTTAGACTTCAAATTTTGCAAGCCCATTTATTTTTTTGAGTAGAGATCCAGTAAAAATGGATTTTGCGGAAATCTACTTTAAGATTAAGTTATGAGAGCTTAATAGATAATACTACTTCAATTTTAGAAATTATTATTTAGAAGTTCTCTCCTTTTTAAATCAAGAACCGAGAGTTATACGAATATTTTTTACTACAATTGAATTCTTAATGCTAGGACTTAGATATCAATAATCAGTTAAATTATCATTATTAAGCCTACAAAAATAGATAGGCAAATATTAATCAAGTTTTGTAACAACGTTATTGTTACAAAAAATGACTTAAGTTGACATCTAAAACTGATTTTCAGCCAGACTGACCAAACCGGGTCTGCATTTTTACAACAATGTAGACGAATTGTGCTTTTTATCGTTTTTAAATTATATCTTTTTAAATAATTGTAATTTCGAAATTTAAAAAGCCAAAATTGGATTCAGCGGATCATTCATATTGATCTTTTGATACCTTCGGCGTGTTTTTTCATTCAGCGATGCGTGAGAAGATAGCCTCACATAAATATAGGTATGTTTATTTATATAAGATTTTAAAAACATGTATCCCAAAATAAGCATTCATTTCAATAGCTAACTGTAAGATTTTTTTTTTTTTTATTTATTATTTAACAAAAAGGGATATAAAATAATATTTTTATATAAAAAAAATTAAAGCCGCATTGCTTTTCATTATTTATTACTAAATTAATTATTTAATACTAAACTTGTACATTCTTGTGGATAAAATTGGATTATTAAAGCTGTATTGTTTTTATTATTCATTACAAAATTAATTATTTAATAATAAATTCAAATGTTTTTTTTTTGTGTGTGTGTGAATAGAACTGGATTAGCTTTGAGAATTATTAATCGAAAGAAGAAATTTGAAAAAATATATCTTATCCCGGGGGAAGTGTTATACAGCACCATCATCTCCTGGAAATACTTGAACAACTCTGCCTAGGCTCCATTGCAGAGGTGGGAGATTGTCCTCTTTCACAAGGACCATATCGTTGACTTTCAGGTTTCGTCTTGGTTTATTCCACTTGGTTCTTTGTTGTAATTGATTTAGGTACTCCAGGTGCCATCTCTTCCAGAACTGACTTCGGAGATGTTGAATTAAATTCCATCGCTTCTTTAAGCACGCTGGTTGTGAAGGGACCTCTTCTGGAAAAGAAGCCATTGGAGTACCAATCAAGAAATGTCCTGGCGTAAGAGGTTGCAGATCTTGAGGGTCATTAGACAGAGGAGTTAGAGGCCTTGAGTTTAAGCACGCTTCAATCTGCGTTACCAATGTCACAAGCTCTTCAAAGCTCAGAATAGCTGATTTCATTGTTTTAATTAGAAGCTGCTTGGTCGACTTGATGCCAGCTTCCCAGAGTCCGCTGACGTGAGCTGCCATGGGAGGTATGAAGTGCCATGTAATGGATTCTTGAGTTACAAAGTTTTGCACTTCAACAGATTTGATTAGATTTAACTGTTCCTTTAAATATGAAGAGGCTCCTTTGAAGTTAGTAGCATTGTCGGAAAACATGTTGGTTGGTTTTCCTCGTCTGGATATGAAGCGCCGGAATGCTGCCAAAAAGGCATCTGCTGAGAGGTCCGAAACAACCTCAAGGTGCACAGCTTTTGTTGCCATGCAAATGAAGAGTGCTAGGTAGGATTTTAATTTTACTTTGCTTCAAAGAACGTTGGGTTTGGGGATGAATGGTCCTCCAAAGTCGATGCCAACGTTTAAAAATGCTCTGCCAGCACTGAACCTATTTGCAGGCAAATTCCCCATGAGCTGCTCACCCGATTTAGCTTTGAAGCGAAAGCAAATTTGGCACTTGGATAAAAGTCTTCCGACTACTCCTCTGCCAGAAGGAATCCAGAATTTCTGTCGAATGCAGCATAAGGTAAGTTGAGGTCCACTGTGCAAATTGATATGATGAAAATACTGAATGACCAGATTAGTGAGGTGATGGCTCTTAGGAATGAGAATTGGATGTTTTTGAATTGGACTCAGGCTCGAATTTTTTAATCTTCCTCCAACTTTGATTATTCCATCGGTGTCCAGAAAAATACCTAGAGGCAGAAGCTTGCTGCTGTTGGGAAAATGATGTTTCTTCTTTAAGAGTTGAATTTCGGAATGAAACTGTGATTCTTGTACAGTTTGAATAACTATCTTGGTAGCATCATCTACCTCTTTTGATGTTAGCACACCAGTAACTCTAGATGAGGGATGGCGAACCAGTGGCACGCGTGCCATGAATGGCACGCGACACAATATTTTTGGCACGCCAGTGATCCAAATGATTTGCTTTTTATTTCAAAGTTCAATATGAAGTATTACGGCTGCGGGGAGCGCATTCGTTTGTTTGTTTGTGAATTGCTTATAGTTTGTCTACACATAGCATCGTCAATTTCATTGACTGTATTTTAAAGTATATCTGTGTTATATTTACGATTTTCAACTGTTATTTCACATGGCTACTTCAGCAAAAGAACAAAAAGTGAAAGATAATTAATGTAACAAAGAATTTGAAATTTGGTGGACCAAGAAACGTGGCATTATTAGTAAAGGCGACAAAGCAGAGTGTGTTTTATGTTTTGGAATAGTGATATGCAGAACATCGTCTGTAAAACGGTATTTTGAAGCAAATAACATATTATATTGTCAAAAAAAAGTGAATCATAGCAAAAATAATTAATTGCTTAAAAACCGTTTGGCAGATAACTCAAATGCAGCATGTTTTCTACAAAAAGTAACACATTACAATCCTAATATAAGTTATTTTTCATCCTTTCTGCACCAACAGAAGTCACACTAATGTCACTTTAATTTGAATTAAACGTATAACTAAAATATTTATAACTATACAGTGCAAAATGTATTTTTTCGTAGTAAATAGAGTTTTGTGTTGTTAGTATTTAGTTTTATTATTTCCGCAATAATCACAAGTCAAAATTATTTGACGGCACGTCTATATCTCATTAAACACTTCTTTAGAAAAAATGGCACGTTGATCCAAAAAGGTTCGCCACCCCTGCTCTAGATGATCTGCAATTTTTGATGAATCTCTTACACCACGCTATGACTCGAATTAAACGTGAGAAGGATGAATACTTAGCTATGATTTCCAATAAATAGCTGCCTTGACTTCATGTTGAGACATTAGTAAGAACGGTGGATGATTTCTCCTCACATTTCACGTCTTCTTTACAGGAAGTCGACAAATCAATTGATGGAAAGTGTAAAGAATCCTGACTTAGCCACTGTTGCCCAGACCACCACAGTTTATGAACTTTTAGCTTGGAAGCTGCAATACCTCGTGAAGTACAATCGGCAGGATTTTCTTGACTCTTCACATGATGCCAGGATGCTTCAGAAGACATTTTTTGAATTATTAAGATATGATTGGCAACAAAGATTTTCCATCTGCTGGGAGATGATTTTAACCAATCCAAAACAACTTGGGAGTCTGAGAAAAGAAATAACTTATCGATTTGAATTACTTTTCTCAGAGATTCTAACACAACAACGTAGAGTTCAGAAAGAAGCAGAGCTGCCAAAAGTTCGAGTCTGGGCAAGGTTATCGATTTTACAGGAGCTACTCTTGTCTTAGATGTTATCATTGAGAGAAACATGGACTTTTCCAGTAACCAGCTCAGTTCTTAAGTAGAACACAGCAGCGTATACACGCTGGGAAGCATCACAAAAACCTATAAGAAGAACTCGCTTTGCTGTAACATCTTCTGAAAGGTATCTTGGAATCTGAATCTTTGCTAGGTGCTTCATTTGATTCTTGTGTGTGTGTGAATTGCGTCCATGATTCGGAAATGCAGTCTGTGACAGGATCATCCCAAGAGATGTTTTCTTTCCAGATATCTTGCATCAGGATCTTCAACTGAATTGTCGTTGGTGACAGGAACCCCAAAGGATCATAAATCTTGGCGATGGTGGATAAGAGTTGCCGTTTGGTTGGCCTAACTTCATTTGGTGGACTTCTGTTGATTCTGAATGTGTCTTCCTTGGAATTCCATATGATTCCCAAGATTTTCATCAAATGATCCTCTTCTATGTGCAGAGATCCCGAAGAACTTCATAATTCTGGTGGTAATGATTCCAGCACAGATGATTCATTGGACGCCCATTTTCGAATCGGGAAACCTCCTTTCTTCATGAGTTCGATTACTTGACTTACTAATTTCTTGACGTCTTCTTTCAAATTTGTTCCTATTATAAGATCATCGACATAGAAGTCCTCTAGAGAAACTTTAGATGCATCTGGAAATTTCTTGATTTCTTCTTCACCTAGCTGCTGAATTGTTCTAATGGACAGATATGGAGCACAATCTGTCCCATATGTTACAGTGAGTAATCGATACTCTTTTAACGGTTCTTCAGGTCTCTCCCTCCAGAATATTCGTTGAAATTCTACATCTTCATTAACTAGAATCTGCCTAAACATCTTTTCTATATCTCCTGTTAAAGCAATCCTGTGACATCTGAATTATAATAGAATATTAAATAGTTCATTTTGTAACTTGGGGCCTGTATGAAGAATGTCATTTAAGGATAAGTTCGAATCAGTTTTGGCAAAAGCATCAAAGACTACCCGTAACTCTGTAGTCTCGCTCTGTTCCCTAACAACTCCAAAATGGGATAAATAAAAACACTTAGAAGATGGTTTCGAAAGTTCTGGATTCGGGACAAGTTGCATATGGCCTAGATGTTCATAATCTTGCATGAATTTTACGTATTTATCTCTTAACTCTGGATTGGCCTGAAGGCGCTTCTCCAACGAGAAGAATCGTCTCTTGGCTTGGACTTTAGAATCACCCAATGCATTGTCGTTTTTGAAAGGAAGACTTACAACATATCTACCATCACGATTTCTCCTTGTGTGGTCGAGGTAGAATTTTTCGACTTTTTGATCTTCTTCTGAGAGGTTACTAGCATCTGGAATTGACTCAACTTCCCAGAATTTGGCTATTTGATTTTGTAAGTCGAGCAATGCATGGCAATTGATTAAAGACATGACCTTCTTTTCGCTCTGACAGGCTGTGGAAACTTTTCCAGAAAGCAACCAGCCTAACTTGGAGTTTAGAGCAGATGGTTGATTTTGAGTCCCAGATATTTTTCCATACTGAATTAAATCAAAGAATATATCAGCTCCCAGAATAATATCGACAAGTCAACTAATATAAAACGAAGGATCAGCCAACTGTAGTCCATTAATGTGAGGCCAATCGAATTTTGAAACTATGAAGTTAGGCAAATTACAAGTGAATTCCTTTACTACTAAAGCATTTACGGCAAAGATATCCTGACTAAAATGAGGAGAAAGTTGAAGTTCTACTCGTTTAGTAGCATAGGCAGCAACTTTGTTATCTAAACCCAATATATATATATATATATATATATATATATATATATATATATATATATATATATATATATATATATATATATATATAGTATTTTCTGACTCATAAAATGGAAGGTTTCAATTTTTTGAGCATGATTCTGTAATTAGAGAGGTCTGAGACCCGCCATCAATCAAGGATCGACAGTTTACATTTTGTCCTTGACTATTCTTAAGAAGTCTCAGGGGTGTTCAATTTCTGTAGAGGTCTGAAAATATAAACGATTTTCAAACGGGTATAATTCTTTTAAATTTAAATTAAATGATTCGAATTTTTTTGCATATTATTTAAAATAGAATGGGGCTTCAGAAAAGTATAAAATGTTTAAAATATAATAATAATTTTAAAAGTCATAAGCATATGAAAATTATAAAATAAATATTAAGTATTTTTTGCTTTGCGCATGCTATTTTCTAAAATATTAGCCTCTGATGTATAAAACTTTATAGAATTATACACACACACACACACACAATGCATAATACTCTTTAAACCCTACCTAATTTTGGTATTATATATCTTTTGTATTTCAAAATATTTGTTAAATATTGCAATTTTTTAAATATTTTTTAAAAATGTATTTTTTTTATTTATTAAAATATGTAAGTTATTATTCTATTTATATAAAAGTAGCTACAAAGTATTAATAATACATTTGTCTTTATAAATCAACTTATATAGCTAGTAATTAAACCTACTCTTTTAGAAAATAGCATGCGCGACGTAAAACTTAATAAATATTTCTTATATAAAAGTTTCTTATTTTTATATGCTTATAATTTTTAAAATTATGATTATATTTTAAACATTTTATACTTTTCTGAAGCCCCATTCCTTTATAAGTAATGTATAAAAGATTCGAATTATTTAACTTAAATTTAAAGAAATTACACCTGTTTGAAAATTGTTTAAATTTTCAGATCCCTAGAGAATTTAACACCCCTGTGACCCCTTAACTCTAACAATGGCTGTAGAGAGCAAAATTGAATTGGAATAATTCATTTGTCCTGCAAGGCAAAACTGTTCCTGAGATGTAGCCAATCGTTGAACTACATTCTGGTCACTAGTAGCAGCTAGATTTTGATTTGAATTACTAACAGGGATTTCTCTAGGACTACTTTGGAACTGGTGAAGTACGGTGGGATGCCTTTGCTTGCAAGCACGACAAGAAGTTGTAAATTTGCATGAGGAAACATTATGGTTCCCTCGCAGACAATTAAAAAGCATAACTTTGACTTTTTAACAAAATTCCAGCGATTATTTATATTCATCTTTAAAAACTTTTCACATTTAGGTAATGAATGAGAGGAAAAACAAAGTTTACACATGAGTCATCTGACTCTACAGTAGTTTTAAGTGAATAAGGCTTGTGAGATACTTTATTTGATTTTTCGTTTAGTGGTGTAATTTTGATACCTTGAAGACTTCTGGCTTGCTTTTCAAGAAATGAAAGGAATTTATTTAATGAAAGAAAATGTTTATCTTTTTTCAAGGGTTAATTCCCATTGACTTTGATAGAATCTTCCAACTTATCTTGAAGAGAAAATACTAATAGAAGTTCTACCAATTGATTTCATTCTATTCCTAATGTTTTAAAATTTCTGAGTACTTCATTACAAACGTCTATCATGGCCCAAATTGATTCTGAAGTAGGTTTAACATTTTTTAGAGAGAAGAACTTTTTGCATTGGGAAAATGCCAATTATCTCTGATTATCATACCAATTCAACAGTGTTTCCCATGCTTGTTTATAATTTTCATGAGTTATTGCGAATCCTTTTATTAATCTAGAAGCATCTGAAGTGACAGCATTTTGTAAATATTGCAATTTTTGAATATCTGTTAAAGATTCATTAGAATCAATTGAACTAGAGAATATAGATTTAAAACTCAACTAAGAGTTGAAATCACCTGCAAATTGTGGAAGATCATATTTAGGAAGATTTATGTTAGAATAAGCATTCACTTTCGATTTATCTTCTTCGAATTGTTGTTTGTTATTAATACTAGTCAAATATGACTCAATTTTTTCTAATGCCAAATCAGCCAACTCTTTAGAGAATTAGTAAAGTTTTCATATTCCACATCTTCCACAAATTCTTCCAAAACAAAAAACTCATAATAATTGTCTTCTAACCTTTCTAGACATTTTAATATATTACATTTTAAGGCAAAAACTCTCTGAATATTATCAGATTCTATTACATTATCAACATTTTCAGAATACCTTTTGATTTCTTTTATCTGAGTTTGGAACACTAATGGTATTTTACTTTTTCCTTTAGTAGGAGCCATCTTTTAAATAATAACTCAATGCAACTATACAACTCAAATACAGCTTTTCAGAATTAGTTACTATAAATATACAGTCACTCAGAATAATAAACAAAATCTTCGAATTTACTAATTCAGATTTCTTGCATTTCGAATTCACAAATAATAATAATAATAATTTTCGAATTAATTGACACACATTTCTTGACTCAAATAATAGAATAATAAATACATCAAAAGATTAAGAATTCTTTCAGACGAATTTCATTTTCAGAATACATCTAGTTTCGATTATATAAGATCATTATCGTTTTCGATTCTAGTAAGAATAATAAACATTCTACTTTCCAGGAAATGATCTACCGAATTAAACTTGATTTATGACGCATACATCAACAATGAATAAACATTCCTCACTGGTGGCTCCATGTTAGATTTGTAAGTTCATTTAATAGTAAAATGATTGGCTTACCTTTTTTCCCGGAAAGCTAAGTTTATATAAACTCACCAACATTAATTCTGAAAATGAGAAACGATAGATGACTCTTTTTGAGGATTTTCTTGAGATTTATTCGACTTGAATTCACACCACAAAAATTAACCATCTTTTTCGATTTCAGAACAGACTCCATAAAAAAATGGCGTTACAGAAATACACAAAGGAAACATACATATTTTTAAAGTTGACGGTAGTTGTAAGCAAATAGCGCATTTACATATTATTTAAATCCATGTATTTTACAAACAATCCCTTTTTAGAGAGTATTAATTGCATAAAACTCAAGGGAAATAAATGTTAAAAAAAAACTCTTCCATAGCAAGAATTTAAAAAATTTTTGATTCACATAATATTGAAATACTAGCTGGTGTACCCGTTCTTCGCACGGGTGAATTGAAAAATAAACAATACAGATTGAAGGATAAAGAAGTTTTTAATGTTAATTTTACGTGAAATGCATTTTAAACAAAAAAACCCCACATGTTTGTTAAATTTTAAGTCTGTAGATCTAATAACTGATAAAAAAAAATTTTTAATTTATAACTCTCCTTAATTCTCTTGTGGGTCGATTTTTGAAAACACCTTCCTAAGCTGATTTCTGCCCAGCAAAAGCAAAACATTGTTACAAATTTTGTGTAATTAACACTTAAAGTAGTGTAAATAATTTATATCTAGAAAGGTAATACGTTATTATTACTTTCTGTTGTTATTCTGTTAAAATTGTAATATTAGCAAGCAACGCCGTTCCTTAAATTATAACGACGATTCAATGGAAACATAACGAAATGTTGGCGATAGAGTGAAGTTGGCAACTTGGTAATTGATTGAACTGTGCACCACCTGGTGGAGAACTGCAACGAAGAAGATAGCACAAAACTCTTCTCCATAAAAAATACATATACATGCCTATTTTCATAGTGATCAGTAGTGTATATATGAAAGAGCTGGACCAAGACCCCAAACAGGGCGACAAGAACAAATTTGACGCACCCCCAAAATGTAATGACACCTCATCGATCCCTCTCATCGTTATAAAACAATGGCGTGGACTTTATCCATCCTAGGGACCCCCCTCGAGAGAGCTGGACCAACCCCGTAAGCAGGGGGACGCATCTACCTCCTTCTTAAACAATGGTGCCAAAAAACACCATGCGTACTTAACACCCTCAAGTTGTTTTCATCTTTTAATACTTTTCGAAGTATTAAAAAAATATGTTTATCCACTAAATTTATGGTTCATTGAAGGGGAAAAAAACTGAACCACGATTGCATATTGCAGCTAGTAATATACAAGTAATTTTTCGGTAGTGAAGCGAGTAGAACTCATCAGACAAAATATGCAGCTTGTATCTAAAAAGATAGCACCAGTCAATTTTATTATGAAATTCCATAGCAAAATTTTCATCAAAGGATTGGAACCGTGTTATATTTCTCCAGTTTACTCGATCTTCATACTCTCTTATCATGTTTTCACTAAGTTTCTGAGACGATGATACTAAGTCCATATCTAACTTTTCATGATATTTTCTAATGAATGGTTCACTCAGAGTTTGATGATGAGATACAGTAACCCAGTCTAACAAGTTGACATGTTTTTCCATAAAATCTTCAGACATTTTCTGAAATCTACACAGTGTACTCCATTCCAAATCTTTTTCATGTTTATCCATGAAAGATTCCGACAGTTTCTGAAATTGGGAAATAATAGACCAATCTTCTTCAGTTGCGTATTCTTCTATGAAGGCTTCACTTAAAGGTGAGTACCTAAAAACATGCCGCCAGTTTACAAAATCCGATAATCCATGCAAAATTTCTTCCGTAAGCTGTTTTTTAGAGAATTCGTTCCAATCTATTTCATCAGCCATTTATTATAACATAAATAATTTATTTCTCACTTTGTTATTGCGTAATGGCCTAAAGCTAAAGTGTGAACACCATCTTCTAATATATGCCGCTTGTCATCCTTTCCGGATAGCGCAATTTTATTGACTTGGATGGTGTAAATCTCATGTTTTGTACTTCTAATCAGGTTCATGGTTCTGTACTGTTGTTTTTGCAAGAATAAGCAGTCTTTATAATCCTCGAGGGTGATCCTGTTTTTTACAACGCACTTTTTAACACCTTTGGATTTTTTGACCAAACTTTCTTCAGTTTTGCAAGCATACATTTTGGACCTCAGCCCAACGAACTCTTCAAAAATTTCCCCTGCATGCTCATCTTTCATTTTCCCCAAAACCTTTATGTTTACCCTCTGTAGACCATATTGATTATTTTCCTGATAATCTGACGTATCAAAGTAGTTGATCATTCCTTTCATATCAGCATAGAAATCTTCTGTCTTTATATCGTAAATGAAGCTATCAGTATCCATATATAGTAACTTAATATTCTTACCGTACTTGGGTATCATCACATTATAGTGAAAGTCATACATTAAATGCTTGGATAGATCTAAGATACTCATCCCAACATATATGGGCTTATCAAACTTAACTTTAGTCTTGTTCATGTGTATAGCAGCTAAGTTCTCGCTGAAAATGTTTCTTCCTCTGAAGTATGGTTTGGCGATGAGTTTCTCAACCTTCTTGGCATCACAGCACAGTCTGATATCAAGCCTCTTCCTGATGTTCTCCATCGTTTTCCCAAACACTGAATTGTTCATTAACTTGAAAAAGTCTTTTTCAAAGTCATTGCTGGCCTTGGTTCTCATCTCAGTGTTCAAGTCAATATACTTCTTCAGCCAAGGAGATTGATAGAACTCTAAAACTCGGTGCACTTTTTTCAGCTTAAGACCCATTTGCAAGTATTGTTTCAAAACTCTGTAATGAACCACATAATGTTCTTTATGGTGTAGGGTTGTCAGTAACTTTGCATGCTTTGAGCCGTCGGGGATTCGGTTCTCAGGGGCTAGAGGTAGGTCTGAATGGAGATCATGCAAATATTCAGGATACTCTAAATCACATTCGATAATGCAACCGACAACTGCGTCATCTGGAATTTTCGTTACATCTATGTCATTATCTCCCCACCTGAACCCTCCATAAGGCAAACATTGGCTCATGGCCCAACCATACAGATTGTTGGCGTCTAGATACATTAGATAGTTCGATTCTTTACTTTCATTGTAGTCGTTCATATATTTATTATTCGCTTTGCCGTATCTGTTACAACACTGAGAGATGCCTCCTCTGGTGCCTTTTTCTAACATGAGTATCATGTTATAGTCATCCAACAATTCTAATCTAACTTTTGTGGTCTTTAGCATAGCATCCCACGATAGTCCAGGAGCAGAAAAGTACCATGCGGGATCTAAATTATAGGTATCCATGCAGACATCCCTGAAATGTTCCATGACATCGGCTAAAATGAGTACATCAGTCTTCACATACAGATTAGAGTATTCACCTAAATTTTTAATATCGAAGGCCTTCCATACTGTTTTAGCGTGTTCATAGTCCTCATCTGATATGTCTACCTCATTCAGTTTGCTATAAAATTCCTTTTTGTTGGGCAATCTAGTTTCTTCATATTTTTCCCAAGAGTCCATGTAGTCATACGGGTACACACCTTTTCGGGTAACGAGGTCCAGTTTGTCTTTTGGAAAGTACTTGGCTGTTTCTCTGAATAGTTTGACATTTTTGGCTAAACTGTCGAGGCTAGAGTTCATGAACCGAAACGAGTCTACGAATCTCAATTTTATTCCAGGTATCTTTACATTCTTCCCCGCGACTACTACCGTTTTGGAACCGACTTCTTTGCTGAATGAGATATACTTTTCGTCAGTGCTTGGGATGACATCGATAGGCTCATTATCAGCACCTAACTCTCTTATGAATAAGTGTGCATCGTAGCCGGACATGTAATGAATAAAGACTGTAATGAAGGATGGTTCTTGGTAATTTATGTTGCATAGCATATGGGCAGGACCTCTATAATTTGATGCATATTTTGACGGGTCTAATAGATGGTCATGATCTCTTACCTTTTCAAAGTCTACATGTTCTTTGCTCGAATATGGTGAGGGATATTTACTGATGTCCCACTTGCATATATGACATTTATCAGTCCTTTGGAAGTGAGCCTCATCTTCAGCGGTCATTTTGATTGGATATACGTGGTCATAAATTTTCTTTATCTCTAGGGCTTCACGTCGTAGCATGTCATAAAATACTTTGGTTGCATTGGGTCCTATGTACTCAACAGGTGGTTTATAATCACCATGCTTGTATTTGATGTACAGAGAGAAATTCGTTGATTCATGCTTTTGATACTTTTGCGTAAAGGAAACATTCTCTTCCGGTTGACATGTATCTATCTTTGTGGTTAGACATTCAAAATCTGCATACATTACAAAAGCTGCTCGTAGGGATTTCTTGTAATTTTTAAATTTCAAAGTGCTATCTGTAGAGGGCATTACTATTTTGACAGGTGTATTTTTCCGACAATCCGTTTCATGACTTTGCAAATCTTTCTCAGAGTGGAAGAATAGCAAACATCGTTCACAAGGGTATATTCTCCCATTATGATCAGTTAATTGACTGCTTAATAATTTAGACAAATCTTTGATCCAACAGTAATGACTATTCGTCGTATGTTTTATGTACAGCAAATTGATGTGCTTATCTACTCTATTTTGCGTTATCCTCAATGGATATATGTCCTTATCATAGCTATATATATTTACAGATATGTTGTTCATCCTTTCAAACTTGTTAATAACTCTATCCTCCATTTTCACTGGAAATTCAATGCCTTCAAAATTTAACTCATTTTCAAATGGTTTATATTTAGAGACTCTATCTACATGATCGCCAGCTGGGTAAAGAGCAGCTAGTATTGACCACATGAAGCACTTGTTATCTTCATTTTTTACGTTGATGACCGCCTTTTAGCCTTAATCTTTTTGGCAGATCAATGTAGGATGAACCTCTCAATGGGTTATATTTATTGATTCTAAGCTCCAAGTGATTTATTTGGACAAGTCGCCATCCTGACCCTCGTGCTTCAAACTCTTCCATCTCCCTCTTCAATTTGTCGACGACTTCATCATAACATTCGTTCAGATCGGTAGATTTCAAAACGATCTGATTTTGAGTTTTGAATGAAAACTCCTGAATCTCTTCCATTTTTTGATAATCGCAATATAACTGAAGATTAACTTTCACTCCTAACCGCTGAGACAACTTCTCAATAACCATTGTTCTGCAATGTTCTAGAAATGCAGTCGGATCTTTAAAATTTCTAATGTTTCGTATAACCCATGTTTGAAGTCTACTGTGAAAAGATGTTTCAACCAGCGACATTTCCTCTATATGGTCAAAGTCGAAGGCTTGTTCAGTTGGCTCTGATGTCTTCTCTGAAATAGCCAATTACTGAAGGTCTTATTGAATGATTTCACCTGATCCATTAACCAACTTTTCAAAGACTGATAGGTAGATTTCTTGGTTTCGGAGGCTTTGGGTTCGAGGGCTTTAGGTGTAGGGTCCACTGCTCGCCTGTGTACGATAGATCGAAGGTGATGACCTTTCAGAGCAGGTTTGTAGTATGTCCCGCAGTCACTACACTTGATTTGAGGTGTTCTTGCCTTCTTGGGTTTGGGAAATAGGCTTGCATCAAAGGAGAACGCATTAGCTTTTTCATATGTTTGATGTTTCTTTGATTGCAAGTGTTTTGCCATGTATGACTGTTTGTAGTACTGACCACAACACTTGACTTTAGCTTCTCTCTCCTTCTTCGGCTCACCGAACAAGTCATCATGGAACTGAAAGACGCTCTCTGAGGTCCTCTGCTGTTGAATAAGCTCAATCAGTTCCGACTTTCTAAGTTTCGAGTAACCTCGAATATTATTTTCCCGACAGTAGTCGTGCAACTGTCGAGCTGTTTTTGTTTCCATCTTTATATAACAATTGTTTTTCTTTAAATCCTTTTAATATTGAAGGGGCTATATTTTTTACCATTCAATTTTAATGATCATATCACCATTAAAACTTAGTGGACTTGTTTATCGAGTGCGCTAAGCACTTCATCTAAATCTTCTAAACCCTCTTCTCGTACATCATCGTTTTCTTCCCTAAACACTATATCAAACATTTGTTCAAGGAACGCAATGAAAACACCCCTCACAACAGCGAAAATTTCAGGTTGATTGTTTCCAAGACCTTCTAGGATTGGTGCTAAATTTTCACACACATAAGCTAATGAACACATTTTAGTGCCTGAATTAGAATACAGAGCTTGAAGGTTATCTAAATGCGTGTAAATACTTTGATAAACTGAAAGTTGCATCTTCTTTTTTTATATATGAATACTTTTCTTTAAGTTCTAAAAATATTGAAGAGGTACTATTAAAACATAATCTAAACTAGACGTCCCGCTTCTCATCATTTATAGCTTTCATGGCTTTTACTAACTCTTCTTCCTTCACGGCAGAGTCAGCCAAAGAAATGGCACATATATTAAAAGTGACTCCCTTTTTCTTCAATTCAGCTCTAATTCTCTCATAGAGAGTTTTTGAGTTGGGGTGACAGCTGAGATCCAAAAGAATAGAGACCTCCTTATAACAGGAGCTTTGCTTTTTAACGCAGTTTTAGCATGGGCGTTTTGAGCTCTTATTGCGTAGTATGGGTAGGTTTCGTCGTTGCGTTTAAGAAGAACAAACCTTTCACGCTTACTCTTCTTGGCAGGCTGTGGGGCACGATCTTCCACTGAGACTTCCAGCTTGTGTTGGATAGTGCTAACTTTCTCTGCCTGATCGTTAATCTCTTTGTCTTTCTCTTTCATTTTATCCTCGATCTCTCGAAGCTTCCCCTCAAACTCGTTCTTATCCATCGTCTTATACTCGTTTACAAAGTAGTTGAGGATGACTCTGTTGCACCTGACGTAGAACTCGACCGATATCCAGGATGCAATGTCAAGTATTAGCTCTTGCCGGACATATTGACCTGTTATCTGCTTGTTGAGAGCGTCATTGTTATCTCCTTTAACCTCGTAAACGCCGCTCCTCACATCTGAGGGGCGGCTTTTAGTTTCAAAATATTTCATTAAGTTTTTGGATCTTTCAAGACGAGTCCAATTGTAAAATTGCTTGCCGTCGAGTTGACAAAGCTTTGTCGCGTTAAAGCACCCCGTGTTCTTATCGATGACCAGTCGAAAGTCCCCAAACAACCCATAGTAAAAGTTATCTTTAATCTGCTCGTAGCAAATATCGTTCAATGACATTTTTCTCGTTTATCTTATTTATATAATACATCGTTCTCTTTAAGTTCTAAAATTATTGAAGAGGTTTATTCATTTTAATGATTGATAAAACCATTAAAACTCTGTAGCTTTAGTTCTCATAATCATAAGGCTCCAACATACATTCTTCTGATTCAAAGGCTTCTTTTATGGTATCTAAGTCACATTTAAAAAAATCCCCCTCGGCTCTATACACGTTTAGTTTTCTGTGAATAGAGGTTTTAAGTGCCCTTGCGTCTGAGGTTGAATAAAGGGCAACAAAGTAGTATTGAGGTTCAATCGGATGACGATCTTCATTGAGTTCGTCAAGTATTTCTGTAATGTTTTTAGTGTGATTGATATAATAAATGTTCATTGACTTGAGGAAAGAGGTTGTGGCAGCACATACAAACCCTTTCTTGTCCTTGATTTGTTCATAACACACATCGATCAGAGACATCTTATTTTTCGTTTTTATTTGTATACTAAATATATTTCTTTAAATGATTTTAATATTCCTGGGGTTAAAGAGAAAGATCCTTTAAAAATAAATGAAGAATGTAAGCACTATGACGTAACGAAAGATGATTATGGTTGGTATGTTTGTTGGGCATGTCATGAAGAACTACGATATGACCCCAATAAACGTCCGATCAGCCATTACGACTTGTATGCAAGCGTAAAAAGCCAACAAAGGATAAAACACAGAGTAAAGAATCTGACGCAATGGATAGAGAAGTATAATCTACCTTTTGGAGAAGAACTTTTGTTTGACTTTTTCTCTTTTATCCATAAATTTGAAGAATTTTTTCCAGAGCGGAAAAAAATTTAATCAGCAAAGAGTATATTTTATTTCATCTGCTACGGAAAAGAGGTTATCAGACCCCACTTAAGTTGCCTAAAATGAAGAAAACGCTTACCCTAAACGAAGAAATCTGCAGAGTTATTTTTAACGCCTTAAATTGGACTTAGTAGGTGAGAGGGATTTTTTATCCATAAATAAAGAAGATGAAAACTGGATGTAAACATGAATATGTGATACAAAATGATGAGGGGTGGTACATTTGCCAGTATTGTGGCGAGGAGCTTAGGTATGACCCCAATAAGTAGCGGCTCCCAATAAGTAAATTTTTAATAGCTTTGCTGCTATTAAAAATTAGCTAAAGTACAAAATCTTTTTTATCAATCCAGGTACTCTCGGGATAGCCCAACCATTTCACCAGATACTTATCCCCTTTCTTTTTGATGATTTTTTCAATCTTGTAGATACTGTCCTTTTTATCGTATTTTACCAGTTCATTTTCATAAAACGTGCCTTTAACCTCCTCATTGTTTAAATCTTTGATTCTATAGGTAATGGGATCAGTTTTTAATACTTCAGAAATGACAAATATTTCTTCGGTGAAGGTTGCTTGATAACCTCGTCTGAAAGTTGATTTATGAATGGATATCCTAACTTTGTCCCCTACTTGAAATTTAGGTTTATGTATGACTTTCTCTTTATACAAGTTACGGTACACTGTATCACTGTTCTCTTTCAAACTGGCTTCAACAGGTGTCATTTTTATACTGTTGTGTTTGGAGTTGTTGTAATTTTGGACTAATTTATCCAAGACATCTATGTATTTTTCGGTGTTGTTTTCAGATAAATATAGTTTTATTTTATTGCCAAGAGTAAGATTGAATCTTTCAACCATTGCTGCTTTTATTTCAACATTTTCGGTTGTAAACCATTGGATATTATTTTCTCTAAAAAGTTTTTGAGTTGTTTGACCGACAAACTCTAAACCTTTATCTGTTTGAATCTTCTCTGGGATTCTTTCTTTAAAAACCTTTTTAAATGCATGAGTTACTTCATTTGAGGATTTATCTTTAATGGGAATAGCCCATGCATATTTGCTGAAACAGTCAATAACAGTTAATAAATATTTGGTACCTTCATTGTACTTACTTTTTGCAAATTTATAGACAAACAGTAAATCAGCTTGCCACTGGTCGTCAATATGCGAGACGTAAATTCTCCTTCTTTTGAACTTACGGATAAGAGGTTTATGTTTTGTGTAAACGTCTTGTTGGTGTAAGAAGTCTGAAATTTCATTTTGACTTAAACCAGTTTTTCTCTTTAGTTCGTTCATCCCACAAAATCCTGTTTCGGGATCATAAAAACTTTTCGGGGCAACCTTTCTTAGTTACCCCTTTAGTGGTAAAAAACGGCACTTCTTAGAGCCACAATCTAGACACATTCCCTTCATCATAGGCCTACCGTTTTTAGAGGTGTCATGTTCGACATTTTTGCTATCAGTGTGAGTTTTACATTTTAGACAATATATTTTTGAACCCATTCCAAATGTTTTCTTTGCTTTGATAATAGGCTTCACAACTGCTCTCTCCAACCTCTCCCGAATAGTCGGATTAGGTATGTCATCCAACTCTTTAATCATGTCTGAGTCACACACTTCGTTTCTCGTTTTCGTATCTTTATTTTTAATGTAACATACATCGTGTTTATAAGCAGCTCCATCGACCCTATTAATGGGTTTGCTCCATTCTTTATGCGTTAAGTCTGGGTTTAATCTAGTTTTACCTTTAAGCAGTTGAGTTCCTGGACCAGTAAACTGATGTCCTGGTAGATGCATTTCAAACGGTAAATTATTGATCGCTGTGTTAACAACACCTTTCCCTTTCTTTTTCAATTTATCTCGACACATTTATTTATATGCTAAAAATTATTTGCTTACGTATGCATATCCATTGAGTAGGGTTTGTTTCATGTACTTTTCCCTTGGTAGGTGAACTAAGTTATTAACGAAATCTTCCTCTCGCTTGTACACCTCTTCTTCTGATATCTCTCGAGCTTTGTACATATTAAGCAACTGTTTGTAAAACTTGTAAGACTGTTTGTGCTCTTCTTTCCTTTCCACAATATTCAAGGCTTTATCAATAACTTCCACAATACCGACGCTTAAGCTCAGAGCAGCTAAAGGAACCATTACAAAAGCTGATAAACCCAATGAACTCAAGACGAACTTGCTAACGGTCATAGTGATGTTAATTTTATGATAGTGGTGGTAGCTTTTTCTGTATACGTAAATTTTCTTCTGCAAATATTCTTCCATCTTTATTTATAGGGATGAAATATTTCTTTCTATATCTCAGAGCTGGATTAACTAAATCAAGCATAAAGAAATCATACGGTTGTTGCATGCACTTTTATACAACCTACTGAATTCTTCTTTTGTCAAACTACCATCAATCTCTCTTATAATCTGCTGAATCTCCCTCTGTTGGAGATTAAAAATATCAAATAATTGCAGTTTCTTCTGATGATAATAGGTGTTCTGTAATAAGATTGAGAAAGGTATATGATTGTTGCATTTTTCTTCCTACCTCTGACGAAAAAATCTTCTATGCTCCTCTGGTCTTTATCTGTCATACAATCATCAAACACAACTACATTTTTACAAGATGGATCTAAGTCGTCCACCGTTATAAATTCCTTTGTATCGGAGGAGAATAAAGTTCCTTTCTTGCCAAATTTTTCAAATAATTCTAGCATAATTTTTTTCTTCTTTTTAGGATACTTAACTAATATTTTATCAAAATCCACGCCATCAAACATAGTGTACTTCTCTTTGAGTTTAGCATATTTAGGCTCATACATATCTTTTGCACAAACGAATAAATTATCAAATTCGAGATAGTCATAGATGAAATTTAACAACAAATTTGTTTTACCAGTACCTGAAGCTCCAGCAATTAAAAGTCTAAAAGGGTGTTTTGGTAATAAATAGTGCTGATTTGAGTCAGAAAATTCTTCAACTTCTGTGTAATCTTCAATTGGAATCATCTTTATTTAATGTCTAAAAAATTTGCTTCCAGTAAAACCCTATTTTGCTTCCAGTAAAACCCTATTTTGCTTCCAGTAAAACACTTTTTTGCGTAATAATAAATGAATGCTATACAAAAAGAGCGAAGTAAGAAGTTGAGAGACGAAGTTAAAAATGACTTGAAAGTTTTCAAGCTTCAGGCGGAAATTAGACGAAACAACGAACACCATCTGGAACAAGAATTAGGTTTCCAGAAATCATTGTCTGACTTCCACAAACCTGTAACTGAACAACTTCAACAACAAGAACTTAGTAGAAAAGAGCATTTTAAGACTATTACGGATGCTATTGATAACATTCCTCTAGCAATTGAAAACATACCTCCAGCCATTGAACATCCTCCTGCAGAAATCTATAATTTTGACAATGAACTAGATGTGGAGTTTTTAGAAAAAAACAATTTTCTGAGACCCTCCAAATTGTACTATGAGCCCAAGGACACATTGCGAGAAGTAATTGCAAGAGTAAATAATACTTACATAAAAATGGCTCGTCAAAAAGGAAACGTTATGAGTCAGCTTGCTCGAATGACTAGAAAAGATGAGGAAAGAGAAGATGCGTTGTTAAGTAAGGCCGATTACTTACGAGAGCATATGCTTACGCTAGAGGATTATCGAGATCGACTAAGGGACTTACAAAGAAAAGAAATATATATTGGTAAAGGTGTGGAAGATAAATTAGAAATTTTGTCTCGATTCACTGACATGTTATGCAATGGAAGCAGAAGTAAGAAACTACGCACTCAAGTCGCTGATTTATTGGACGCACTGATGAAAGAAGGAACTATGACCAAAGACCAAGTAAAACTATACTACAAAAAATTTTTATTAAATAAATGAGCAATTACGTAAAAACAAAAATACATTTAAGCGATCATCAGATCGCAAAGTTAAAATCTGCGTACCGGAAAGGTGAAGAGGTATCTCTGCAAATAGATAAGACAAAAACCCCTAACTATGATATGCATTTGACTCCAACTCAAATAACTCAAATCGGGAAGGGAAAGCGTATTACTATCTCTAAGACTCAACTCAAGAAAACAGGCGGTTTTCTCCCTTTTCTAGCTCCTTTCCTTCCTGCATTAATTGCTGGAGCTAAAGCTTTAGCGTTAGGTGCTGCAAGTGGAGCGGCCGGGTGGGGAGCCAAGAAAGCTTTAGATAAAATTTCAGGATCTGGTTGTAAAAAAAATCCCTTTGGAAAGGGAGTTTATCAAAATTGGGAATATCCAACGAAGTAATTGAACAAAATATGAAGCATGAAAAAGGATTTAGAGGCGTCTTTACTTCGGATTTGTTACCTAAAAAGATGAGACAGTTTGAAAACGGCATTATTAATCTGGACATAGCAACAGGACCGGGAACGCACTGGGTGTGTTACTATAACGATCGTAAAAACAATTTTGTTGAGTATTTTGACCCTTTTGGAGATTATGTGTACAAAATCCTTCCTAACATTAAAAGGTACCTATTGAGTTCTGGAAAAAAAAGAAATCGGATACAACTCAAGCTTTTTACAACACCCTGCTTCCGTCAAGTGTGGTTACTTTTGCATGAAATACATTAGTGAGAGAAACAAAGGTAAATCAGTTGTAGATGTGTTATATTCTTTCACTCAAGAGCCCAGTGCCTACAACGAAAAAAATGTCCTCTATAAATAAATGGTGTTATTAATATTAGATTCGAAAACCGCCGAAAAATCAGAAGATTTTACGATTGAATATGCCCGCCCCTTTAGTTTCAAGCAGATAGCCCTTCAGTCTTTTTCGATGTATGTTTCTTGGGAAAATATCAAGGATGAGCAGTTTTCTTACTATGATGGTAGTCAGTGGTTAAATTTGTCAATACCAGATGGAAATTATACAATCAAAGGACTGAATCGGTATATGGTAAAATTTTTCGGAAACGATCCACCAATTCTATTTGGTATAATCGAGGAACGACAACGAACTGCTATTAAGTTAAAAGATCAGTACAAAATAGATTTAACGAAAACTAAGAACCTGCATAAGCGTTTAGATTTTGAGCCTAAAGTATATGCAGAGCCTGAACAAATTGGAAAGTACATTGCTGACTTATCTGGAGGAAATGATAACATTTATATACATTGCGATATTATCGAAGGGGCCTATATCAACGGCTTCAACTCTTCGGACGTCATCTATTCCTTCACAAATAGTAATCGTCCAGGCAGTCAAATCATTAAGTCATTCGACAAACCTCTTTTCTTCCCTGTTAGAATGGACAGTGTTTACAGGATCAGAATGAGAATAACAAATCACAGGAATGAATTAATTCCGCTAAATAAGCAAGAAGTACAGTATAATTTTATTACGCTCTAAATAAAGAAATGAATAAACATAGACTTCAAAGAAAGAGTAAGAAGATACAAGGAAGAGGGTTCTTTTCCAACGTAATATCTGCTATCGGACCTGCCTTAAAAGAAAAAGCTCTTAGTTTTCTACATGATCAGTTAAATAGCTCCGTATTAGAAGGTCGAGCTAAAACATTTGTGCATGATAAATTAAACGAAATTTTTTCAAAGAAGAAAAAACATGGAACAGGACTAAAGTTTCTCTAAATTTGATTTAATAGCAATATTGCTATTAAATTGAGAAGATGCAAGAAAATTTTTTTCTTTAGTAATAAATAAACAAAATGAATAAAATATTCGAATTAGACAACACGGATTATCATTACGATGATGACATCGAAAGTTTTGAGTATAGAGAAGTGAGGCATGAAAATAGTGATAATTCTATGGAAAATGCCACTTATAATTTCTTCATTCAAGACACCAACGCCAATATTTTATACTCTAATGGATATGTACAACAAAAACTAAGGATTGTTAATGATAATGGTACTGCAATAGCGGAAGATAATGTAGCTCTCGTGAATGGAGGTGGTTTGATCAATGCTAACAGGTTTACATTAGGAACCACCGAAATCGAATCGAACATTAACTATTCCGCACTCATGCTACAAGTGTTGGGATTAATACACTTTACACCTGATTATTCTTCGTCGGAAGCCACCAATATGTTCTTCTACATGGATACGTCAGACAATGCTGATAGAAGGCCCTTGAAATTTCATGGAACTTTGACAGATGCGACTAAAATAACTGATTTTTTCAAAAACCTAGTAACCAATGAGAAGTATAATCAGGGCTTTACGGAAAGGCGCGAGTTTACTAAAAATAGCAAAACAGTTACTATATGGATCCCTTTAAAATATGTATTTGATTTCTTCCGCGAATATAAGAAAGTAATTACGGGGATGCAAGTCAAATTTGAATTTCAGAGAAATAATAGCAAGAATATGGTGTATACAGACGAAAACAAAGACTATAAAGTTGTTGTGGAGGATTTATCTCTCTGGCTTCCTTATGTTAGGTTTAAAAACTCCGCTGCCACAAAATTTAATGAATTAAGGCTGTCGGATAAGAATGTGGAAATAAACTGGAACCAACACAGCATTGTTAAATCTAATATTTTCTTGAAAAATTCTAGCGGGTCTTATACCATTAAAGCTACTTCAGATGAAGTCCTATCCTTGTACGTGATTCCTCAGTACACTGATAGATATGAAAATGCAAAAGAGAACAATATGTTGTTTGACAATTTGGATATGACTGAATGCTACCTTATGATTAACAATATAAAGGTTCCGACTGTTAGTTATATGATGGACTTTGAGAAAGAGGATTATAATCGAATATACGCATCTCTTTTAGAATCTGGACTCAACACCATCACATCGGAAACAGGCTGCATGGTCAACTATTCCAATTTCGGTAAATTATACCCTATCATTTGCTTTAATCTAGCGCATCATCAAAACTATACAGATACGAATAATTTAACCATTGAATTCAACTGGCGGTTAAGAAACAATCCCGCCAAGAACTACGTTTTCTATTTCATCTTACAGGAGCGCAAGAAGTGCTACTTGAATATCAAAAATCAAGATATTACCATGATCAAAACATTAAAACTCTAAATTGTACAGAACCATTTTAAAGTTTCTATAGTCGTCCGACTATAAAAATTTAATTTTGTTAAAATAAAGAAATGACTGCATATTATCCAGTTTTTGACGATGAAATTGAACAAGGACCTCCTGGAATGCCAGGAATAGGGTTCAAATTAACGAATGATGGGAATTATGACATGGAAGGAAAGGTTTTAAGAAATGTTTTAGATCCTGAAGAATTAACTGATTGTGCGACAAAAAATTATTTTGATAAAGAATTGAAGGAAAGAGCTTTAACTTTAAAAAATGATTTTTTCGATGCTAAACATAAAATTATTAGAAATCAGGGACATCCCGAAGAAGCTTCTGATTCAGCTACCAAAATATATGTAGATGAGACAGTTGAAGAGCTGAAAAAAATTAGTTTAATTAACCATGATGCAAAAGGAGAAAATATTCATAATCTTAAGGATCCTGAAAATGCTAAACATGCCGTAAATAAACAATATTTTGAGAATAATGCTTTAATTTTAAGTGGTGGAAGTTATGATGCAAGAAATAAAAACATTTCAAATGTAAAAGAACCGGAAAACCCAAATGATGTCGTTATTAAAAAACACCTAGATTATAATTGCATTCTGTGGGATACAGTTAATAGAAGCTATTTTGCTCACAACCAAAGAATTTCAAGTGTAAAATGGCCAAAGAAAGATACAGATTGTACTAATAAATATTATGTGGATATGAAAACCTTTTGCGCTACCACAGATAGACTTGTACAATTTACAGGTGTGGGTTATCAAGTTTTTCAATTCAATGAATTTACTTCCAAACTGTGTTAGATTCAAACTTAAAACTATCGCAAAATATGTTTATGAAAATTACCATTTTCTTAGCCTGTGATAAAATAGATGAAAGTCCATTGATACGTTTAGATAAAGGGAAAGAGCTCCTTCTTAATAAAGCAATAAGAGTCAACGAAGAATCAATAACTATGTTTGCGTATGGTAAATTGAACGAAATTTTGTTATTATCTGTACTATCAGGTGGAAAGTGTAAATTAAAGCCTTATTTACACATTGAGAAGATTGAGTTTTCTTTCAAAACATGAGTAACTTATTGGACAAATAAATTTTGCTCGTTAAATAAATGGAAAAACTTAATTCTATAAGCATCAGTAAAGAGGAAACACAGTCATTAAGAAAGAAACAAATCAAAGCTTCAATTAAAGGGCACTACTTGGTATTTTCAGAAGCTTACCTCTTCAACAATAAAAACATTTAAAGAAATGATTTCGTTTATAAAAATAAAAAAGATGGAACTGTTAAATAAACTAAACGCATTTAGTACATTCGATACTTTCAAAAGCATGTCTGACCTAGACATTGATAAAAAAAATACCCCATCTCTGAAATCAAACGATTATCAACGAAATATGGAGAAAAAATAATCGTTGAACTAGAAGATGGCTCTGTTATCAGCTTACCCCAGCGGTGCGTGAACAGGGCATCCGATTATTTGAAACTTAACGATATAATACCTTTGTATTTTGTGTATTTGGGTAGCAAAGATACTGGTAAGTCTTGTCCAGCTCATATGTTTAAATTTGAAAAGTAACTTTTTTAATAATTGTAGAATTATTAAAAAAACTATCCATTTATAAGTTTCACAATTTTTTCAAACTGATTCTGTAAGTTTCTTAATGACTCTCTTATATCTGAGATGTTTTGTGCGTCGCTGCTTAACACATCCAACTGCAGATACTGCAGAAGAATTTTGTAGCGAAAGATTTCGGTTTCAATATCATTCATGTTTATTAAGAAGGAAAGTTTTCTTTAACTCAATTCAATTCCCGTACCACTTCCTTAACAGAGCAAGCTATCATATTCCGCCTTTGGCAGCGTGACGTAGGATGAAAAACACTTTTCTAATGACGTACGTAAAATAATTAAATTTAGCCGTCAGATGTCACCATGAACTGGACACGTTACTTAAGAATGAATGAATGCGTATTTCTTAGTTATTTTTAAGTTTACTCATTTTTGCAATGTTTTAATCGAATAAAATACACGGTTTGAAATTGTATTGATCTGTAATATTATAATTGAAAAATGACTCGCGTAAAGTTATGTATTTAAGCTTTTTAGTCATGAGTTTACAGCATAAATAACTTAGAAGTTCCTTTTACAGTGGGTACCCATGGCTGAACGGTTTGCGCGCAGGGATCGTAACATCAAGGTCCCGGGTTCTAATCCCGACCTCTCCCGGGTTTTTCCAACTCGGTTTGATGGTTGTGGAACCTTTACCTAGCCAAAAAGAGACATGTCAGCCGCTTTATGAAGTGGCAATCGTCGGTAATTAAGTGGTGGGTTGAGACTTGTGGTCCTATGTCCTGGATGTTTGTAGTGTCCTTATTGTCCATGTCGGCTGGTGGGCCGGGTCAGTGATGCTGGAACTCTGGTTCTAGAATTCGAAAACAGCTGTTGGAATCGGACTGACCCGGTGGGCCATTTTGCCATTTTTTTCAATGCAGCAAAAAAAGATGCGTCGAATTTTTAATGATATATAATATAAAATAAGTTTTTGTTCCATTCTTTTGAACGGGGTTTGGCAAGAGGTTTTTTAAAAGTGGGGGAGACAAGCGATGGATGTTTTTTTAAACTATCATTTTGAAATCGGGTCGGACGCGTCCCCCTGCTTACGGGGTACCATCTCTCTCGAGGGGGGTCCCTAGGATGGATAAAGTCCACGCCATTGTTTTATAACGATGAGAGGGATCGATGAGGTGTCATTACATTTTGGGGGTGCGTCAAATTTGTTCTCGTCGCCCTGTTTGGGGTCTTGGTCCAGCTCTCTCATATATACACTACTGTGATCGGTTGAACAGTGTTGGAGTGAAGTGAGGTCATACATACATACAAACATCCATTTTTACTTTTTAGATAAACAAATAGCATTAAGGAATCTTAAAGTTCGGATCATTAAAATAGTTTATAGAAAATTTACATGCACTGAAAAGCGTTTAACACAAAACTGAGAAGGTATGATTTTTTTTTCGTGCTAAAAGTATTTCATGTTAAAGAATACTAAAAAAAACCCTATATTTAACAAAATTAAGTTTATTAGAGTACAGTTTATTTTCATAGATAAGTATATATATTATATAACTGGTGCCCGCGACTTCGTCTGCGCAGGACTAGGCTTTCGAGTAGCTTTCATTTTCTTCTCCAAGGTCCTCTCTATCTATCTTTATACCAAAATTCATACAAATTGGTTCTACGGTTTAGTCATGAAGGCGTAACAGGCAGACAGAGTTACTTTGAGAGATCCTTGTTCCATGTTGTGTAATTTATGTAAACTGAAACTAAGTATTACTATGCAGAAAGTATTACTACTATGGAAATATATACTATTACTATATATTACTACTATGGAATATTTACTATGCTACTAAGTATTACTACTATGATCTCACTGATAGGTATTATAAATCCTATATTTTATGTTGTTAGATGTACGGATGTATATGATGATTGATGGTAATGCAAAAGTTATAGGTAGCTATTGCAATATACTCCTATAAACTATGTTAAACGATTTTTTCGTTCAGCATAAACATGCAGATTTTGCAATTTACAAACACGTGAGCAAGCCACGTAGAGCTGGCCGTGGGAAAAACATGGCGTGCCCAAATGTATGCCTGCTACCTTTAAGGTTTGGCCTTGCGATTTGTTGATAGTCATTGAAAATACAACTTTTAATGGGAACTTCAGGCGTTTAAAATTAAATGGTAAGTTATTGGGTATGATTGGGATGCGTGGTATAAGAACATTGTCTCCCTTGGCTTTTCCAGTTAAGATTGTGGCCTTCACAATATGCCTTCCTAGTTCGGTGATTCGCAACCGAGTACCGTTGCATAATCTTGGTGCGTCCAAGTTGCGCATTAACAAAACGGGTACACCTACCTTCAATTCCAACTTATGTGATGGCACCCCAGATAAATCCAAAGAGTTTAGGAACTCCACTGGATAGCTCGTAGTGTCATCAGATGACATGACTGTGTCGATGGAGTTATACACTGATGTTTCGCTGGCTATTTCGCCCAAGATTTTTTTATTTATTTTCACAACAGTCTCATTTTTCAGTGCCAGTATACTTCTTTCACACAACCATTTTTCGTCGAGAATATGTTGTTGCATATTCGGAAAAACTTGATCAATGAGTTCGTCTTCCGACTCCACAACGTGACAAAATTGGTGTGTGAAAAGAACCATACCTTCTTGGTCGGTGTCTAGATGGCCTTCGCCAATTTCTAGGAGTTTTTGAGCATATGCTCCTGACTCAACATCCCTACCTTGCAATTATCGCTAGTCTATCTTTAGCCATTTTAAATTCATGCACTAAAATTTGATCATGTAGAACATGTATTTTTTGAACCGTGTTTCTTTCCACACCTTGTACGTACTCAGAATGCCTATTAACTTGTGCTTCCTTATCACCCATGAAATAAACTTGCAAAAATTTTGGAATCCGGAAGCAAAGAGCCAATTGTGTGGTATATTTGGCCTTCGATTGTGAAAGTCGGGCAAAATCCCTGCATCGAAACAATGTTATCCGCCCCAAAAGATGTCATATGGAAGCATGTATTGTATTTTCTTATGTTTTTTAGAAAACGGCGAGACTCATCTGTTTCATAAGAGAAAAGTTCTTTAAGATGTTCAACTGGCTCGTCTATTGAAGGAAGGGCTACTTTCCCTCCCGAACAACACATGCCTGCAGATTCCTCTTTCCATTAAAGAGCACCGCAAATTATGCATTCTTTATTCATCGCTTCTATTTTTATAAGCTTGTGGCTTTCATAATCAAGGGTTTCGTCATACTCAAAGGCGGCTTTATCGAATACCCCCACGTGTTTTTTGTAAGTATTAGGCGTCGCTGTTGTGCCCTTTCAGCAACAGAACGTTTGCGAGATTCAGCTGCTTCAATGGTTTCTGTATCTCTCTGAGACGCCATGTAAGTTGCATGCCGACCTTGCGACTGCTCTGGTGTCTCACGTTCCAGCCTTCGCCTTGTGGAAACGTTTCGTTAAATCGAGCTACTTTCTTACCTCGAGCTGAATTAGAGCGTTGGGAAAGATTAGACTTACGCTTTCGTGGCATCATTCTTAGTAGGTGCTTTTTCTACACTTCCAAAAAATACAATACGGCTGTTAGTATTTTTATACTTAAAAAATGCAATACCTGCCTATTCAATTAAAACTATAGCATTATAATTAACTACTAACCACAAACAAAGTTGCAAATTGGTCCAAATGATGTAGTGTAGTGTGAAAGACTTGACTTGTCTACTTTAAACACCAGAAGCGATAAAAGTAAGTTTTATTCTGAAATAAAAAAATAGTGATTACAAAGCAAAAAATTAGAATCGAGCACGCAGTTGGTGCCTGGCGTAGACAAAACAGAGGGGAACGTTTTGCTTCATATATGGAAGATAGATATATGAGGACGTGGCATGCCAGAATGTAGAAGCTTGCAGATGGTAGAGTTTTTTCCTATTTACTTGACAATTATCGTCATATTTTTTTTGGACACTTCACACAATATCTTTATAAATTATAGCCTATGTGTTACTCTGATTTATAAGCTATATTATTGTAAAGTTTCATTAAAATCCATTCAGTTGTTTTTGCGTAAAAGACCCCCAAACATCCTCACAAACTTTCGCGTTTATAATATATATTAGGATTATATATTTTTATGGAAAACATATGATGCATAAGAACAGTTATTATAAAATTATTTATACCAAATGCCTTAATTAAAAAGTTTTACATGCACACATTTCAAGATAAATAAAAATGACATTAATATAATATTTCAGAAATATCTTGCTTTATCTGTAACACCTTTTTTTTAGTGGAAAAATGATATTTAGGTCATACATTTTTAGGGTACCAAGTCCTCTTAAGCTGATACATCTTAAAACAAAAAGGATATTTTTAGTAAAATTTTAAACATTTTAATAGTGTTCATTAATTTTTATTAAAACATGTTGTTGATTTGGGGTATCTTGAATTACAAAGTACGTTACTTTTTTTACATGCACATCCTTTTGTTTTACATTGTATTTTTGATTGTACACAGAAACACTTCTTAAATCCTTGACCTTCAAATAAGGATAATTTTTTGCAATTTCACGCAGACTTAGGTTAATCCGTGGAACTATTTCGGTAAATATTGTAAAGGGTGTTTTTTTAGAGGTACAGAACTTTAAATTGCAATAAAACAACGATGTATTATTCGATTGACATGAATTTTTTTTATTCAAAAGATAATCTTGTGGCATTACATTTTAAATATGATTTCTGGCATATGACTGCCACGGCTGGCTCCGATGTAGTCCAATCTGGACGTCCAATTTTCGATGACTTTTTCCAACATTTGTGGCCGTATATCGGCAATAACACGGCTGTTGTCTTCCAAATGGTCAAGCGTTTGTGGCTTATCCGCATAGACCAATGACTTTACATAGCCCCACAGAAAATAGTCTAGCGGTGTTAAATCACAAGATCTTGGAGGCCAATTCACAGGTCCAAAACGTGAAATTAGGCGGTCACCAAACGTGTCTTTCAAAAAATCGATTGTGGCACGAGCTGTGTGACATGTTGCGCCGTCTTGTTGGAACCACAGCTCCTGGACATCATGATTGTTTAATTCAGGAATGAAAAAGTTAGTAATCATGGCTCTATACCGATCACCATTGACTGTAACGTTGTGGCCTTCATCGTTTTTGAAGAAGGATTTCACCAGCCCATAAAGCGCACCAAACAGTCAGTTTTTCTGGATGTAACGGTGTTTCGACATACACTTGTGGATTAGCTTCACTCCAAATGAGGCAGTTTTGTTTGTTGACGTAGCCATTCAACCAGAAGTGCGCTTCATCGCTAAACAAAATTCACTTATGAAAATCGGGAACAACGGCAATCTCGTTTTGGGCCCATTCGACGAATCTACGCCTTGCTTGATGATCCTTTTGATGAATTGCCAAACCAAACTGAGAATAAATCACTTGACAGCTGTTAAATCTGTCGCCATCTTGGAAAGTAATGCCAACTTAAACTTCTATACCTGGAAAAAAAACACTCTTTAGTAGCAATTTGAAAAGCGTTTCTAGGAGGTCAATCTTTAATAATTCCAACTGAGGTACCAATTTGATACAAATTATTTTTTTGTATCTAATACAGTGTTTCTCAAACTGTGGGGCGCGCCCCCTGGGGGGCGCAAGCATATCGAAAATAAAAGATTTAAAAAATAATTAGTTTACTGGAATGAATTAAAACAAAATGCTTTCAGACATAATAAAAAATGCATTTTTACTCTGATATAATTTATAAGCGATATTAAGCCATCAAAAATAAAAACTTCTTCAATACCTAATTAGCTATCTTTGATCCTATAACCAAATAAAAAAAAACTTTTATTTGATTTGCTATAATCCCATGATGAGAGACTCTTTTATTACGCTTTTTTTTAACCTAACATACTACTCTTTCAGAGAAAAAACAGATCCCGGACCCAGAATCGAAAAACTTTAGGAACATAAAAAATTCATCATTGTCATTATTTTTAAATGCTGCACATTATAGCTGTAATCTGTTTGACCTTCTAAGTTATTGGTACAGTTAGTTATGACCCCTCTCTTATGTGTTCTCTGTTGCGCTTTTTTCATGCAAAAGAGTTTTATGATATTTGGAAAACCACGGAGAGCACACACACACACAAGCACATGAAGGATTACTTGGCCAAGACATATTTTTATAAATATTCTCAACGTATAAAGCATAAAGAAAAACGTTTGACAGAATTTTTTTAGCAGTAACATACATATTATCATAATGAATATACTTTTTACCCGGAAGTGGTGACGCGGGACACACAGATTACGAAATCGTTAATTCTGGCAAAACTGTTTATTTATTACCAAAGAAAAATTGAAAAGTCCTTGAAAGTAGGTAAGTAAACTTTCTCTTAGTTAAATTATTCACTGGAATCATGATTTGTATCGTGTACAATAAAATAATTATAAAAAAAAAGGATTGGTGTGACTCAGGGGGAGTGCGCGCCTGCTCCCGGGCTAAAACATGTTGAAGTCTTTTCGCTTTAAATATTAAAAATAATACAATTATTCTTCATCGATATTTTATATTATTGATCATTATTTAACATCAGTGGCGCACACAAAGGGGGCGGTCCGGACCCCCCCCCAAAGTCCTTGATTTTTTTCCGATTGATTATTATTCTGTTTATATAGTACGCAAAATTTAGCTAAGTATTTGTTATTAATGATTAATTTTATTAATTAATGCTAATTATTTATTCAAGAATTAGTTTTTTACTGTGTTTTGTTCCCGAAAATTGACAAAATCAAAAGGAACCTGATACAAGATTGGTGAACTTTCAACCCCGGACCCCCTTAAAAATTCCTGTGTGCGCTACTGTTTAACATCAATTATAAATGCTAATTCTGTGAGGCTTAAAATTACAATTCACTTAAAACTAATTATAATTTGAGGAACGATTTTAAAAAAATCATTTTACGTTTTTGTAAACATTGTCGAGCACTTGGTTTTGCTTCCCTTACAATTCAGCTATTATATCAATAATGTTTTATTTTCTTATAAATGAACTCGTGCAAAGAGCGGGCACTTCAGCCGGTATACTTTTAATGTATCAGTGCTGCACAGAACATTTTGTAACTAATTAATTAATACTAAATTAAGAACAAGTTTAATAAGTATTAATGACGTCCATGAGCTTGTCTTGGGAAGCAAAGTTTTTATAAGGAATGCTTACTATTAGAAATTGACCCTCTGAGTTCTTTTTCTATATTTAGCAGATATCTATATTTTGTGTTCTAAGCAGCTACCGCATTTTGCAATATGTTCAATTTAAAAATTAGAGAAAGGAAAAATAACATAATAATTATCCTATTATTTTATTTATTTATTTATTTTGCTTAAAAGTAGTATACAAAATTTAATACTTATGTTACTAATTTGTATGGTTTATAATTAAGATCGCCTATCGTAACTTTAGCGTCAAAGTGCATTATTATTGCATTCAGTACATTATTAATGTATAAGAGGGGGCGCGAAAAAAATTGTGATCGAAAAGGGGGGCGCCAGTATTGAAAGTTTGAGAAGCACTGATCTAATATGATCCCCACAATGTTATTTCCATCTAATGGGCCTCTATCTACTTTAGGTACATTTACCAGAACTGTGGAATCCTCTGACAAGTCTTTAAATTTCTTCAAAGAAACTTCTTTCATTTTTTCGGCTGATCTTTTCAGGTGTTTTGCAGCATTTTCTATTTGATATATTTCACGTTCTCTTCTTTTTGGCATGAATAGCATAGAAGTTTCGATTCATATCCTTCTTCTCCTACTGCATTTCCACATATTGCGCGCACCTGATTTTTACAAATGACACATGAATGGGCTCCAGTAGATTCCATTCCGCAGACAACACAACATGCTTTACTGTCGTTGACAGCTGCTTTCCCTTCTGATGCAAGTAACGCTACTGCCAATTTAAATTATTCAATGTCTGCGATAATTTCTTCTATTCTTTCACCTGTGTGTCCATAAAGGTTTTGCTTTATCACGGCGTTCGTTCAAAAACATTCTGATAGTTTAATTAAATTGTTCTTCAGAAGTCAGAATTTGGTTTTTCTTTATATCTGAATACATTTTTCTGCTGTAGGCAAAGCTGGATCTACGCATGTGCTAAATGGGCTGCACCCCAGGGCCCTCGGGTTCTAGGGGCCCCGTTTCCCGTCGAAAATAATAAAAAGAAAAAGATGCTTACATTCAAAATAGTAATAAAATAATAAACCAGTAAAAAATACAAATCAGAAATAAAATACCCGAAATACTATGTGAAATTTATTTTTGTTTTCGAGTGCAAGAGCAATTTACTTTTCTCCTTCCGCTCTTCCATCGAATACGCAGAAATTAATAATAGACATAGGCTCTATTATAGAGCAGCGCCGGCGAACATCGAGCATTTATTGTTGTTGTTGCTTCTGATGCCACCTGTCTGACGTAATCAGATCGAGGCCCACGAAATTCATCGTGGCTTGGGGCAAGAGGTACGCCTGTCGTTGGCCCTGAGCACCATACAGGTGACAGTATGATTTAGCTCGGCGAAATTCCCCGAAGGGACGATAGATGGCGACACCAACTATCTCCACCTCCACAATATCTGCATGGAAACTGAAAGGGAGGGAAATATTCTCCAGTCCCTGCGCTCGTGACTCAGCCCACAAGACTATACGGACCCACTGATTTAACGAGCACGTACTCCGTGTGTACTCGGAGGGTATTTGGTGGCATCGAACCCAGGCCTTCCGGTAAGGAGTCCGATGCTCTAACCACTAGGCTACCCACGGTTTTCGAGCATCTATACAAACGTAGTGGCACTATTTCTGCAGCCATTTTTTTGTGCAATAATAACTCAAAGTTACAATAATATACTGATTTGTTGTTGTGACCTGTGCATAATACCTGAAACTAAAAGGTGGCTGTTTATTCAAGTAAAAAGTAAGTACCAATCAGTGGCGTAGCTAATCTTGTGCAAGCCTTGTATCAAAATTCTTTGGGAGGGGGGCTTTTTTTGAAAATGACAGCTCTGTTAACGGGACTATTGATAGCATTTTACTATTTTTTGCTTACACATGTTGGGGCTCCTGTAGCTCGGGATTTGTCATTGATACCGCGGTAGCTACACCTCTGGTACCAATACACATTTCTAAATTATTTAAGCAGGAAGGTATTGAAGTTATGATTAAGTATTTTCATCTTTTTAAAGATTGAAACCATCAGGATTCCCCATAAATATGTATTTTATCTTAGAATTTGGGGTCAGTAACTTAATTACTTCTATAGGATGGAAAAAATAACAATCATTTTTTGTGGATTATGGAGATTTTCCGGGAATATTATGGACAAAAGTAATATTGTCTTGATTTTCATAATAAATAGGGGTTTTTAAGTATAGATAGCAACAGAAAATAATGGATGACAACGGAAGAACAATATTTATTTAAAGTGGAGCAAATAATTTTCTTCAGTTTATTTTTATAAAAACCACTTTAAATAGATGGGGCAATAAATAATAATAGTCAGCGTTTTAGGTTTTAGTGAATATAGGCAAAGAAAGATTTTTTTTTTAATTTTTTAAAAATAAACTAGGTACTTTTTTTTAAATTATCTCAGAAACATACTATATTTTTTTTGTAAAAAAATTTGTTAGGAAAATGGCGTTTTAATTTACGTACAACATTTAAATGCCCTTTAGTCAAGGTATCAGATCAAGGCAGGCATGTCATGAGTTCGAGCTCAGTACCATTAAAGACCCGCCATGTAGGGAAGCGATGCACGTTAAATCTATCAAGAGCTTAAACGTCCTCCTGTTGGTGTGGTGTGGTAGTCAGGAGAGGGAGTGCCAGCTCAGGTGTCGTCCTCGTCACTTGACCATGGTTCAAAATTACGAGGTCTGTCACCAAAAGCCTTCTATAGCTTAACAGTGCGACGTTAATATTCACTCACTCACTTAAATGCTCTTTATTCGGATTCGAAACTAGGTGTGAAAATGCTTTGACTATGGTAATTAACCCAGTAGGCAATAAACACAAATTTTCATATTGATAAAAAAAAATGTCATATTACTAGAGGAACTGATTGGCAGTAATTGAGATCTTGAAGTAAAGTTTAAAAACGGATGTCAGCAATTCTGGCTATTTATCCCGAATTACAAAGTGAAAAGGAGTTTCAGTGCGGTTACTAAGCTCTAAAATAAAAGAAAGAAAAAGACCCGAGGAGATCTCGGGTTATACCTGACGAGAATGTTGAAAATTAGTTATTGAAGCACCAGGTTCATTCTTCACTTAAAGAAATTTGCTCAATTTGTAACAATTAAATTTTAATTTCATTATCATGTGTTTCTTAAGTTTTAAACACTATACTTCCCTACAGTTAGACATTTAAATCTTTTAGAGTTAAGTATCTTAAAAAGTAAATAGTTCTATAACAGCAGTCAAAAAGACATTTAAGTCGATAATTTATAAGAGTTCTATAGTAGTTATAGTATAGTTCTTCCAAACCGAAAAACATGGCAAAGGGTCTATGAGATGAAAAGTTTGAAAACATCTGGTTAATTGAAACAAATATATGTTTTATTTTCTGCTTCGACCCATTAGTGGGAACTTCTAAATCGTGAAATTAAACCGAAATTTACCTTAAAAAGTTTGTCACACCAAATGGTCTTGTCTTTATGACGCGGTTAAAGCCTTAAAAGATAATTATGGTAATATGAATATTCTTAAGACATTTAGTGACAATGAAATGAGAAAATTGATTTTGGAAAAGAGGCAATATAAATTTATTTAATAAATTAACAAAACTTGAAACTGCCATTTTAATTATATTTTGGGAAGAAATTTTACAAAGATTTAATTCAGTTAACAAAAAATTACACGCTCCTGGTTTGGACATCTGTGAAGGTTATAAGTTAATTATGTCATTTAAAAAACGTTTTAGGCAATGTAGAACATGAATCACTAAAGGAGTATCAAGATGCAGCCAAAAAATTAAGTCCTTGTATAGAAACAGAACATAGCGATGTGAACAAGAGACGGGTTGTTTCAAAATTTGCAGATAAATCCACAGAAAAAGCTGTGTATGGGATAGAAAAATTTGAAAGAGACACACTTAATGTGTGTGTGTTGCATTAGGCAAGCTAATCCTTGATTTAAATAGAAGAATATAGTAAGAAATTAAAATTTTTGATGGATTTGCAAGATCAAAGTAAGCAGAACATTGACCTGGAGATGCACGTACTATTATTGTTTACTAATCAGATGACGCAGACCAACATTTAGTAAATGAAAGTGTTCAATTCACATAACTTATCTAAAACAAACAGAGCTAGAGTCTTATACTTGTAGTGATATGTTCAATGTAATTTTTAAAAAGAAACTTATTGATGTTTTTCCAAATTTGTATACCATTTTTCTAACACTCCCTATTACTAGTTGTGAAGTGGAGCGTGTGTTCTCTAAAATGTCCTACATACAGAACAAATATAGAACAATGATAAATACTAGGCTTAATTATTTATTATTTCTTTGTATATTAATACTGATCTCACCAAAGACTTGAAATGTGATAGGCAAATAAAAGAATTTGTAGCACAATAGTGTAAAATAACTTTTTTTGTAAATTATGTAATTGTTTATAACGTATTTAAATTGTTTGAAATAAAAAAAAGCCCTTAAATTTCGTATATTTTTTAAATTTTCCCACTCAAAACTTTTTTTTTTAGAAAAATGGGAAAAACTTTAATTATTTAGGGGAACACTCAAATATTGTTAACCCAGGGTTCCCAAAAGTCACGGTCCGGCCCTGGTGTAGGTACCTAATAAATCAGAAAAGAAAGATAGATAACAATAATAATAATGCTTGCAACCTTCCTCCTGTAGTGTTTGAACGCTAATGTGTAAGCGTGACGTCAGAAGCCTGGCACTGCCGTGGAGAGAGGGGGAGGTAAAGGGAGTGGCCTTAACCGAAAACAAGCTTCTTTAAATGCTGACTCGTTCATTTCATTATTTCACTAAAACAATTTGAGGATTTACTAACTAAAATTACATGATCGCGGGCGCCTATTCCCAGATGGATGGGAGAAAAAGAAAAACCATGACTGAAGTTAAATTCAAATACAGAATACTCCCACAAAAAGCAGGGAGGGATGACGTACCCCAAAGCACGAACGTTCTAACGAAGCAGAGCGCCGGCGGGGAGGGGGAATGCATGAAGGAAGACGGGACAGCCGAAGGCAGTAAATCAATTTGGTGACCTCAGAACCCAGAGTGAAAGATGCAGTGCAATGAAGCTAAATCATGTTGTTAAGAGTGTGAAAAGAGTGTTTATGTTATGGGGGTGGAGTGGGTTTTTCCACTTCGTTGAAGAGTATGCATATTTAATTTTAGGATGTGGATACGTAAACAGTGTTTGTGCTTTGATAATTGGATTGTCATGAGATTCAATAGATTTAAATACATTTCTAGAGAGTTTAGTGATGTAATTAGTGATCGGCTCCATATGTAGGTCGTTGTGTATCACGTCATTTCGGACGTACCAAGGTGCGTTCGTCATGACGCGGAGTATTTTGTTTTGAATTACTTGAATACGAGGATTTAATTAATTCATTTACTTACAACAGGGAAAAGACATCAAAGAGACGTTATTTTAACATCGTGCGTAAATTGGCCATCTCCTTTAGGGATTTGGCGAAAGCTCTAATTTCATCGTTTCCCTGCGACATATACCCCAAACCGAAAAACCTGTCGAGGGGTCTATGAGGCAAAAAAGTTTGGGAACCTCTGTTCTATATAATATAATTGTAGGTTAAAACAATTTTTGTCTCAAAGAAAATTATAAGCTCCTTTCCTAATTCATTTCATACATATCGTTTAATTTTTACGCATGTGTGTGTGTTGGGTAACCAAATAACAGCTTCATTTAATGAAGTAACTCAGAAAATATGCTACATTATGTGGTATCCTGTTTAGGAAAATGTAGATGGTAGAAATAAATTGTACTTAAATTTGAATTTCTGAATTGCCTTATAAGAAACTCTCATCAAGAACATAATAAGTTTCGATACAAGTCTTTAAAAAGAAAACGTCATTTTTCTGTGAAAATGGTCATTATAGCACTTTTTCATAAATTGTTATAATCTTTATTAACCAAATTTCCATTTCTTATTTTATAAATTAATGTTATTATTTCTGGTATTTATGAAAATACGACAAAACTGTGTACTAAGAATTCCATTTTAGACGACATAAACTTCTTAGAAAAGCAACTGAAGTCAAAAAAAAGTATCTGGTGTCTCCCTCTTGGTCCCTCCACATTAGAGGGGGAGGGAAAGAAGCCCATTCTGTGGTTTTTATGACTGCTTGACCCGTTTGCCCTTCTTTACTGTTCAAAGACGAATATTGCTCATCCTACATTATGCAAGAAAAAACTTGTGCATTCTAGCTGTTGATGTGTTTCCTTTAGCTGTTTGAAAGTAATTTCTACTCCTTCCAAAGAATTTTTTTTCCTTCTTTTTTGTCATCCCAAAGAATCAGCTCGTTGGAGATTCTTCATATTTTTAAAATCTAAAATTTGTATTGATTTATAAAAGAGAGTTACTATGTTAATTAAATATCTTCAATGAACGCACAATTCAAAAATTATTAGTAACATAAAAATACATATACTAATAAAGGCTGAAATCTGCTTATAACAAAGTGTTGTTTTATACATCAGTATATAATTTCATAAATTCAAGCGATTAATATACATTTATTGAACGTGTAGCATATCCTATATTTTAACTCACTAGATGGTAGCACCTTACAATGAAGTGTTCATCTAGAATAGTACTAGTTTTCTCCGCTAGGGTTGCAGTATATATATACGTTGTGCTCATGGGTAATCTCTCTCTCTCAACACTCGCAGATGATTTAGAACATGTGTCTATAATAAAGTTAAAGTTGTTAAGTTTTATCTGATTGCATCCTGATTGAACATTAACGCAACATATCCTTCAATGGTGACCTGCATGAATAAGATATTATGGCATTAAAATAATGCTTTATTTTTAAAATTTTCACGAAATAACTAAATATTGCGTAAGAACTGGTAACCACGTGTAAGCTTCAAAAGGAATGACGTAGGCGCCGTCAAGATACCGGCATATAACTTTCACGATCCTGCTCTCTGGTTCACAATGTGCGATAGCACATTCCAACTTGGCTGTCCCAAGGCAATAACAGACAGAAAAACAAAATTTAATTACATCATCGCACATTTACCACCGGAAGCCGCAACGATCATTCGTGACGTCATTATGAATCCCGACCCTGTGGAGCCTTACGAAAAAGTGAGAACGGAGCTAATAAAAAGAAGCGGTGAATCATCCCATCAAGTAATCAGGAAATTACTCATCGGAGAAGAACTCGGAGATAGACGTCCCAGCGAACTATTGCGCGTCATGAGGAGGCGCGCGGAATCTCATAGCGTTCCGGATGACCTCATGCTTGAACTTTTTCAGCAGCATCTGCCCACTCGTGTACAATCCATTCTTACAGCTATAAGCCCGCTGACATTGGAGAAAGCTGCCGAAGTAGCCGATCGAGTCATGGAGGTGACGCCAATTGCGGTAAGTGCCTGTTCCGTTTCCTCAGACAAAAATTCCATTGAAAGCCATGTACTTGAAGAAATAAAAAATTAAATTTGCGCATTGATGAAATTTCGCGTAGCAGAAGTCGTAATCGTAATCTCCCATTTCATAAACGTAATCGCTCTAAATCAAAAACATACGAGCAGTGCTGGTACCATTACAAATTTGGCTCAGCAGCTCAAAAAATGTCACCCTCCATGTAAATTCTCAAAAAACGAGTCCGGTTAGGTATAATGGCGACTACTGCCTTGCCAAGAAATTCTCGTCGCCTTTTTATTCGAGATAGACGTACTAATGTCACATTTTTAATTGACACGGGATCTGATGTGTCCATAATTCCAGCAACAAAAACACAAAGGCAAAATAATTCACAAATGACACTTTCTGCCGCCAATACATCACCCATACACGTATACACAACTCAAACACTTTCTTTGGATTTAGGCTTAAGGAGAATTTTCCAATGGACATTTTTAGTTGGTAACGTTTCAACCCCAATTATCGGTGCTGATTTCTTGTACAACTTCCGTTTAGTACCGGATATAAGTAAGCAAGCATTGTTAGACTCGGAGACAAATATTAAATGTCATTGTATTTTAGGCAATAGTAGAATTCATTCAATTAAAACTGTGTCAGGTGATAGTGTTTATCATGAACTTTTAAGAAAATTTCCTGACATCACAAAACCTCCCCGGCCTGATCAAGAAATTAAACATTCCGTAGTCCATTACATCGAAACAAATAGTCGACCTGTAACAGCTAAAAAGCTCGCCGCCTCGCTCCCGATCGTCTCCGCATCGCAAAAGCGGAATTTGAGAACATGATTACTCTAGGTCATATGCGACCTTCCAAAAGTAATTATGCCTCACCTTTACATATGGTTCCTAAAAAAGACAGCACAGAGTGGCGACCAGTCGGCGATTACCGTGCACTCAATGCTCAAACTATTAAAGATAATTATAGCGTTCCCAATATTTTAGATTTTACTTCTAATCTTCACGGTACAAAAATTTATTCTCACATTGATCTCGTGAAGGCGTATCATCAAATTCCAATTAACCCAGATGATGTACATAAAAGTGCAATCATCACACCTTTTGGGTTATTTGAAAGCACTCGGATGCAGTTTGGTCTTTGCAATGCCGCTGCTACATTTCAACGATTCATAGATGAAGTCTTGCGAAATCTTCCATTTGTGTTCGCTTTTGTAGATGACATTCTGGTCGCGTCTTCTTCACCCGAAGAACATATCGTTCTTTCGATTCTCTCCATCACTGGGGGGATACTATTGTAGCATATCCTATATTTTAACTCACTAGATGGTAGCACCTTACAATGAAGTGTTCATCTAGAATAGTACTAGTTTTCTCCGCTAGGGTTGCAGTATATATATACGTTGTGCTCATGGGTAATCTCTCTCTCTCAACACTCGCAGATGATTTAGAACATGTGTCTATAATAAAGTTAAAGTTGTTAAGTTTTATCTGATTGCATCCTGATTGAACATTAACGCAACATATCCTTCAAACGTATGTAATGTATATGTATATATATACTACGTTATTTTATTTAAAAGATCAATTTTAAAAAAATGAAACTATATAAATAATTAATTTAAATCCTCTTTCTTAGACATGATCCATAAAAAGATAATTACATACTTATCAAAAAAATTAAACCTTAATCACAGAACAGCTAACCATGAATTGCAGTACCAATAGTCTCAAAGTGATGCATGACAATTAGACTTATTCTATGCTGCATATGTAAAGTAAAATTCAAGTTTTGATTCATACAGTTATTGATTTTAGAAAAACAACAACAATAATGATTAATTATTAATACCATTACATTGCAGTCAGAGATTAGCTCCTATATGATATAATTATAGGTTAAAACGATTTTTGTGTCTCATAGAAAATTACAAGCATTTTTACAACCTGCTTCAGTTGGAAAAAAACGTATTAAAAAATTTGAGATTATTAATTTATTTGATTAATTATTAATTTGAGAAATTAGTTTCTGTTTTATGCCTTTACAAATTTTAAATGTGTTTTTCTCAGATTTTCATTTTGGAAGATATGAAAGGGTTCTCTATTCAATAAAAAAAAAATTCTGTTCAAAATAATTTTGAAATTTTTTGAAGATATATATATATCTATATATATATATATATATATATATATATATATATATATATATGTGTGTGTGTGTGTGTGTGTGTTAGTGTGTGTGTTCTATAAAAGTTTTATATAAATTTAGATCTGAGAACTCTCGCTAGTTTTTTAAAACATTTAAGTTAATATTTTAAAAATGTTCATATTTCTTCCAGGTTTCGAAGTTTAACAATATTCATGCTGTTCCTCGGATTATCTATAAGAACATTTATTAAAAGTCAACAAGGAAACAGGTTTTCAATTCCATACCAAATTAAGGAAATGTAATAAAAAGGAAGCTTAATTTGGAAATTAATTCGATGAATATAATATAGTCGGCTCTCCATTTTGCGAACCTCTATCTTGCGAATTTCTATATTTCGCAAACTTTTTCCTGAAACCAAGAACATTTTACGATTTTTTTCGTCAAATAACCTCCAAATAGTTAAATGTATTTTACATTTATGGAATTTTTGTTTTATGGGGTTTTTAAACTGGTGTATTGAAAGATAAATCACCATTTCACGAAATTTTCCAAATAACGAACCTTTTTTCAGGTTTAGCGACGACTGTAAGTAAGTGAAATTTTTGCGATATTTTCATGCGTATCGGAAATAATAACATTAGTTTGTAAAGGAATAAATATATGTGTTTGAAAACACACTTATACAAACTATTTGTGACAAAATTGCTCAAGGTTATTTCCTTAGAAAAGTTACATTTTCTTGTGAAAGACTCAAATTGAAAATGATTATTTCCCTGATGAGTATTCTTACACACAGCAATTTCAAATACAATTTGTATCTAAGATATGAGCAGAAAGAAATTTATTACATACCTATCAAACAAAAAAAATTGAATTAAATACGCTAAAACAAATAAAAAAGATATCTCTACAAAAAAAAAAACAGGAGATCTATCAAATTCTTCCTCCAAAAATTAAAACTCCTTTCTAAATTCCATCGTTATTCTTAACCCTATGGGCAATTTTTATTATACCCAAGAAAATGTAAACGTACTTGTTCATTCACTCATGGATATCCCAAAATATTTGCACGGATTAAAAAAAAAAGACTGCGCACGCATTTCGGCGGCAATTCTAAAAGACAGCACTTTACAAAACTGTGTCTCTCCCCTTTTCCACCCATTCAACCAACGCTGCACTCCCATGTCCTCACCATTTGATTACGTTTTTGAATAGTTTGTTTATTTTACTGCAACCGCGCATGCGTTCTGTAACCGACTATATCTGCCAATCATTTCTTAACCACACGCGTTGCTATGGTAACGAAAGGTTATCTTTTTACAAACATTATCGTTTTGACGTCATCCGGGTGGTTTGCAAACAACGCCATCTGTTGGATAAAGGTAGTTTTTAAAAATATGGTCGTTGGCCTTAAGGATGCTTTCTACTACCTATCGTGTTTTTCTGCTTTTGTAATTCCAAGGAAGGAACTTGATATTAATAACGGACAAGTATAACTGAATATGAATAATTATTATGATAATTTTTTCTGAGATACAAGTTTTTCACTTTTTTCCCCACTGAAACAATCGAGGGCCAGCTTTACGAATTAGTTTTCAACGTCCCATTACCTAAAAAGAAGAAACTTTTTTTCATCTATGCTTTAATGTGCTGAAAAAAATATTTATGTCAATAAGTATATTTTTCCAACTAATGAAGTAGAAATAAAAGCACAAAAATCTTGGTCTTCCTGAAAAAATGCAATATCTATAAAAGAGTTACTTGTTTTATTATTATGGTGCTTACTGTATGTAAACTCTTATAAAATCTTTTCTGTAATAAAATACAGGGAACACCACTATGATCACATGACTCAGAAAGGGGGAAACGTAATCTCACATATCATACCATGTTCCATGAAGTGATCACATATATGTAATCATGATCCTGAACAGATAAATACTTAATAGGGTTAAATATCAAGGATCTGATGTATATCTCATTCATTTTCATCCAAATAAACAAAACACTATGTCACATTAAAGGTGTGTTATAAACCAGAAGATCAATATGTTGTGAATTAAAACTTACTTTGACTGTTTATTATAAAAAATACCAGATTAATAAGATTTTTTAGAAATATCACAATAGTTTTCAATCAAAGCAAAGTTTTATGGTTATGAAAGTATCAACTTTCTTCAGTGGCGTAACATACACCCCCATATTGCGGGGTGCCCTGGATCCTAGGGGGCCTAAAGCCTAACAGTCGCCAAGTATACCTATCCTTTGTAAAATCCAACTTGGGGGCACAAAACCTGACTTTGCAGGGGGGCCCAAATGTTCACTGTTATGCCACTGCCTTTCTGCACTATGTTATAAGATAAATCGGTACTTACCTATTATGGCAGTGTTTAATTTACTGGAATGATTTAAAACAAAATGCATTCAGACATAATAAAAAATGCCCTTTTACTCTGATATAATTTATAGGTGCGCGATATTAAGTCATCAAAAATAAAAACTTCTTCAATACCTAATTAGCTATCTTTGATCCTATAACCAAGCAAAAAAACTTTTATTTGATTTGCTGTAATCCCATGATGAGAGATTTTTTTTATCACGCTTCCTTTTTAATCCTAACATACTACTCATTCAGAGAAAAAACAGATCCCGGACCCAGAATCAAAAAAATTTAGGAACATAAACAATTCATCACTGTCATTATTTTTGAAATGCTGCACATTATAGCTGTAATCTGTTTGACCTTCTAAGTTATTGGTACAGTTAGTTATGACCCCTCTCTTATATGTTTGTTTCTCATTTAGGGAAGTTGTAAGTAATGTATTTCTCTGTTGCGCTTTTTTCCATGAAAAGAGTTTTATGATATTTGGAAAACCACGGAGAGAGTATTTAAGAGTATTCTAAAATATATATAAAGCACAACGAAAAATGTTTTACAAAATTTTTTATTAGTAACATATATATTATCATAATGAATACACTTTTTACCCGGAAGTGGTCACTTGGGACACACAGATTACGAAATCGTTAATTCTGGTAAAACTGTTTATTTGTTACCAAAGAAAAATTGAAAAGTCCTTGAAAGTAGGTAAGTATATTTTCTCATAATTAAATTATTCACTGGAATTACGATTTTTATTGTGTACTATAAAAATAATTTTAAAAAAAGGATTGGGGTGACTCACGCAATAAACCCGCTGGACCATTAGTATCTAGTGCGCACCTGCTCCAGGGTTAAAACATGTTGAAGTCTTTTCGCTTTAAATATTAAAAATAATACAATTATTCTTCATCTGAATTTTATATTATTGTTCATTATTCAACATCAATTCTAAATGATAATTCTGTTAGGCTTAAAATTATAGTTCGCTTTAAACTAATTATACTTTGAGCAATCATTTAAAAAAAATCATTTTACATTTTTGTAAACATTGTCGCGCACTTGGCATTACTCTCCTTACAAAATTCAGCGATTATTTCAATAATGTTTTATTTTCTTATAAATGAACTCGTGCAAGCGGGTACTTCAGCCGGTATACTTTTAATGTATCAGTGCTCCATAGTAGTTTATAACTAATTAATTAATACTAAATTAAGAACAAGTTTAATAAGTATTAACGACTTCCATGGGCTTGTCTTGCAAAGCAAAGTTTTTATAAGGAATGCTTATGATTAGAAATTGACCCTCTGAGTTCTTTTTCTATATTTAGCCGATATCTATATTTTGTCTTTTAAGCAGCCACCGCATTTTGCAATTTGTTCAATTTAAAAATTAGAGAAAGGAAAAATAACACACATAATAATTATCCTATTATTTTATTTATTTATTTATTTTGCTTAAAAGTAGTATACAAAATTTAATACTTATGTTACTAATTTGTATGGTTTATAATTAAGATCGCCTATTGTAGCTTTAGCATCAAAGTTCATTATTATTGCATTCAGTACATTATTAATGTGTAAGGGGGGCGTGATAAAAATTGTGATCGAAAAGGGGGGCGCCAGTATTGAAAGTTTGAGAAGCACTGTATTATGGTAACAACTGACAACGTTCAAGATAACTCGCCAAGTTGGCAATACCAATTTTGCATGTGTTGTTTGTGCTCAATCGGCAATTTCATGTGTTTCGTTTCATATAATGTTACCAAAAGGATGTGTAAGTACTGTGATAAATCTAATTTAAACAATGCAGATTAATAAGAATAAGATTGATAAGAAAAAATATCCATTAAATATTAGTAGTTAACTAAATTTAATTTTTATATTTAATGTCTAATACCGAAAAGTAAAAATCATTCTTGAAAAATTTTATGTTCAATTTTACTAACTAATTTTACTCATTCTGTAATTTCTGAACCCTTAATTTTGATTCTTTCAATATTGGAAATTAAAAGGAATCATAAAATAAGTGTATTGAAATTGTTGAAACTCTTAAATAAATTCTGTATGGGAACTTTTAAGACATTTTCCATAAATTAATTAATAAGCTAAAAAAGAACTTTAAAAGTTTCAAGAAATTAGTCTCCTCAAAAGATTAATAATTGTCAACAAAATCTTATTTTGTAAATTTGTCTTTTTCAAGACATTCGCTCATAACATACAAGCCATTTTTGAGTTCAGTATGAAAGTAAAACTCAAATTATTCCAAACTAGAAAAGGAATACTTTAATTATTTGCCTATAAATAAATGCACGAAGAAATAAAGTAACTTTTGTGGCTTTTGAAAATGTAGTACGATTTAAATATATCCTGAATCTTTTTAGTATTGATTTGTATTCAATGGGGGTTGTCTAAAATTGTATTTATTCCCACATTCAAGGCACCTTCTACTAACAGTGCTAATTGATTAAAAACTTAATACTGTGTTCAGTTCATAACAAACATTTTAATATTACAATTCACACAAGTATATTCTACTGCAAAACAATACTACTACTACTGCAAACTTCATGCGACATAAGGATCATTGGATGACCACCTTTCAAAGCAGAATCAAAAATGGGGTTTTAGTGTAATGACATAGATAAAAGTTTCTCCAATTTTGGGTTAAAGTGTAAAATTGTGGCCCTTTGGATTTAGCGACCGGAATTGATCGCCAAACAACTTAATTCAAACACATTACTGGTAACTTTTACTATTTTTTATTTCTCATTAACATTTATTTATTTTCATTGGAAAAATCCGCTTCGTAATTTTTCGTAACACCTATCTCCAAATTAAGCCAATTATCGCCAATTTTGGTTGCTACAAAATTAACTTTGCCAAGCCCCCTTCTCTCTCTCTTTATTCTACACTTGAACCTAGGATGGGTTTTATAAGAATGATGCTTACAGTTGTTTAGTTTTGATCTGAATAAATCAAACAATTGACTAATGAATCAAGTAAATTGCATTAAATTAATAACACTCGTCTTTTTAAATAATCTTCCAATGTAAAGTAAACATTTATCACATAGCTAAATTGGCTGTCAATCATATAGATAGTGTAATTAATAATTTTACCAGCATATTAAATTTATAATAAAAAAAGCCACGTACTTTTCGATTTACAAACAAGAGAAAATCAGAAATAACAACAAAGAATCTGTACTTATTTTAATACTTATGCGTTCCTCCACGTGTAGCGTGGTAGATACGAAATATAGTTCGGTAGATTTAAGAGAACTAAGTTTGTTGTTGAACCCCAATTTTTAAAATATCTAGCCAGAATATTAAAAGAGCTTCTGTAATCCTGAATATCTTTTTAATTCGTCTGACAGTGTTTTGAGTACATGTACTGTATCAAATTCGAGAAAGGCCTGCGTTCAAATCTGATACAAACACACTAATTTCAAAATAAGCATGTCTACGTGATCATTTTTGAGTATGTCTTTTTTCTTCGTGCAGGACCAGGCGGTTTTTCCCCAGTTAAGCTTCACTTATTTAAAAAAAAATTTGTGTAATAAAACGCCGAAATTTATAGTTTGTTATCATTCTAAATTGAGATCACACCTATATGATTATGGGCAAAACGCAATCTCAAATATGATACCGTGTTCCTTGAAGTGATCACATATATGTGATCATGGTTCTGAACAGGTTAAAAAAGAAGTATAACGATTCTTAATATTTCATTTTATTGCAATCTTAAGCATCATAAACAATATCCTACACTAAAAAGGTAACAAAAAATTCAAAATAGTTACATTTACTGTGATTTTTGGCTAACTGAAGTGAAAATCATTCACATTTTTGCGCATCATCATTCAACTGACTTTGTAAATTATCTGATAGCACCTGTATTTTCTTAATAGTTACATCGTTAGGTCACATCTTGTATTGCTGTAATAATGTTTTGCTTATTGCAAAATCCTTCAAACAACGCATCAGATCCCGTTAGAAATGCTTTCTTGATTAATTTGCTGTCTTGAGAAAAGGTTTTTTACTCTTTGCCAACAAATGAGAAATTTTGAAGGAAGTGATTGTGTGTGCGGAATTTTTATTTTTATTTGCACGATTATAGGCATATATAGCCTTGTTTTAAGTTGATTAATTTTCCTTTTTCTCAACTCTGTTTTAGACGGATAATCAGCATCGAAAGTATTGCAATTTGTCTTGTCCAGGTTATGTTTCTACAAAACTAAAACAGTACTATTGCAAATCAAACAAACACACTTGTCCTTTGACTGAATAAGTCTTCTTCCCAATCGCTGTTGAAATGATACATTCGTTGCATTTTGCTCGAGTAACTCATTTTAGGATGAGAAACCAAAAATAAGAATTAAACAGTTTTTTAAATGTTAAATCTTGAGAAAATTCTTAATGCAACAACTTCAGTAACAACTGATAAGCAAAACAGTATTGCCAGTACAGTAATTTTACGGCTTATATATTTATTTCTAAAAGTATGATTGATCTAGCGCCCAGACAAAAAGTCGTGGCGGGCTTGCCACGGTGTACATTGATATAGTATGTCGTGGGCGCACAAAAATAACTTTGCAGGCCCATTGGTGTCCGCGTGAGTGAGTGAGTGAATATTAACGTTGCACTGTTCAGCTACACGAGGGCTTTAGGCGACGGACCACGTAATTTTGTACCATGGTCAAATGACGTGGACGACACCTGAGCTAGCACTCCCTCTCCTAACTACCACACCACACCAACGGGAGAACGTTTGAGCTCTCGACAGATTTAACGTGAATCACTCCCCTACACGGCGGGTTTTTAGTGGTTCTTGGATTGAACTCATGACATGCCTGCCATGATCCGATGCCTCAACCTCTGGTCTATCACAGCCCTCCATTGGCACCCGCGGGTACAGGGTTAAGACCCCCTGATGTAGAGCTTCGCTTCATCATTTATTGAGCAATAATGACGTTATTTAACCCTATGTCATAAAAAAAACTTGTGATACCCCCTTCCCGGGGGTATCATCTCTTCATCTACGCAACCTTGATTTGTAGGAATAAATGATTGATCACTTGAAGTAACCACAATAAATCTAATTTATTATGTCAATATGTATTGATCAGCGCAACACAAGTCTTACTAGAGGGATATGATCAGGAGTGATGCTACGTAATTATCAATTCTAAGTAAATAGTGCCTGGAACCCTAATCACTACCTTTATGAAAAGTTATCCTAAGAATCCTTATCCGCCTTAGATTCCTTAGCACACTAAAGTCCGAACTATAACTACACTTCTATAATTAATAGCTTAGCAATATCTCAGGGCGGTCAGCACCTCAGCTTTCTGTCTCTTCTTCTATTCTATTCTTCTACTACTCCTCTACTATTATTCTTCCATTCTATTACTATCCGGCTTCTATCCGACAAAATAGTAAATGCTCAAGCTCCCTTATATATCTATTCACTAATCTACTAATCTGCATATATCGCGGTTTCTTCTTGAGAGGATTAGATTGAAATAATGCCATTCTGACCCCAAAGACTACCCAAGAGGATTAGTGAGAAAGTGTGATAAAGCCCCGTCACAAATTTCATGATATTTTTCAAATCCGAACAGTGTCTTGAGATTAAAGTGTCAAATCATATGCGTCTTCCTCTTCACTCAACAGTGATTTAAAAGCCCATGTAGAGAAAGATTTTGCAACGCCGGGACATGCAGCTAGTTATCAGACAAGATATGAATTTGAAGAGACCAAAAATATTTTGTTTCTGTAATTCATTGATTGTTATTATTGTTGAAGTTTGTACGTCAGCGCATTTTCTGAAAACATTAACATATTATCACTGCATATATTTGTGGATTTTTGTGAATTAAATATTTTTATTTTTTGGTATATAATCCTTCAATACTAATTAATTTTTTTATAAAACTGGCTATTTTAGGAAAAATACGAAGAAACGAATTAGTTAGTCTAGGGAAAGAGGTTTAGACGTGAGTGATGGGATTAGAACGATGATGATAAAGAGCGAGCGGTTGTTAAAAACCTTGTAGACTATTATTGAAGAAAGGGAGGAACGTGAAAAAAAAAGCCAAATATGCATTGGAAAAAATAAAAGAGAAAATAAAATTTGAATTAGAAAGGATGAAATTATTTGGTTCTAATGAAGAACTAAATGTAAATCTGGAAATCAACATTATCATCAGGAATTACAGAAAATTATGCCATAGTTTGATCCAAAACAAGAAGAAGTAAGTTTTTACTTAGTGATTTTTGAGCGGCAAGCAAAGAAATTTAAAATAGAACAGGAAGAATGGGTATCTCACCTACTATGTCTCTTTTCACCAGATATTGTTCAGCTTATTTCAACAGAAGGAACTCATTACTGCTGATCAATTCGAGAGCATTTTGTGGAATGTTTGGGGTAAGATTACTTCTCCAACTGAATTGTCTGATATGCTAGACGAATATGATAATATAAGAAGAAATAATAAATCAATGTCTAGAGCAGAGGATAGAAAACTATGGCACGCGGTACAATTTTTTGTGGCTCTCTATGCTACTCTACAAATTTGTCAATTTTTGAGTGATTGGAAGTTGATAAATTTGTGATGGATTTCCTTGACAAACATCTTCATTCATTTAAGGAATTACGAAAGAATCTGAAAAATAACTCTAAAGATAAATTGACAGCTATTTTTTTATAATAATTGAACTGGAGGGATTTTATTGTTTAAAAAGAAAGAAAATTGCATGCGCTCTACTTTCCTCTTTTGGTTCTACATATCTAAGCAAAAATTCTTTCCACTTATGAAAAGTATTTCGAGTCTGCAAAGAAATTGTTTAAAGACTGAAAGCTGAAAATAGTGTCAAACTGAAAGTCACAAATTATACCCCTCTGGTTTTGCGATATGAAAGTAGAACGGTGTTCGCATTAGGTTCACATTAAAAAATTTTTTTAATCTTTTTTTTAACTATACTGAAGGAAAATACTTATATTTTGTGTTGACTTTTTCTTATTTTCATATATATATATATATATATATATATATATATATATATATATATATATATATGTTTAAAAATACATAATGTATAAACAACTTTATTTTTGTTGAAGAAATAGTTATATATTATGCTGTGTATTTTTATGTTAATATTTTTATATCTTTAAGTGATGCAAAATTAATGCATAATATATAACTATTTCTATATTACTGACCTCTATTCTCTAGCTAAAATTAAGATACTCGAGAACACGCAAAAAACAGCTAGCCTAAATTTATATCAATTTTATTTAAGACATTCTCTTGTACATAAGAATCCCTATTGTGCACTTCATTTGGGCGAGAACCAAGGGAAAACATCGTAAGGAAAAAACCTGTTTGTGCACACCACTTAATTACTAGAAATCAGTTAAAAATTAAAATGTTGCTTCTTCATAAATTTTTCAAGAAATCAAGAGTCAAGGTCAGCCACCCTGAAATGAAAACGGGAGCAATATTGCCTTAAAAAATATCAGTCAATACTATATATTTATCGTGTATTGGAGTAATTCTTAGAAAGACAGGAGAAATGCCCGTTTATCATATTATCATATTATATTTTATCTTTAATGTTCAGCAAAGCAGTCTGTACTCCAAACCATGACAAAACGAGTCGTATTTTCAGCGTCGATCAGGAGCCAATGCGAGGAGTGGAGCTAGACAGCGCTAATGCACCCAGATAGTTTTTTTAATGCAATGCTAGCGCCATCTGTTACGCAATATGAAAACTAAAATATAATGGAATAGCTTTACAATTTTTGTATCACTGTATTAGTCGAATGATTTTTGCTGAAGTTCTTATCGCATTTTACTTACATTTTGTATAATTTTTACTTTTGGTTTCAGTTATTTCATTTATTTTTTGCTTTATTTTATTAATTTTTTTATCTTTCTGGTTATTTTAATTAGTCAATTTGTTTTTTAATTTTCTGTTATCAACTTTTTCACACTTATTGTTTTCTTAAATGGAGGCTGAAATGAATGCGCATAGCAGAGACTTAATCTGCTTATTTTTGTGATCAAGTTTTCACTCGCCTTTTCTGTTTGAAAAGGCATTTAAAAATGAAAGAGCATAATAACAAAAGAATTAAAATGATGGAATCCTCAACTAAACATATTAAAAAAGAAGATTGAAAAAGAACCTAGATATTTTTTTCTCTACGCGAAGAAAAAGTTACAGTGTCAGTATACACAAAAATCCAACTACTGAAGAAGTAAACAATACTAAAGATGGATTACAGTTAAATTCACAAGAAATTACATCCTTCAATACAGATTTTGACCATACTTATTGTAATCAAAACAAATAGTTCCTCTAACTGGAGGTTCCTGCTTCAGTTCAGTTAATGAATAACATTAGTTTATTTTCATTTTTGTGGTCTTTGTTCTCTCTTTCAAGTCATTCGCATTTAACTACTGGCATAAATATACAATTAAAATATGATATCCTGGTGATTATATTTGATCCCAATAGATTGTAAAGTGTGTGTTGGAAAAAAATAGCTTAAATGTTATATTAATATAATGTTAATACATGTACTTATGGATGTATTAATATGATATTATAATGAGAAAGTTATTCTTAAAGAAGGATACTTTTGTGACGAATCTGTACGGAACCTTTCCACTAATCTTCTTAGGCGTCTTTTTGGGGAATATAAATTCGCGTTTATTTCCAATCAATTCCAAAAAGATGTACGGGATATTTAAATTAGATAAGGTATTTAAGTCGAGCGTTGCGAGTAGCAAGAGAGATGATGGTAGGCTATTGAGCCAGTAACTTTAAACGCATTACTACAAGATTCAAGGAGATAAGATTCGTGAAGACATCGTGCTGCGAGACGTACCAGACAGCTGATATGAGCCAGCGGTAAATATAATTTACGTGCGCTAAAAATAAGCGTCATTTTAAGCGACTTAGTTAAAGTTAATGAAAGTTATAAGAATTCGAATACGTGCATTTTTCGGATTTCCTATTTCGGTAAAGCTTACTTGAGCTTGATTATTAATTAATTGCATTCTTAGTAATTTAATTTAATATAAAGGCAAATCCCTTGAAGTGACGTAACATTATCTTATTATATGTTACCAGAGATTTTTTTGAGAAAATTATAATAATAAATAAATATTATTATTATTCAAAATGGCTCTTAGTGGTTCTTTGCTTCAAATTAATCTTGGTGTTCAAGGTGTGACCTAGGGGGTCACCACAGTGGCGCCCAACGAGTAAATCCCAAGTTTAGAGTCGGATCTAATTTTCGAATCATCCCTGAGCAGTATTTTTGGGGGTGGAGAATGGGGTTGAATTTTTGGAAAATATAGATAATAACTTAACATATTACGAGATACCCACACAACTCGCTTGTGCATATTTAAAGGGTCATCTCACAGGACGGGCACTAGATTGGTTTGAGGTTCTAGGTTATAGGGTTGTTGAAGACAAGGCGACGGATTACGCGCACTTAAACAAGCGTTGTCAGATCAGTTCCCCGTGGTTAGAAATAGGTCGGAACTAGAAACGCGTTTCTATTCATCATCTCAAAAGCATAATCAACAACCGTCTTATTTTGTGTATGATTTGTTGAAGATTCACAAAATCTTAAAACTCAAAATGACGGAGGAAAAATTGATCGATCGTATTATTAGTAGGTTAGAACCTCAGATTTTAGATTATGTAGAGATTAGGAATCCGCAAACCACATCTAACCTCCTACAAATTATTGATAAGTATGAGGAACGGTTTCTAAATAGAAAGTACAGAGGTTCGAGTTGGGAGGTGAAGTGAAGTGAAGTGAATGTGGAGTTTAGTGGCGCAAGGGCCAACTTTGGCCAAGCTGCGCCAAACACTTATTAAAAGAAAAGGTTATATATTTTTAAGAATATATATATATATATATATACAAAAGTAAATGTACACATGTATATGCATGCATGCATACATACATACATAAAATATATTAGAAATACAAAGAAACACACAAATCAAATCAAATGTAAAAATCCAATTTTTAAAAGGAAGGTAAATAGATTTTGGTGGGGAGATTCCCCCACCAAGTCAGATAAGGTTAAAACAGATGTATGAAAGAAGGTGATACGATGATGGTTAAAAACGGGACAATCTATTAAAATGTGATAAACAGAATATGGGACTTTACAGGAGGAACATTCTGGGGCATTTTTACCCAGAAGAAGATGCCTATGCGTAAAACGGGTATGACCAATGCGAAGTCGGGTCAAGCGGATATCATGTCTTCGCACTGGTAGTGCTACCCAATGAGAAGTGGAAGGATGAATGTTATGCAGTTTGTTGAGGATCTGTTGATCCCAAGTCTCTTGCCATACACGATGGATATAGTTCTGTGTAGAAGTCTTTAAATCTCGATAACAGATAGGCCGCTGCATGTGATCAGACATGGATCGTGCAGCGGTATCAGCCTGTTCATTACCAAGTATTCCCACGTGTCCAGGTACCCTGGAAAAAATTATATCAAAACCCTTTCTTTCTAATTTTTGCAGAAGAATAAGTATTTCTATCACAGTGGGGTGTCTATGCTCTGTTAAAAAGTGTAAGGACTCTAGAGCACTCATGCTGTCAGTGTACACACAAAAATGACGGTGGTTGGAAATTAATATGTGTTGAAGTGCGACAAGAATGGCAGTCAATTCAGCACTAAAGACAGACATGGAATTGTGTAAGGAAAAACTAAGAATGGTATTTTTAAAAACAACACCACACCCAACATGTCCTGCAGTCTTCGATCCGTCCGTATAGACTGGTATGTATTTAGAATACTTACTGCGATGGTAAGAAAACAGTTGCTGATAAATAACAGCAGCAGTGCCTGCTTTGTCATAGCCCGAAAAGGGGTAACTATAGTTAAAAATTTGGACGTCCCAGGGTGGAAAAGCAAGGATATTATTTTCCTGGATATTTATGTTATTTAAGTGGGCATCATTTAGAACAGCCTTAGCTCTTTCCGAAAAGGGTTTCATGTTAAATGAACGGGCTTCATAGAGTCGGGTGAGACCAATGGCAAGAGAAAAGGGTTTTACTGAATGAGAAGGAACAGACATGGCACGAATAAAATAATTTGCACTTAATTGCCTCCGCCTTAGTTCTAAAGGTGGTTGATGGCATACCACATACAAGCTGGTAACAGGCGAAGTTCTGAAGGCACCAGAGCAGAATGATGTATTGTGTCCAGTCGTTTTAACACAGATGCACGAGCAGAACCGTACACTACACAACCATAGTCCAAACGTGAAAGGATTAGTGCTTGATATACTCGAAGTAACGAAATTATATCGGCTCCCCATAAGGTGTTTGAAAGCACTTTTAAGATGTTGAGGGATCGTTCACACTTCTTCCGCAAGTAAAGGACATGCGGAAGGAAAGTCAATTTACAATGAAAGAGATTACTCCGAGGAAGCGCACCTCACTGATTACAGGTATTTGAATATTTCCTATATGAATAAAAGGATCTGGGTGTAGGTTACGTTTTCTGCAAAAATGGACACAGCTGCTCTTGGAAGGAGAGATCGTGTGTCCATTCTGATCGCACCACTTAACTAATCGATTGACAGTTGTTTGCAGCTGTCGCTCAATTAGTCGAATATCTAAACCTTGACAAGAGACTTGCAGAATGTCAACATAAAGCATTCCTCGCACTGAAGGTGGAAGGTGATTAAGTATGCTACTCATATGAATATTAAAAAGGGTAACGCTCAAAACGCTACCCTGAGGAACACCTTGATCTTGCATGAATTTATGAGAAGAGGAGTGACCAATGCGTATATGAAAATAACGAACAGCTAAAAAGTTAAAAATAAAAGTGGGAAGATTTCCCCTTAAGCCAAAATCATACATATTACGGAGAATCCCATAGCGCCATGTTCGGTCGTATGCTTTTTCTATATCAAAGAAAAGAGAAACCAAATGGTTTCTCCTAACGAAGGCATCCCTGATTTGGGATTCCAAGTAAACAATGTTATCAATAGTGAATCGGCCCTTACGGAACCCACTCTGCAGAGAAGAAATAAATTTTTCTTTCTCCAAAACATACACCAAACGAGTATTTAACATGCGTTCAAAGGTCTTGCAGAAGCAGCTCGTCAGAGCAATGGGACGGTAACTCAGAGGATCTGTTGCCACCTTTCCCGGCTTAAGGATTGGAATCACAATGGCTTCTCTCCAGCTGGAGGAAAAGCAATGCTCCTTCCAAACTCTGTTGAACAAAAAAAGAATGTTCGTTATAGAGTCAGGATTTAGATGACAGAGCATCGTGTAAGGGATTCTTTCCGGTCCAGGGCTTGTATTGTGCGCTTGTACGAGTGCCCTTTTTAACTCAGTCATCGTGAAGTTACAGTTATATGGAAAAAAGGAGCGAGTGGAAAAGTTTATCGGGGTACGTTCTGCACGCCTCTTAATCTCGAGAAAACGAGAACTATAATAGGCTGTACTAGATACACTCTGAAAAGTTTCACCTAGAATATTAGCAATTTCAACTGGGGAAGAAAAGACAGAGTTCGAGGTTTGTAAAATAAGGAAGGAAAATTCCCGATATGTCCCGTTTGCAGCCTTAACCTTTTTCCATAATTGTTTACTGGACGTTGACGAAGTGAGTGAGGACTCATATCGAATCCAGGATTGTCTCTGACTCTGACGCCTTACTCTGCGAGCATTTGCTTTTGCCTTTTTGAACGCCAAGAGATTCTCCGTAGTGGGATATCTACGAAAGATTCCCCATAACTTCCGCTGGTTCTTATACGCTGTCTGACAATCAGTATTCCACTAAGGTTTGTAACGTTGGAATGAATGACTTGAAACTTTTGTTATGGATAAATCAGCAGCAGTAATCAAAACATTGATGACTTCTTGTACAGCAGTATCAACTCTTTCTGTCTTAACCATTGCATCAGGTATGACAGCCAACTGTGTGAAAAGGGCCCAGTCTGCACGACTATAAGAATACGTAGGTGAGAAGGTTTTTCCACCCGTATCAGAATCGTGAGAAAGAATAACAGGGAAGTGGTCACTATTATACAGGTCCTTCTCAACAGACAAATTTAAATTAGGGAAGAGTGACGGTGAACAGATGGCCAAGTCTAATGTGTGAAAGGATCGTGTGGGTTCGTGAAAGTACGTTGGTTCCTCGTGATTAAGCAGGCAGAGACAGTGATCAGAAAGTACCTGTTCAATCTGTCTGCCACGAGGGTTCGTCTTCACACTACCCCACAGAGTGCTATGTCCATTGAAGTCACCAAGTATGACAAAGGGTGCTGGCAACTGATCAACCAGGTTCTTCAAGTCTTGTTGGTGGACAACAGCATTTGGGGGCAAGTAAAGATAGCAGACTGTGATTAGGCTCGTGGAGTGGATTCTCACGGCTACAGCCTGCAACGAGGTATGGAGTGGGAGAGCACTAGAAGGAACATCGTGGGATGTAAAAATACATACGCCTCCAGACACAAATGATCCCTCCGTGTCTTTCCGCACACAGCCATACCGACGTATCTTTGTTGTGTGACAGGACTTCAAGAAAGTCTCTTGAAGCGCTACGCCATACTGGATGGTACTGAAGTATGATGTCTTTTACGTCATCTGTATGCGATCTAGAGCCTTGACAGTTCCAAGAAACCAGGGAAGTTATTTTTTGGGTGAACTTGGCGAAAGGGGTCCTTTCAAGGGATTATCTGCCACTTGTTTAAAATCAGTCTTTAAAAGGCTGTCATCTTCTTCGGATGCCAGACCTGTGACGTAATCCGTGTCAAAAGGATCAGCGTCTGTGTCCATGGCATCCAAAGTTTTAGAAGTTTTCCGTCTCCGAGATCTTTTGGAGACGGGAGTTGATTCATAGAGGGAATCTTCTTTACTCACAATTTTCAAAGATGTGTTTTTTACATGAGTTTCCTTTAAATTCTTTGTAGGTGTTATCTTCTTTAGATCTGTTTTTTTGTTAACTTTTCGGGGGCAATGTGCCTGAGACGGTTGTTCTTTAATGTTCTCTTTTGCGTTAGACATGGGAGTTGGTGACTGAGGAGCCGATATTGTAGATGTTTTTGAAAAGATGGATGGCAAGAGTTGTACTTGGGATGAGGATGATTTGGTAACAGCAGGGGAAGAGAGTGAAATATTTTGTTTGGTAGAAGATGAAAGTGGTGGCAGTAAATTTAAAGGTGGACATTTTATTTTAGTGATGTTTTCATCTGTTTGTGTTGTAACGGATATTGGTGAAGGTTTAGTAGCTTGGGCATATATTTGGGTAGCTGAGGGGGTAATAATTTTTTAGCTTCTATATAAGATATATTATTGTTTTTTTTTTGTTCTGATTTCTTGTATTTTTTTTCTAGTTTCCATTTTGGGCATAATTGAGAATTCGATGGATGGGACTGAGATCAGTTAATGCATTTTGGCTCTAGAGTACAGTCTGTAGAAGAATGTCCAGCAGACGCACATCTAGAGCAAGTCAGTTGTCCACGGCAAGAAGTTTGGGAATGTCCGAATCTCTGTCACCTGAAACAGCGCAGAGGATTCGGTATATAGGGACGGATTTTACAATTTATATAACCGGCTTTTATTGTAGTTGGCAGTTTTGGGCTATTGAAAGTTAAAATAATGTGTTTAGTTGGGATAATGTGAGTATCTTTTTTTAAAGTGATTCTCCTGACCTGCACTATACCCTGGTCTGAAAACCCATCTAGTATTTCAGCCTCAGAAGTGTATAACAAGTCAGGTTCGGAAATTACACCTCAACTGGAGTTCAGAGATTTATGCAGAGTTACTAGGAGGGGAGAGTCAAGAAAAGTTTTAGCAGATAAATAAGATTTGGACTGAACAGCAGAAGTAGTTTCAACAAGTAAATCACCGGATTTCATTTTTTTGACTGATTTTGGTTTTCACCAATTGTTTGAAGAGCTTTGAAAATAGCAAAAGGAGATTTACGGGACATTTCATTATTAGGGAAAGAGAGTATAAAAAAACGTGTATTTTTAGAAATTTCATCATTGGTAAGATTCGGTAATACGAGGACTTTACCATCCATGGGCTGAGCATCATGAGTTGGGTAGGGTAAGATGGGGGTTTTAATAGATGCGTTTTGAGTTTTTTCTTTATTTTGAATTATTTTGATTTTTTTAGAAAGGAGGAGGATAATCCCTTTTGATTTTCAGAGGACCAGTTTGGCGGGGCTAGCCCTAGATTCAGCAACCAGTAGTGGCCTCCCGCTCTGCAATGCAGGACCCCATCCAGGCACCACCTGGAACTACAAGAATGGCGGGATTATACACCAGCTGATACAGCAGCCAGGACATGCTGGTTAGGCTGTCCCGGGCTCCTGTACTATCTGGCGGCCTGAGACGCAAAACTCAGCTTTTCTCCGGTACCCTCTACATGGCCGCTTCCTCCAAGACCCCACCTCACTAGTCCAAAGGTCCTCAGAAGTTCAACACCCCGCTCCAAGTGCCAGTTTTCCCAGGGAGCAGAGTCTGTTGTCTCATCATACCAAAAGTGAAAAAACATCAGACACAACTTCATTCCACTCAGTCCTGGTCTGCCACAAAATGGTTCGAGTTGGGAATAGCGAGATATAAAACCAAACGAGAACAATCGTTTCCCTAACAGGAATCGACAGGAAAATTGGAGGGAAACGAGAGGTAACAATAGATACGCGGACAATAGTAGACCACGGAGAGAGTTCAATAGATTTGAGAGTCAAGATGTTGCGGATAATCAGAGATTCGATGGTCGACGCAGAGGTGGTCAATCGGATCATACATTCCACAATCAAGGCGGTTGACAAGGTGGTTAGAGGAATAGTTCTTTCAGGGGTCAGAATGATCGAAACAGATATTTAAACTTTTAAGCGATCGATGTGAGTATGGGGGTGATCGATCGCGATGTACGGAAAATCCTCCAGATACAGAACACCAAACTATTAGGGTATCCTCATTACGAATGACTCCAGTAGATTTTACCGTATGTCCCTATTTTTTAAATGAGACGTTCATTACAGCCCTTTGGGACACGGGGGCGGAGAAATCTTTCATATAAGAAGAGGTCTATCGCAAATATTTTTCGTATCGACCTCGTCAAAAGACGAAAGATCGAGTAGTGACGGCCCAAGGAGCCCCGCCCCGTGTTGTTTTTTAGATCTGGTCGAATCAGAGATTCGGATCCGAGAATTCCAGAAAACCTGGGAATTTCACATTCTTAACAATATGCAGTACCAATGCATTTTAGGCATTGATTTTATGAAAGAGTTAAAATTGACTTTAGATTTCGATCAGAAATCGCTGATCATTCCAGATAACCAAATTAAGCAGTTGCAGAAAATGGAAAAGCCGGTCGAGATTGATCTATCAGATACAAAGCTCGGTGACGGGCAAAAGCAAAAATTAAGGAATTTATTTAATGGTTTTAAAGGGCTATTTTCAGATCAGCCGGGGTTAACTCATGTTTTATACCACGAAATAGATACTGGAGACAAGGGACCGGTAGTGTCGAGACCCTACAGATATGACAGGGTCAAACAAGGAATAATCGATTATCACATTGAAAAAATGTTGCAAGAGGGTAAGATCCGTCTTATTCAATCCCCATACGCGTCACCAGTAGTTTTAACGCGCAAAAATAATGTCCTTCCTCCGGATTCTCCTGAGGCGTATCGATTCGCGATTGATTATCGCAAACTTAATGTAATAACTAAATACCCCCGATATCCATTACCGGTGATTAATGATCTAATCACAAACATTCCGCATACCGGCGTGATGTCCACATTGGATTTAAAAAGTGGTTATTTTCAATTGGCGATTAGTTCTAAAGATATCGAGAAAACTGCGTTTATAACCCGCAATGGCACATTTGCATTCCTCAGAATGCATTTCGGCCTTTCAGGGGCGGCACGAAATTTCCAAAAAGCCATTGATATAATATTAAAACCTGTTATTGGGCGTTTCGTGCGGGTTTATTTGGATGATGTTATCATCACATCTCCATCGTTTAATGAACACTTAGATCATTTGAATCAGGTATTTACATCGTTGAGAGACGCAGGGCTAACATTAAATAAGGAAAAATGCCAATTCGCACGTGACAAATTGAAGTATTTAGGTCTCGTAATTAGTAAAGAAGGGATCGAAACAGGCAATAGTAAAGTGAAGGCAATCACACAGAAATGAAACCTCCTAAAAATAGCAAGGAAGTGTCAAAATTTTTAGGGATGGCGGGGTGGTATCAGAAATTTATACCCCAGTATGCAGACATATGTGAACCATTATATCGGTTGAAGAAAAAGGGGGCTAAATTTAATTGGTCGACAGAAGCACAGGATTCTTTTGATAAGATAACACGAGCATTAACAGAGGCGCCAGTTTTACAGTTGCCGAATTTTACAGAACAGTTTAACCTATTTACTGATGCTAGTGGGGTCGGAATTGGAGCTGTGCTTAATAAAAACCACAGACCTATTGCATTTGCATCTAGAACCCTCAATAAAGCGGATCGAAACTATACTGTTACTGAACGCGAATGTTTGGCGGTGATATGGGCGAAATGATATGGGCGGCGGTATGGGCGGCGGCGAAATTAGTTTAAAACTTATTTCGGATCCCTGCCGGTGAAGGTAATCACAGATCACGCGGCATTAACAAAGCTAACGAATGGGAAAAACTTATCTAGTCGAATGATCAAATGGACACTACAGTGAGTGTGTTTTTTCTTGATGAGAAAAATCAGCTTTTGTATTAATTTTTTTGTATAAATATGGAGAAAACATTTGTAAGAATGCATTTGTTTACTTCTATGTATGACTTCGCTAAGATGCAACAATTCCTTTGGTTGTTTGTTTTATGGTTTTTGAAAAATGTTTGAAATTGTATGTATAGAATTGTGCATATTTTATCTCACATCTGGTGACTTGGGACGCGGAATAATTAGGTAGAGCTAAGATTTAATACTAACAAGCGCAGGAATGGGAATGGGAATGTTAAGGAACCAGATGCTTCAATTGATGTAAAAAATGAAGGAATCGGTATATACTACAAATGTTTGTTTTTTCACACAAAGAAATTCTCATTTCAGGGTAGCTGACCCTGAGCATTATATAGTGAACAAAAGAAGCAAGATGCAAGTCCGAATATGTTTCTATAATATTTAAGTAGATTTTCAAGTAGTTAAGTAAACCACGCAGGCAGGTTTTTTACCACTTCGGTGGTTTTTCCCTCGACTCAGAGCCAAATGGGAGTGGTGTAGGGAAATCTAATTCTGTAAATGTTACGTCCTTTAAAGTGTAGTTTTAGGTCGTAATTTTTTTTTCTTTCCCTTAATGAAGGAAAATTTTTAGTATCCGATTTGTAGATATATATATTAAAATCGTCAGGACTATAAATCAAGTCTAGGAATTCGTTACGTAATTTATTTTCAGGCCGTTTGTGACCTTCGAATAACTCCCGTTTTCTTTTTGGAAGGGATAGTGATGAATCTGTACGGAACCTTTCCTCTAATCTTCTTAGGCGTCTTTTTGGGGAATATAAATTCGCGTTTATTTCCAATCAACTCCAAAAACATGTACGGGATATTTAAATTAGATAAGGTATTTAAGTCGAGCGTTGCGAGATAGCAAGAGAGATGATGGTAGGCTATTGAGCCAGTAACTTTAAACGCATTACTAGAAGATTCAAGGAGATTAGATTCGTGAAGACGTCGTGCTGCGAGACGTACCAGACAGCTGATATGAGCCAGCGGTAAATATAATTTACGTACGCTAAAAATAAGCGTCAGTTTAAGCGACTTAGTTAAAGTTAATGAAAGTTAAGAATTCGAATACGTGTATTTCTCGGATTTCCTATTTTGGTAAAGCTTACTTGAGCTTGATTATTAATTAATTGCATTCTTAGTAATTTAATTTAATATAAAGGCAAATCCCTTGAAGTGACGTAACATTATCTTATTATATGTTACCAGAGATTTTTTTGAGAAAATTATAATAATAAATAAATATTATTATTATTCAAAATGCCTCTTAGTGGTTCTTTGCCACAAATTAATCTTGGTGTTCAAGATGTGACCCAGGGGGGTCATCACACTGTGATGTACCTCCCCTTGGAAATACATCCCTCGAAGTATCAGCGTGAGCTAGAGGTGTAGGGTTATAGTAAGAACTAGATTCAAACATTATATTAATATGACTTGATTAAGATATTCAACTTAAAAATTTTGAATAAATATAATATTATAAATTAATGAATAAGAGAGAATCTACGATGACGCAATACGCAAAACACAATATAATACAGACCATTCTCAATAATTGAACCGCCTAATCTTCAAATATAATAATAAATAAACAATCCTACCTTATATTATTCTGTAATAAACCTGTCTTTATCTACACCTGTATGTAACTTTACGTTTAACTTCTAATCGATCACCAATATGTCTATCCACGACACGTAGAACTTGAATCTTTGAACGACGAACTTCAATACTCATCGAATACCACAACGCACCTCAATTGTCTAACATTCCTTTACACTACCATTACATTGCCATCATTGTCATTACGCTTACTCTAAGATCCTATATTTATCCTATATTATTTGCATCTCTTCACTTCTCGTTTCTTGGATTATGTTGGAAAAGAGTTGCCATTAATTCTGGCCCAAAGAACCCAAAAGACTTGTTAAAGAAAAGACGCGTAAGACGTCACATTCCCTCCAACAAACAAAACGTGATTTATTCGAGGGTCTTAATGGCCCTTAAGAAATTACGTGCCTAAATTTTATTCTAACCTTTAATTTCTAATGCTTCACTTAAATTTTAATTTTCTCTATTCATCTTAAGTTTAATTTTTAATATTTCTCCTTAATTTGAATTTCCACAGCTTCAATAAATTTTACCCAATTAAATTTTACCCATTCAAAGTCATGCATTTTAATCACGGTAGATTCTCACATGTACATAATAAATAGACGTGTCCCATCAGGGTAACAGAGCCGGGGAAAAACCATATATGACTTAAATTGTAGAAAAAACGAGGACCACACGTCTCTTAACTAACTTAATTCTACCTAAATGTTTACTTAAATTCTAACAATTTTTCTTCTTTATATCTTCTCTTTAGCTCCGTTCTTTGTATAGGTTAATTTCTTATATACTTCAGGGTCTGTTACCCTGAAACAAAAATTTCTTGAGTACTTTGAAAAAATTTTTTTACACATTAGGATTACATTTCACAATTTTTATACAGTACATATCCCTTTTATATTGTAACTAATTTCTATACATATTTTTCATCTGGTTCTTTCAAAAACTTCCTCTCAAATCGGTAGCGCTGGTTAAACGTTATGTTAGTATGCTATCTACGCCGCGTCTCCCAAAACCAGATGTTCCTTAATATGAAACAATATAACAACACATATATATACACTATACAAGCACAAACATTTTTCAGTAAACAAAACAAACAAACAAAGGAATTGTCGCATCCCAGCGAAGTCATAACAAAAGTAAACAAATGCATTTTTACAGTTGTTTTCTACAGATTTATACAAAAAATTTTAAAGACAAAAGCTTTTTTCTTTTCTAGAAAAACACACTCATTTTAGTGTCCACTTTTGCTTGGCTTCTAAAATTTTAATTATCCGACCGTGACATGGCTTAATTGCAAAAATTCTTCCGACCACTTGTTCGAAAGTATATAATAAGAAACGATACACACAACCTGGTTCTTATGACTTGTAGTTGGCGTTTCCTACCAAGACCTACAGTGACAAGGATTTCTTTGTACACGTTCCTCTCCTTTCCTGGTCTTGCTGTTGTTGATCACCTCCTCGTCAGGCATTCTTGTTGCTTGATCTTGTTCGCTCCTCGATGTATGGACTATCGTTCCTTTCTCTGCATTTTCTGGATCGCACTGGTCCTACTTGTTGTGTCTTTCTCTCTATGATCAGTCGGGACTCTTCTCTTTTTCCAATTCGTGGTATAAGGTTGTAGCCGCTTGTGGTGGTCGTCACTGTCTCTTCCGTCCGGCTTTTCTTTCTAAATTTTGTCAAACTATGATTAAATCTGTAATTAGACGACAAAGCCCTTTTATTCACTTTATGCTCTGATCCCTTCTGGACCTTCCTTTCTGGTCTTCACGACCTAGATTCATGTGATCTCTTCTAGGCTAATCGTTCAGTTTTACTCTTTTTTTAATCATTCTATCTTTCTCAGACCAAGAACTAGGTATTTATCTGATAAGTGGTCCGCGTATATTGGTCTTATTTGTGTGTTTCTCTCCCTGATTATTTCTAAAACTTAACACTTTTTAATCCAACTCACGCTTTACTTCTGACCCTTTCTTTTTACCATCTCGCGAGTCATTTGATCTCCGTTGTACTCTGTCAAAACCACTTGATTCATCGCGCAAACTACCGTTATCCGAATTACCAGTTCCTATCTCCGTCTCGTCACATTTCCTATGACGATATATTCGAACCTGACCTACATTAATCGTTAACCTTTTTCCCGCTTTCCATATCACAACGTTGTTATACTTAACATCTAATACTCTATACGGTCCAAAATGATCTTTGATCCACCTATGAAGTCTATCCCGAGAATACATGGGTATTCTAAATCTGCTAACGCATGGAGCAACCAAGGCTTTTCGAAATCCCGTATTCGAATATTTAATTCCATAACTCCCATATTTCGTCATTTAGCTTCTTGCGCCGTGATCACCTGAGTACTTGATTTCTTTACTTGTTTATAAAAAAAATACTTTTGTTATGTCTCTTCCGATATAAATGACTTCTCCGCTTACGTTTCCCACAATGCTTTCGTACAAGTTTCGTCTAATAAATTAGGAACATACGGAAGTTGTACCGGAGACATACATATTGCTGAAAGTTTAATCGGTGACTGATTTATCGACTGCGTCTAATCACCTTTAACCCTCTGACTGGATGACCCGCTAATTGAATTTCACTTCGAAAGCGATCTACTTTTTCAAAGCTAGCTAAGCCGAAAATGTTCCGATAAATTTCGCGAACTGCTTCAAAAACGAACGGCAGTTTAATGCCTTCCCTTGTTAAAGCCGCAGAAGGTCCTGATTGGTTTTGCAGGGGATGGTTTTATTGCTTTTCGATCTCTGTGTTCTTCGAAACGGGAGGTTTCTCATTCACAGTTATGGCCTAGGGCGAGGATTGTGAAATGGACATTTTCTACACTTCACGGCCAACAGAGAGTTCACCCAATTTATTGCAAATATATATTTCATATATTTGGAAAACTTGCTCAATTTCTGATCTAAAAACCAATTAGGTTTTAAGAAATTTTAATTTTCTGAGTTTTGATTTTAAATTCGGTTTCATTTTAAAGCATTTTTGCATTCCTAGATTGAATTAATTAAAAATATTTTTTTAACACAATCCAATATTTCGTGTGAAACGGCAATTAACTACAATTTTAGTTTCTAAAATCATTTCTGTTTGCTCATGTTTTTAAGTTTTTGAGTTTTCTCACATTTACTTAATTAAGATTGATTTAAAGAGCAATATATTTTTTGACACATAGTTTATATAATTTAAAAGCTCTTTACTTTGTTTTCATTATTTTTTTCCTTTTGAAAAATGCCATGACCAAAATGTACGCAGGCTACTGTGATAAATAATACTTGAAAGGGATGGAATATGACTGAAAATGGTAAATCTAAAATGCAGCTTTTTCAGGTAATATTACAATTAGACTACAGAATACAAATGTTGCAGAATGAACTAAATATTTCCCTGATGTACCACAAACTACATTATAATAAATCTATTGTAGTACTACACTGCAGTATTTTAAAGTCATGCAACAAAAACTTAAACTTGCTTAACTGCCACGATGGGGAACTGAGAAAAAAATAGATATTGTTTACAAACTTGGTGATTTCTGGATTACGTTTGTATAACTACTAATTTCTATATAAATATTTTGCATTTAAAACTCTTGTGAATATATAAGGTTCTGATAAAAGTGAATAATTGATCAAATTAACAGTTGTTATCAATGTTATGTCTTAGAATATTTTGAATTAAAAAGATATTTCAGTCATATTTATTTCAAGTAGAATTTTCATGTAGAGCATAAGTTGGATAGTAACAGATTGAAAAATTAAAGCTTTACAGGCAATGGAATTTTTTTATGCCTTTACAAATTTTAAATATGTTTTTCTCAGATTTTTAATTTTGAAGATGAGAGTGTTTTCTAATCCCTAAGGCGTTTTTCCTGTTCAAGATAGAGTCTTGAAATATCTTGTAAATGTTCCCTTACATATGTTCTATAAAAGTTCATATGGATTTAGGTCTGAGAGCTCTAGTTATTTTTAAAAATATCTTAATGTTAATATTTAAAAAAAAGTTGGGTTTTTCCAGGTTTAGCCATAAAAATAATTATTAAAATTCAACAAAGAGATATATTTTAAATTTTATACTTTTTGTTTCCAATAATCTAAGAAATATTAATCACTTACAATAATTAAATATTTTTAATAATTTAACATTTTAGAAAAGTTTTAAAAATTTCAAAACTGTTCAATGTTTTAAAATTGTGAAATAATGGCTTGTCAAACTAACCTATTATTTTCAGAATCAATATAATAGTATAATTTGAATATAAAACAAAAATTAATTTTACTGTGACAAACTGTTTACGACTTCTACTCATATTGTAAAAAAGAATGAAAGATAAATATATAACATAGTGGCAGTAAAAAAACACATTCATAATATGTTAAAATCCTGTCCCGATACAAATTTCAATGCATTTTCCAAACTGTAGCTAAAAACAATTATATGTTTATTAGGCCAGAAATTATTTATATTTAGATATATATTTTTCCTTATTAAGTACATAATGAATAATGGCAAGATAATTTGTAAAATCCTGAAAGATTTTAATGAAGAAAAAAGCCAGACATAATTTTAGATAGTTAGAAATTTAATTATATAATACACAAATATGCATGTTTTAAAAGAAATAAGTTGGCTAAGAAAATGAAATTTACTAAAAATTTCCTGAATAAAGTAAATCAGATTTCATCCTCAAATACATATAATTGTAAGAAAAGGTTTTATTCAATTTACAATTAGTTACAAAAAACCTTTTATAAAAAATAATTTTAACAGGTATAAATAGCAAAAAATATCAAAGAAGTATGAGAAAGACACATACATGTCGTTTACAGAAATGTCACAGTGTGATATTTTTCGAAACACGGCACTGCACACACACACAGTCCAACATTACAGTCTTTACATTGAAAACGAGTTTTTGATGTTTAACGACTAAATCGTAAATATGAGAAACAACAGTCAAATATCACGAGTGCAGACGGCGCTCGCTGATATTTGAGTGAGAAAATTACAGCAGCATAAAATGCGACCTCGTTTGAATTATATCTAATGTGCATATTTGGAACTGTTTAGCGTACTCGAATTAACTCAAGTGCACACGTCAAGGGTTTATATTGCATTCTAAGTCAACACGGTGGCTACTGACGAGCGACTACGTAATTTTGAACCGCGGTTAAGTGACGAGGACGATACCTGAGCTGATAACTCCCCTTCCAAACTTCCACATCACACCAACGTGAGGACTTTTGACCTCGACGTGTTTAACGTGCATCAGCTCCTCTTCAACGCTAAACTTTTGTGGTACCAGGGCTCGAACACTGGACACGAGTTCATAACCATGACCATCAGGCTACCGTGGCCGCAAAAGAAAATAGCAAGTTTGAAAGAAATGTAATGGAGAAGTATATTTGAAGAAATAACTTCAAAACTTAACGAAAAACCAAAATATCAAAATTTATTTTAGGAATAATAGTGAATATAACTTCGTACACCTAAAACCACTTTACGCAGTGTATTTTGAAAGTGAACGTTTCCCCTTTTAGAGAAACTTACTATAATTATGTCAAATTCCTTTCATTTTGCTCTAAGGGGATCCCCGAAACAACGTAATTTTTTTGAAACACAAAATTACTTATGGTTGAATCTAATACAATTCCCTACAAAATGAATGAAAACCCTTTTTTATCATATAAATTGTGTTTGAATAGGAGATGGTTAGTTAATAAGAACATTTAAAACGTGTCGGCAATCTATGGACCTGTGGCACGTGGTACAATTCTTAGTGGCACTCAGCACTACTCTACAAATTTGTCAATTCTTGAGTGGATGGAAGTTGATAATAGACCTTATTTGACAAACATCTTCTGAGTTATGGACATTTATGGAACTACAAAATAATCTGAAAGATAATTCTAAGGATAAATTTACAGCTATTTTGTAAATAATTGAGTGTTATTGCTAGGGGATTTAATTGTTGAAAAAAGAAAATTGCATGTACTCTGCTTTCCACTTATGTGATTTGGCATATCAAAGTAAAAAATCTTTCCTAATATGAAAAATATTTCGACTCCGCAAAGAAATTGTTTAACAACTGAATGCTCAGAATCGTGTCATGCATTATACCCCTGGTTTTGCGATATGAAAGAAGAGTCGTGAAAGAGTTAATTCGCATTACAATTTTTATTTAACTGTAATGAAGGGAATCATTTATATTTCACTTTGTCTATTTCTTATTTAAGTAAATATGTTGGAAACATACATTTTTAATTTTTTTTTATCTTTGTTGAAGAAATAGTAACATTTTATATTGTTTATTTTTATGTTAATAAATGTATTTTATTGATCCATAATTAATATAAAATATAAAACTGTAAATTTAAATTATTTACCTCTATTCTTTAAATCTGCAAATATTACCGTAAGAATCGAAGGATTTCAAAAATTTCCTACTATGTGGCACGCTGAATGATACTGACAGATTGGTTTGGCACGTCTTAGCTACACAGTTGCCGCCCCTGATTTAAAATGTTGGGTAAGATAACCATTATATTTTTAAAATTTTATAAATATACAAAAGGAGAGTATTTTGTCAATACATGTTTTAAAAGGAGTAAAGTTTACGAGAACGAAATATAAAATTGCGTTATAAAATTATCGGTACTCTATCAACCGTACTTCTTATATATATATAAGAAGTACGTCGATAGAGTACCGTAGTTACTGCCAACTCGTGACAATGAATTGGAAATTAAGTTCACAATTCATTGTTATTAAAATATATAAAATTTTACATGACTTATTTTTGTATTTGTTATTTTTATATTCCTTACTGAGAGAGAGAGAAAGCAACAAATGGGAGTTCATTACCTGCCAAAACTGCAGAGGCCTGGTTGTTTACTCCACAAGCTCCTACCTTATGCTTACTCTGCCCTACTAAGTAAAAATGCCGTCTTCTGCTCGTCAAGATCATGGAATTGCAGATATTGTTTTCCATATATTTTAAATATTAGTTTTCTAACTTCTACATCAGCCTTTTAATAGTCTACACTCCTGCAAAGAAGTCTGAATTCAAAACTATAAAAACATATTATTCCCAACAATGTCATTTATACCTTTATTTTTTATAATCTATGAATGCGTTAAACTATTAATTTGTTATCGCGACTATTTAATATTAAATGCGAAAAAAAAACGAATAAGTTTCAAACTGAAACTTAAATTGAATTTTTCAAAAATTGTCATCGATATTCTCATAACTTTTACATATTGTCATTTTAGCATATCACACATCTATCTTCTATGCAAAAATCTATTATAAGTTCATCAAATGTTTCAGCATATTTTTACTCATAACATGCAGTTTTCAACCACATTGTGAGGCCGCGGTAGCCTAATGGTCAAAGTAACGGACTCGTAGCTGACGTGTCATGAGTTCGACCCCAGCACCACTGAAGATCCGCCGTGTAAAGGGAGCGATGCTCAAGCGTCATCCTCGTCACTTGACCATGGTTTAAAATTACGAGGTCCGTCGCCAAGTGAGTGAATATTAACGTCGCACTGTTCAGCTACACGAGGGCTTTTAGTGATGGACCTCGTAATTTTGAAAAATGGTCAAATGACGAGGGCGACACCTGAGCTGGCACCCCCTCTCCTAACTACCACACCACACCAACGAGAGGACATTTCAGCTCTCGATAGATTTAACGTGCATCGCTGCCCTACACGGCGGGTCTTTTGTGGCACTGGGCTCGAACTCGAGACATGCCAACCATGATTCGATACCTTGACCACCTGATACCCCGGCCACAGGTCCGTCGCCAAAAGCCCTCAAGTAGTTGAGTAGAGAAGAGAGAGAGAGTGCGACTTTAATATCCCTCACTTAATTAAATTATATGAAATTTAAGGAATACTTGAAAAAATATTAGAAGTCGATATATATATATATATATATATATATATATATATATATATATATATATATATATTAAAAAATTAATCTAATGATAATTTTAAATATCCAAAGAATTATTAGTATTTATGGTAAATATATGTTTTTCAACTGAGTATGTGAGACACGCATAAATATCTTTTTCGAAATTCCAATGCAGAATTTTAGTGGAGCTAATACAAAATTCCTAGTTTTGCATGGTTAAGATTATAAAAATGTCCAAATTTTAATAACCTTTTCTTCAGTCAACCACTAATGGAACATGAATGATGAGGGATTATGCATAAATATATATATTTTTAACTTGAATTTAAAAGGATCTTTATATTTATTTATATGCGCAAATGTTAACTGTAAATTTGTCCAGATGCTTTTAAATACTCTTTATTTGAAGATTCAAGTTAAAAAATATAAACTTGAAGTTAAAGTTCTCTTTGAATGAAATTAATGTTCAGACATTCAAAATTCAAATATAATTTGTTATCTGAACAATACAAAACAAGGGATTCTATGTAAGATGCCCTGAATATCTGGCTTTAAAATTATGAAAAACTAAAAGATTTAAATAGGGTTTTTTTAACAATACATATAAATTTTTTGCAAATAATGTAATACAGAAGCTTAAAAATTATTCATGTTTAGAAGTGTCCGAAATTTTAAAAGATTTTAAATTTTGAACCTTTTTTTTTTATTTTTTGACACATAACAAAATAATCATTTAAAAAAAATCCCTGAAAGTATTGATTAAAATAAGAAAAATGAAACAGTAAATTATCCTCAATGTTTTAATATATAATTTGAATTTAAATACTACAGATATTTTTTAAAAACTTAGACATACATTATAAAAACTTAATTCCATTTGAGAATTTTAAGGTAAAGTAAAAAATTGAGAATTCTCAACTCGTTGACTTGCAATTTATTTCCGTACACTTTAGGGTTTAAAGAAATTCTTCCCAGTTTTTTACGATTGCTGCAGGGGAAAGAACCGGTCTCCCCGTGAGCCATAAAACTTCCACTCAATGCCCATTGTGTCTCCCCGACCGTCTCTAATTATCTTTCAAGATTGTAAACCTTTAAAGGGGGAAAAGAATTCGGAAAAATACCACCTTACCGGTTTTGAACACATTACTTGAAGGGGAAAAAATCTGTTTGGTTCATTTTTGGTGAGTCCCCGGCCTTAGGAAAAATTCAGTGTGGTCCGTTTTCGAAGCCTCTCTAGTAGGGCGGAAAAATCCGTGCTGTCCAATTGGAGGGTTAATATCATTCACTTTCAAAACATTTAAACATCCCATTTGTTTTCTACTGCCTCGACTAAAATTTTCACTGGAACCCCTATTTCTTTGGTCCCCTCTACTAAAATCGTCATTTTGACCTCGATTTCTAAATTGATATCCCCTATCGTTAAATCTGCGATCATCGTTTTGAAACCTATTCCTGCTCTCGAACCACTGATTTCCTTGACGGTTGTTCTGATTGCTACCCCTATAATCATATCTACCATTATTTGGTCTATGTACCACTTCAGAATTTCTCCAATTTCCTCGATTATTACCAACATTAGACATCCTACGCTCATTCCGACCTCGTCCTTCCTCGTTATTACTATTTCTCGAACCCCATGTTGCCTTGCACGAATATCTTCCCTCAAACTTAGCTAATACTTCTAATAATTGGATCGCGGTTTGTGGGTTACACACCTCCACATAGTCCTGCACTTGCGGCTCAAGTCTAACGAAAAAATGATCTACAATGGCCTTCTCAGACATCCCCAGTTCTAAATTCTTATGTAACTTTATCAAATCGTAAACAAAATCTGTCGGCTCCTGGTTCTGTCTTTGCTGAGACGCGTAAAACCGGGTCTCCAACTCCTTTTTATTTTGGATGGCAGGGAATGCTTTCGGCAATGCTGCTTTCAGCTGTGCGAAGTCCGTGGTGGTATTTTGCACTAACGTCGATCCGAATATTTGGTACCAATCCAGGGCTCTACCCATGAGAGGAATTTTTAAATAAGCACACGATAAGTAACTGGGTATTTCAAGTAATTTAATTTGGTTATCTATACCCTCTAAAAATTCGGTGACGTTTTCCAACCCAGAAAAATATACTTCTGGCCAAACATTAAATCCTCTCGCGTTTCTCATCTCGGGGTCATATAGATTAAACCTAGTTGGGTGCCTTTGTGATGTACCTCTCCTTGGAAATACATCCCTCGTGAGCTAGAGGTGTAGGGTTATCGTAAGATATAAAATCAAACATTATCTTAATATGACTTTATTAAGATATTCAACTTAAACTTTGAACAAATATAATATTATAAATTAATGAATGAGAGAATCTACGATGACGCAATACGCAAAACACAATATACGAGTAATACAGACCATTCTCAATAATTGAACCGCCTAATCTTCAAATATAATAATAAATAAACAATCCTACCTTATATTATTCTGTAATAAACCTGTCTTTATCTACACCTGTATGTAACTTTACGTTTAACTTCTAATCGATCACCAATATGTCTATCCATGACACGTAGAACTTGAATCTTTGAACGACGAACTTCAATACTCATCCAATACCACAACGCACCTCAATTGTCTAACATTCCTTTACACTACCATTACATTGCCATCATTGTCATTACGCTTACTCTAAGATCCTATATTTATCCTATATTATTTGCATCTCTTCACTTCTCAATTCTTGGATTTGGTTGGACAAGAGTTGTCATTAATTCTGGCCCAAAGAACCCAAAGGACTTGTTAAAGAAAAGACGCGTAAGACTTCACAACACTTTTAAAAAAAACTACTTGATACGTTGACATATTATATATACATTTATAATTCTTTTGAAGAAAGAAAAGAATTTAAATCTAAGTGAACTAATTTACATGTTATACATAAATTAAGATTATACTTCTAATATTTTATGCTTAAATTTTTCTTCACGCAAAGCAAAAGTGTAGATATTTTAATGAAATTTACATAATTCAATATATATTTGGCTTTTGCAGTCACATTTATTTTTTAAAACAATAAATTATTTTTCATCAACTAAATTAATTGCACATTAAACTGAGGTTTGATAAATAATCATGAGATATATTCACAAAAATAAAAAATATTTTGGAGAACAGATGGCGCTAGCATTACATTAAAAAAATATCTCGGTGCCTTAGCGCCGTCTCGATCCACTCTTCCAGTGCGTCGTTCGTTCACGTGGTTCTTCGTAAGTTCGCCGGAGTAGAAGTCGAAGTGCTTATGCGGGAGGCAGGTTGAGTGGTTCTGGTAGATTTTACCCCAACTGACACTTGAAGGGTTGGGGATTCATCATATATATATTTTTTAAATTTCTACAATATCTAATTTATTCTACAATCATTAAATAGATGGCGCCACATGCTTATTAAATTTTAATTATATTATATTTTTTGCGTTTCATTTATATTTTACACTAATTTTTATATGAATATTATTTTTATGATTTTTTAAAAGTATATATACACTCTGTCGCAAAAAAATATATGCACCCAGAAGAAATTGAGCTACATTCACGAAATTTGGTATGCATGTAGTGTATATGAAAATAAACAAATGATTAAAAATTCAGAACAAAATATCATTTTATTAAGCGGTTACAGCTTGCAAAAGGTTAAAAATCAGTAAGTAGTAAAGCCACCTCTGGCAGCTATACAAGCCGAAATTCGGCGTGGCATCGATTCAATTAAATCACTTATGACCCCCTGTGGAAGATCCTGCCATAGTCTTTGCATCTGCGCAGTTAATTCTCCCTGTATCTCGGGACGGCTGCAGTTGCCTTCCCAGCGCGTCCAGACATGCTCTATTGGCGAAAGATCTGGTGACCTGGCAGGCCATGGTAGGACGTCATATCCTTGAAGACATTGTTGGGAGAGTCGCGCAGTATGTGGACGAGCATTATCCTGTTGATAAATGGCACCTGGGCGACTTGATAGCATGGGTAGCACAATCGGCGTTAAAATATCGTCCACGTATCTGCGAGCTGTCAAAATGCCTTGAAGGACCACTAAAGATGATCGTGTGTCCCAAGAAATTGCTCCCCCACACTGTCACACCTTGTGAAATTGCTGTATGCCGCTCGACAATAAATGCCGGATCGGACCGCTGGCCGGTGCGCCTCCAGACACGTGCGGTGGTCATCAGCACTGAGACTGAATCGGGATTCATCACTGAAGATGACACGTCTCCAGTCTGTCACACTCCAAGTTGCCGAGGTCGGCAAAAATCCAGTCGACACTGCCTATGATGTGGGTCAGTGGTAAGCGTCTTAGCGGACGTCGGCTCCTCAAGCCAACTTCGGTCAGTCGTCTCCTTATGGTTTCTCTTGATGGCACTGGATTTCTGGAAGGAGGTAAGTGGCGTTGAATCGATGCTAGCGACGTTGTTGGTGCCGAAGTGGCCACTCTTCTGATTGCACGATCCTCGCGATCATTTGTGTTCCTGGGACGTCCTGACCCTCCGCGACGGTACACTCTCACCTTCTGTGATCCACTGTTGCCAACACCGAGCAACTACCACATCGCTCCGACCGAGGTGGCGGCCGATACGTCTATTCGACCAACCTGCTTCTCTGAGGCCTATTATACGGCCCCTATCAAAGTCCGTCAGCCGCTCGTACTGCCACCGGTTACGTCTTAGAGGCATCCTAAGTCTCAATATCGTCTATCAAAGTCATCAGATTCGTTTGGATAGCCGTACGGCGCTCGTACTCATGCTTTTAAACTCTCCCAGTTGCGCAACTAATATGCGCATAGCACACTTAGCCTTGTCTCATTGGCTTCGAAATTTTAATCATTTGCATATCTCTTACCAGACTACATTCTTGCCGAGTTTCGTGATTGTAGCTTGATTTCTTCTGGGTGCATATATTTTTTTGCGACAGAGTGTATATAAACATGTTTAAACCTGCAATCCTGGTTCCTAAGACCAGGAGTTTGTCTTTATACTACTGTGCCTTCTTCCTAATTTTAGTTATCTTAGGTTTATAACTATCTGTTTATTTTTATATTTTCGTTTATATATTTATGTATATGCATATATGTGTATATATTTATATATATGTATATATATATATATTTATATATTGAATTTTCTATATTGGATTACATATATATATATATATATATATGTATATATATATGTATATATATATGTATATATATATGTAAACATATATATATGTATATAAATATATGTATATATATATGTATATATATATATATATATATATGTATATATATGTATATATATATATATATGTATACATATATATATATGTATATAAATATATGTATATATATATGTATATATATATGTATATATGTATATACATTGACAACATTCAACTTTCAAACTTATATGTCTAGTACCAATCATTATATATATATATATATACTTTTATATAAATAAAAACACATCTGGTTTTTTTCACAAAAATACTTCTCCATTCACGTAGTGCTGTTAAAGTTAGGGTTAGTATTTTCTATTTTCGCCACGTCCCTCAAGCCAGATATTATATACCAATATACATCAATTCATTAATATATACATAATTATATGCAATTTTCGAACATACAATATTATGAACAAACTATACAAGAAATTCTAGCATAATAAACAAGTCTTAATAGGTAACAAACAAATGTAAATAAACAAATGTTTTCCACTTTTTGGAATAAAATTTATAAATAGAAAAGTTCCTTTTTCGAACAGTTGGAAAAATGCACACAACTCCGTGGCAACTCTAGTATAATTAAAACGCTTTAAGAAAATGAGACGTGCATCTTGCAAAAATAACCTGACTGATTGTCAGTAAAATATATTAGGAAAAATACAACCATGATATGGATCTTTATATTTTTTCTGATGGATCCCCACAGAGAACCTCCAGGGATTCAGATCTACGGCTGGAGTGGTTTTCCCATAGATCCTGGATACCTTGATTTCTCTGCTCAAAATGGGCTTCTTGGTGGGCTGTTCCCCTGCTGCGTCACTTGTAGGGCTGGACTCTAGGCATCCTGTATTGCTCCTGCCTTCCACTGGACTGGAGGTCATAAGGACTTGACCTCCTTGGATGTATTCGTCTGGACCGGACTGGTCTTTCCTCGGCTGCCATAGCTCCTCGTGATGAACTTGGACTGCTCTTTCTTGATTGTGTCTGTCTTTTGTTGACATCTGCTGCTCTTCTTGGCGAACAGAGACAGGATTTTCTGGATAGGACATATCTTTCATTGACTTCTACTCTCCTGGTTCTCTTCTTTGTTAATGACTCAGGATGAATAGAGAAGGGTACTCTCCTCTTATTGAGCTTGTGGTTTCCAGGTGGCCTTCTCTTGATGTGATGATCGTCCAACAACGATGAGGGAGGGTATCTTTTCTTTCACTTGATTCTTTCCGGCGGCCTTTTTTTCTACCTAAGCAGACACAGTTTCGTGGATGATTCTGTCGAATCATAGGTTTATGTTCCTCTTATCCCGCTATTGTTTCACCATATTATTCCTTTCCTTGGCTAAACTTATATTGCCCTCCGTTTCTAACTGTGTTGTCCTAGGCCAATTGTTATCTAAAACTTCTGATAGTGCTACCCTAGGCCTACTATTACCAGATCCGTTTGACTGTGTTGCCTTAGATCTATTGTTATCTGACTCCACAACACTCACATCTCTTTCCTTTGGTGATAAATTCGTACCTGATCTACGTTAACCGTTGTATGTTTACGCAATTTCCAAATCACAACAATATTATTCTCAACTTTCAAGACTTCATATGGACCTACAATTTACTTACTTGAAGAGCTTATTGGAGGCGTTTGTACCAATACTAGATCATTAACTTTAACGCTAACCTTACGTCTTCTTTTATTATAATACTTATTTTTCTTGTTGAATTTTAGTATTCCGCCTAGTCTCCTCGAATAATTTCTCGATATTACCGCACATAAATTCTGCTCTGTCCCTTACCATCACCAACTTCTGAAACGGAGTAATTAATTTTCTGCCTAAAAATGATTCTGCCGGCGTTTTCCCTGTTGTCTCAAGAACGACCGTTCTTAAGGTGTACACGAATTCCTTGAGAAATTCTCATGATTGTCTTCTACAAAACTAAAAATCATTTGTAGAAGAGCATGATTAACTCTCTCAGTTTGATTTGATTTCGGTCTATACGCGACTGTTTTAGCATGGTTTATGTTCAACCTGTGACTTATGTGTTCAGATACTACGGATATAAATTGGGGACCGTCATCACTTATAATTTTTATAGGAGCTCCATAACGCGATATATAATTTTAGAATAGGGCATATGCAATTGCTTTGGTGGAGACTTTTCTCAGGGGTATAATTTCAAGGTGAACACCAAAATAAATTTATATCGTTCAGGTCTAGAAGCTGGGTAGCGGCCTAATAAATTTAATGCTATAGGTATTGATCAACCAGCTGGTAACGCATTTATATAGTTAAATCGTTGGCATAAGTCACATATGCTGCAACATATTTATATATACATTTCATCATAAAGGGAAAATAACATGAATCTTTAATTTTAAGAGGTTTGGTAGAACCCCCTCAGTATAGAGGGCGCTGCTTGTAAAACATGCTTTGTTGACACCAGAGATCTTGTGTACGTGACCGAGTGCAGACGCACTCCATACTCCATTAAACTTATTATTTAATCTTACACTTGTCTTCGATGATTTATTGAATTTAATTGAGTCTAACGATTGTGATGATATGAAAGTTGATTGATATAAAAGCATTCTACCACTGATTAACTGAACCACCGATGATAGTAACAAGGTTATTAAGGTTTTCTTTTTATTTAGGGGTCCAGACATTGGCTTGTCATCGAACTCGCGCATAACATCACTCCGAAGTGTTCGCGGAATGTGCACTCTTAGTTCTCCAAGAGTGGTAGAATATTTTGCTTAGAAAAATAATCCGTTACCTAACTTAAAATCATGGGACCAATTCTGGCAGACTGTCGCGTTAACTGAACAATCTTCGGGGTTTTCTAAATATCTATAAATGTGACCTAATTCGGGGTCTTGTCTCTGTTCTTCGATTAATTGTTCTTTAGACGTTAACATAAAATACCTAATAATCGCACAAGATATCTTCGAATCAGCTATGTTTTTAACAAAGTTTCTTGATTATAAATCCGCCACCACATTTTGAGTTCCAGGGTGATGCTCCCATTCTACGTTGAATTCGGCTAGCTCAAGTGCCCACCTTATCATCCTACAGGTCAAATGTTCCCTATTTGTTAATTTTGTTAGGGCAGCGTGGTCACTTTCGCTGGCAGTGACCCGAAATACGCACGGTATTTATTTAACGCACAAATAACAGCTAAATACTCTCTTTCCGTAACGAAATAATTTCTTTCTGTCTTATTCAGAGTTCTGGATGCGAATACAATGGGTCTTTGATACTGTGTCAGAACTGCACCCACCCCAACTGCGCTCGCATTCGTAAGCAACTCAAATGGAATGTTAAAATCCGGTAGTTTTAAAACCTGTGCTTCTGTAATATTCATATCCCTAATGAACTCTTAATTGAATTGATCAGTGGCGGTTCGAAAACTGAACTTAATGTGGAAAAGATACATTTCACGAGGCCCCTCTGGTGGCGTAAGAAGGTTTATAAAATTAAAAAACCATTTTTATTCATAAATAATAAAACCAAACTTTTTGCTCATATATTTCTTTGACACATTAAGCAGTAATGAAAAAGAAAAAATTAAACAAATTTTCGACTTTATACAGAACAGAACATTTCGAGAGTTTTTAAAATAAAAAGCCAATTTTTATTCATAAAGAAAAAACTAAAATTTTTACTCATATTTCTTTGGCACATAAAGCAAGCAATAATGAAAAGAAGAAGAAATTAAAGAAACAGAAATTTTCGACTTTCAATTTTGCTGAAAGCCTTAATGATTGGTTCGTAATTTATCTTAGATGCTATATCTGCTTCTATAGATAAAACTGACAAAGCTGAAAGCCTCTCCGCACCCATTATATTTCTTACGTAATTTTTTATTAGTTTTGATTTTGAAAAGCCCCTCTCAGCAGAAGCGATAGTTGCAGGTATTATTAATAAAATTCGAAAAACAATGTAAGTATTTGGGAAAATTTCTTTCAAATCATTTTCTATGACATATTGGAGCAGATGTTTCACGTCTGTAATGGTGTTGGAAAATTTAGGATAATATTTTTTTAATTCATATAGTAGAACAGTGCTTCTCAAACTTTCAATACTGGCACTCCCCTTTTCGATCACAATTTTTTTCGCGCCCCCCCCCCTTATACATTAATAATGTACTGAATGCAATAGTAATGCACTTTGACGCTAAAGCTACAATAGACGATCTTAATTATAAACCATACAAATTAGTAACATAAGTATTAAATTTTGTATACTACTTTTAAGCAAAATAAATAAAATAATAGGATAATTATTATGTTATGTTTCCTTTCTCTAATTTTTAAATTTAACATATTGCAAAATGCGGTAGCTGCTTAGAAGACAAAATATAGATATCTGCTAAATATAGAAAAAGAACTCAGAGGGTCAATTTCTAATCATAAGCATTCCTTATAAAAACTTTGCTTTCCAAGACAAACTCATGGACGTCATTAGTACTTATTAAACTTGTTCTTAATTTAGTATTAATAAATTAGTTATAAAATATTCTGTGCAGCGCTGATACATTAAAAGTATACCGGCTAAAGTGCCCGCTCTTTGCTCGAGTTCATTTATAAGAAAATAAAACGTTATTGATATAATAGCTGAATTGTAAGAGAAGCAAAGCCAAGTGCTCGACAATGTTTACAAAAACGTAAAATGATTTTTTTTAAATGGTTGCTCAAGTTATAATTAGTTTTAAGCGAATTGTAATTTTAAGCCTCACAGAATTAGCATTTATAATTGATGTTAAACGGTAGCGCACACAGGAATTTTTCAAGGGGGGGTCCGGGGTCGAAAGTTCACCAATCTTGTATTAGGTTCTTTTTGATTTTGTCGATTTTGGGGAACAAAACACAGTAAAAAACTAATTCTTGAATAAATAATTAGCATTAATTAATAAAATTAATCATTAATAACAAATACTTAATTAAATTTTGCGTAATATATACTTAGAATTATAATCAATAGGAAAAAAATCTAGCGTTTGGGGGGTGGACCCCACCCCACCCCACCCTTGTGTGCGCCACTGATGTTAAATAATGATGAATAATATAAAATATCGATGAAGAATAATTGTATTATTTTTAATATTTAAAGCGAAAAGACTTCAACATGTTTTAACCCGGGAGCAGGCGCGCACTCGATACGGTCGGGGTTATTGAGTCTCCCCAATCCTTTTTTTTTATAATTATTTTATTGTACACGATACAAATAATGATTCCAGTGAATAATTTAATTAAGAGAAAGTTTACTTACCTACTTTCAAGAACTTTTCCATTTTTCTTTGGAAACAAATAAACAGTTTTGCCAGAATTAACGATTTCGTAATCTGTGTGTCCCGCGCGACCACTTCTGGGTAAAAAGTATATTCATTATGATAATATGTATGTTACTGCTAAAAAAATGTGTGAAACGTTTTTCGTTATGCTTATATGGTGAGAATATTTATAAAAATTTGTCTTGGCCAAGTAATCATCCATGTGCTTGTGTGTGTGTGTGCGCGCTCTCCGTGGTTTTCCTAATATCATAAAACTCTTTTGCATGGAAAAGAGCGCAACAGAGAACACATAAGAGAGGGGTCATAACTAACTGTACCAATAACTTAGAAGGTCAAACAGATTACAGCTATAACGTGCAGTATTTCAAAAATAATGACAGTGATGAATTTTTTATGTTCTTAAATTTTTTCGAATCTGGGTCTGGGATCTGTTTTTTCTCTGAAAGAGTAGTATGTTAGGCTCAAAAAAAAGCGTAATAAAAAAAATCTCTCATCATGGGATTATAGCAAATCAAATAAAAGTTTTTTTTATTTGATTATAGGATCAAAGATAGCTAATTAGGTATTGAAGAAGTTTTTATTTTTGCTGACTTAATATCGCGCGCGCCTATAAATTATATCAGAGTAAAAGAGCATTTTTATTATGTCTGAAAGTATTTTGTTTTAATTCATTCCAGAAAACTAATTATTTTTTTTAAATCTTTTATTTTCGATATGCTCGCGCCCCCCTCGTAAGGTCATCGCGCCCCCCTGGGGGGCGCGCCCCACAGTTTGAGAAACACTGCAGTAGAACGTCTTTTATCCGAACGTTTATTATCCGGAGCGTCAAATATCCGGACCAGTTTTTTTTTATCAACTGCATGTACAGTATATGAATACGTTTTCAAACAGTACAATGCTTAACAGTTGTTTCGCGTGAGGCCAAAAGTAACGTTAAAACCCAAGGTCAGGGATATTTGGGGAATTTTAGTTGTGTGATTTGGTAAACATATGCGTGGAATATTAGGTCAGTTTGTAGCCAAGTGAGGGGGTGTATACCTGCTCTTTTGTTGAGGTGTGAGCTGCAATGGTTTCGAATTCAAAATGGAAGCGCAATGTTTTTAAAATAGAGATAAAACTTGAACCGTCTCTCGAAGGGAGAAAGTGGAGTGTCTCGAGCACAGTTTTCTAATGTTGGAAAGTCCACAATTTCTGACATAAAAAAAGACTAGAAACCATTTTAAATTAAGGATTTCAAGAATGCGATGAAGAAGATGTAGAAACCTGGATGGCATGCGATGCAGAAAAGTGTGGATTTCAAATGCTAAGTGTTGACGAGATTGTGACTTTCATGCAAGAAGAATCCGACCCTACAACAACAACAGTAACAGTAGCAAGGGTCCATCAAATGCTGACGCGTTTTCTGCGTAGGAGACAGCTATTGAGGGGTACGAACAACAATCAGAGTGCTCTCCTATTCAACTACTGCTCCTCAAGAGAATCAGAGACATTGCAGTAAAAAAACGAAGGTGTACAATGGTACAGCGAAAGATAAGCGATTTTTTTTCCACAATAAAGGTAGAATTTCGACTTTTTGCACCTATTTTGCTTTTTCTTCAAGCACGTTTCCCGCATGAGATGATTTTCAATATTCGTATGATGTCCGGTTTCATATACTGCATGAATCGCGTTCGGTTATCGGTTATCCGAATAATCGCGTATCCGAACGGCTGTGATGTACCTCCCCTTGGAAATACATCCCTCGAAGTATCAGCATGAGCTAGAGGTGTAGGGTTAGCGAAAGAACTCGGATCATACATTATCTTAATATGACTTTATTAAGATATTCAACTTAAACTTTCAACAAATATAATTAGAATAATTAATATGAGAGAATCTGCAATGACGCAATACGCAACACACAATATATATATTTATATTTATAATATGATCAATTCTTATTCAGACCAATCTCAATAATCGAACCACCTAATACTCAATTCTAATAAAGTGTAATCAATCCCACCTTATATTATTCCGTAATGCTACTTGTCTTTATCCGCAATGGTATGCATCTTGACGGTTAACTTCTAGTCGAACACCAATATGTTTATCCACGGCAAGTAAAACTTAATCAATCTTACACCACGAACTGCAATAATCATCAACTTCCACAACGCATATCAATTGTCTAACATTCCTTTACATTGCCATACCGCTTACACTAAGATCCTATATTTAAAGTCACTTTATTTGCATTTCTTCTTCACATCTCGTTTCTTGGATTTGGTAGGAAAAGAGTTGCCTTTAATTCTGGCCCAAAGAACCCAAAGGACTTGTTAAAGAAAAGACGCGTAAGACGTCACAATCCCCTCCAAGAAACAAAACGTGATTTCTTCGAGGGTCTTAATGGCCCTTAAGAAATTACGTGCCTAAATTTTATTCTAACCGTTAATTTCTAATGCTTCACTTAAATTTTAATGTTCACTATTCATCTTAAGTTTAATTTTTAATATTTCTCCATAATTTAAATTTACACAGCTTCAATAAATTTTACTTAATTAAACAGACTAACATTCATAGTCATGCATTTTAATCACGGTAGATTCTCACATGAACAGAATAAATAGACGTGTCCCATCAGGGTAAAAGCCGGGGAAAAACCATATATGACTTAAATGGTAGAAAAAACGAGGCCCACACGTCTCTTAACTAACTTAATTCTACCTAAATGTTTACTTAAATTCTAACAATTTTTCTTCTTTACATTTTTTTTAGCTCCGGTCTTTGTATCGAGATAGATAAATATTTCATAAATTTCTTATAGACTTCAGTGTCTGTCACCCTGAAACAAAAATCTCTTAAGTGATTTGAAAAAAAAATATTTACACATTATGATTACATTTCCCAATTTTTATACTTGCCAATCACGGGTTTGAGAATTATATCTATTGCTTTCTGAGAATTAGGAGCTGCCCCTGACAAGCCAAATGACATTCTGCGGAAGGCGTATGTGCCATTTTTCGTGACAAACGCGGTTTTAACTATATCACTAGGGTTCACAGCCATCTGAAAATATCCCGACCGAAGGTCCAGGGCAGACATTATGCCTGCGTGGGGTATGTTCATTATTAAATCGTCTATTAAGGGTAAAGGAAACCTAAGGTACTTCGTGATCGCATTTAGTTTCCGATAATCAACAGCAAATCTATATGCTTCCGGATTATCCGGTGGTAACCCATTATTCTTTCTACATAACACCACTGGTGACGCGTGCGGGGATTGAATGGGAATTATAATTCCCTCTTTCAACATTTTGTCAGCGTGATAATCCAGAATCTCTTGTTTAAACCTATCATATTTGTACGGCCGGGAAACAACCGGTGGGTTATCTCCCGTGTCAATCTCATGATATAAAACATGCGTAAGCCCTGGTTTATCTGAAAACAATCCTTGAAAACTATTAAACAAATCTTGTAATTCCCGTTTCTGTTCTTCTAGTTTTGTCTTAGAAAGATCTATTTCTACTTTTTCTAATTCAACCGTTTTAACCACTTTATTAATCTGCGAATCTGGAATCGCCAAAGATTTTCGATCAAAGTCTAAAATAATCTTTGATCCACCTATGAAGTATATCCCAAGAATACATGGGTATTCCAAATCTGCTAACACATGGAACAACCAAGGCTTTTCGAAATCCCTTATTCGAATATTTAATTCTACAACTCCTATATTTCGACATTTAGCTCCTTGTGCCGTGATCACCCGAGTACTCGATTTCTTTACTTGTTTATAAAAAAAAATACTTTTGTTATGTCTCTTCCGATATAAATGACTTCTCCGCTTACGTGTCCCACAATGCTTTCGTAAAAGTTTCGTCTAATAAAATAGGAACATACGGAAGTTGTACCGGAGACATACATACTGCTGAAAGTTTAATCGGTGACTGATTTATCGACTGCGTCTAATCACCTTTAATTAATATCATTCACTTTCAAAACATTTAATCGTCCCATTTGTTTTCTACTGCCTCGACTAAAATTTTCACTCGAACCCCTATTTCTTTGGTCCCCTCTACTAAAATAGTCATTTTGACCTCGATTTCTAAATTGATATCCCCTATCGTTAAATCTGCGATCATCGTTTTGAAACCTATTCCTGCTCTCGAACCACTGATTTCCTTGACGGTTGTTCGGATAGTTACCCCTATAATCTTTTCTACCATTATTTGGTCTATGTACCACTTCAGAATTTCTCCAATTTCTTTGATTTACCAACATTAGATATCCTACGCTCATTTCAACCTCGTCCTTCCACGTTATTACTATTTCTCGAACCCAATGTTGCCTTGCACGAATATCTTTCCTAACTTAGCTAATACTTCTAATAATTGGATCGCGGTTTGTGGGTTACGCACCTCCACATAGTCCTGCACTTGCGGCTCAAGTCTAACGAAAATATGATCTACAAGGGCTTTCTCAGACATCCCCAGTTCTAATTTCTTATGTAGCTTTAGTAAATCGTAAACAAAATCTGTCGGCTCCTGGTTCTGTCTTTGCTGAGACGCGTAAAACCGGGTCTCCAACTCCTTTTTATTTTGGATGGCAGGGAATGCTTTCGACAATGCTGCTTTCAGCTGTGCGAAGTCCGTGGCGGTATTTTGCACTAACATTGATCCGAATATTTGGTACCAATCCAGGCTCTACCCAGGAGATGACTCTTTAAATAAGCACACGATATGTCACTGGGTATTTCAAGTAATTTAATTTGGTTATATCTATACCCACTAAAAATTCGGTGACGTTTTCCGACCCAGAAAAGTATACTTCTGGCCAAACATTGAATCCTCTCGCGTTTCTCATCTCGGGGACATATAGATTAAACCTAGCTGGGCGCCATTGGGATGTACCTCCCGTTGGAAGTACATCCCTCGAAGTATCAGCGTGAGTTAGAGGTGTAGGGTTAGCGAAAGAACTCGGATCATACATTATCTTAATATGACTTTATTAAGATATTCAACTTAAACTTTTAACAAATATAATTACAATAATTAATATGAGAGAATCTACGATGACGCAATACGCAACACACAATATATATATTTATATTTATAATATGATCAATTCTTATTCAGACCAATCTCAATAATCGAACCACCTAATACTCAATTCTAATAAAGTGTAATCAATCCCACCTTATATTATTCCGTAATGCTACTTGTCTTTATCCGCAATGGTATGCATCTTGACGGTTAACTTCTAGTCGAACACCAATATGTTTATCCACGGCAAGTAAAACTTAATCAATCTTACACCACGAACTGCAATAATCATCAACTTCCACAACGCATATCAATTGTCTAACATTCCTTTACATTGCCATACCGCTTACACTAAGATCCTATATTTAAAGTCACTTTATTTGCATTTCTTCTTCACATCTCGTTTCTTGGATTTGGTAGGAAAAGAGTTGCCTTTAATTCTGGCCCAAAGAACCCAAAGGACTTGTTAAAGAAAAGACGCGTAAGACGTCACAATCCCCTCCAAGAAACAAAACGTGATTTCTTCGAGGGTCTTAATGGCCCTTAAGAAATTACGTGCCTAAATTTTATTCTAACCGTTAATTTCTAATGCTTCACTTAAATTTTAATGTTCACTATTCATCTTAAGTTTAATTTTTAATATTTCTCCATAATTTAAATTTACACAGCTTCAATAAATTTTACTTAATTAAACAGACTAACATTCATAGTCATGCATTTTAATCACGGTAGATTCTCACATGAACAGAATAAATAGACGTGTCCCATCAGGGTAAAAGCCGGGGAAAAACCATATATGACTTAAATGGTAGAAAAAACGAGGCCCACACGTCTCTTAACTAACTTAATTCTACCTAAATGTTTACTTAAATTCTAACAATTTTTCTTCTTTACATTTTTTTTAGCTCCGGTCTTTGTATCGAGATAGATAAATATTTCATAAATTTCTTATAGACTTCAGTGTCTGTCACCCTGAAACAAAAATCTCTTAAGTGATTTGAAAAAAAAATATTTACACATTATGATTACATTTCCCAATTTTTATACTTGCCAATCACGGGTTTGAGAATTATATCTATTGCTTTCTGAGAATTAGGAGCTGCCCCTGACAAGCCAAATGACATTCTGCGGAAGGCGTATGTGCCATTTTTCGTGACAAACGCGGTTTTAACTATATCACTAGGGTTCACAGCCATCTGAAAATATCCCGACCGAAGGTCCAGGGCAGACATTATGCCTGCGTGGGGTATGTTCATTATTAAATCGTCTATTAAGGGTAAAGGAAACCTAAGGTACTTCGTGATCGCATTTAGTTTCCGATAATCAACAGCAAATCTATATGCTTCCGGATTATCCGGTGGTAACCCATTATTCTTTCTACATAACACCACTGGTGACGCGTGCGGGGATTGAATGGGAATTATAATTCCCTCTTTCAACATTTTGTCAGCGTGATAATCCAGAATCTCTTGTTTAAACCTATCATATTTGTACGGCCGGGAAACAACCGGTGGGTTATCTCCCGTGTCAATCTCATGATATAAAACATGCGTAAGCCCTGGTTTATCTGAAAACAATCCTTGAAAACTATTAAACAAATCTTGTAATTCCCGTTTCTGTTCTTCTAGTTTTGTCTTAGAAAGATCTATTTCTACTTTTTCTAATTCAACCGTTTTAACCACTTTATTAATCTGCGAATCTGGAATCGCCAAAGATTTTCGATCAAAGTCTAAAATAATCTTTGATCCACCTATGAAGTATATCCCAAGAATACATGGGTATTCCAAATCTGCTAACACATGGAACAACCAAGGCTTTTCGAAATCCCTTATTCGAATATTTAATTCTACAACTCCTATATTTCGACATTTAGCTCCTTGTGCCGTGATCACCCGAGTACTCGATTTCTTTACTTGTTTATAAAAAAAAATACTTTTGTTATGTCTCTTCCGATATAAATGACTTCTCCGCTTACGTGTCCCACAATGCTTTCGTAAAAGTTTCGTCTAATAAAATAGGAACATACGGAAGTTGTACCGGAGACATACATACTGCTGAAAGTTTAATCGGTGACTGATTTATCGACTGCGTCTAATCACCTTTAATTAATATCATTCACTTTCAAAACATTTAATCGTCCCATTTGTTTTCTACTGCCTCGACTAAAATTTTCACTCGAACCCCTATTTCTTTGGTCCCCTCTACTAAAATAGTCATTTTGACCTCGATTTCTAAATTGATATCCCCTATCGTTAAATCTGCGATCATCGTTTTGAAACCTATTCCTGCTCTCGAACCACTGATTTCCTTGACGGTTGTTCGGATAGTTACCCCTATAATCTTTTCTACCATTATTTGGTCTATGTACCACTTCAGAATTTCTCCAATTTCTTTGATTTTTACCAACATTAGATATCCTACGCTCATTTCAACCTCGTCCTTCCACGTTATTACTATTTCTCGAACCCAATGTTGCCTTGCACGAATATCTTTCCTAACTTAGCTAATACTTCTAATAATTGGATCGCGGTTTGTGGGTTACGCACCTCCACATAGTCCTGCACTTGCGGCTCAAGTCTAACGAAAATATGATCTACAAGGGCTTTCTCAGACATCCCCAGTTCTAATTTCTTATGTAGCTTTAGTAAATCGTAAACAAAATCTGTCGGCTCCTGGTTCTGTCTTTGCTGAGACGCGTAAAACCGGGTCTCCAACTCCTTTTTATTTTGGATGGCAGGGAATGCTTTCGACAATGCTGCTTTCAGCTGTGCGAAGTCCGTGGCGGTATTTTGCACTAACATTGATCCGAATATTTGGTACCAATCCAGGCTCTACCCAGGAGATGACTCTTTAAATAAGCACACGATATGTCACTGGGTATTTCAAGTAATTTAATTTGGTTATATCTATACCCACTAAAAATTCGGTGACGTTTTCCGACCCAGAAAAGTATACTTCTGGCCAAACATTGAATCCTCTCGCGTTTCTCATCTCGGGGACATATAGATTAAACCTAGCTGGGCGCCATTGGGATGTACCTCCCGTTGGAAGTACATCCCTCGAAGTATCAGCGTGAGTTAGAGGTGTAGGGTTAGCGAAAGAACTCGGATCATACATTATCTTAATATGACTTTATTAAGATATTCAACTTAAACTTTTAACAAATATAATTACAATAATTAATATGAGAGAATCTACGATGACGCAATACGCAACACACAATATATATATTTATATTTATAATATGATCAATTCTTATTCAGACCAATCTCAATAATCGAACCACCTAATACTCAATTCTAATAAAGTGTAATTAATCCCACATTATATTATTCCGTAATGCTACTTGTTTTTATCCGCAATGGTATGCATCTTGACGGTTAACTTCTAGTCGAACACCGACATGTTTATCCACGGCAAGTAGAACTTAATCAATCTTACACCACGAACTGCAATAATCGTCAACTGCTACAACGCATATCAATTGTCTAACATTCATTTACATTGCCATACCGCTTACTCTAAGATCCTATATTTAAACTCGGTTTATTTGCATTTCTTCTTCACATCTCGTTTCTTGGATTTGGTAGGAAAAGATTTGCCATTAATTCTGGCCCAAAGAACCCAAAGGACTTGTTAAAGAAAAGATGCGTAAGACGTCACACGGTGTCCGGGAAAATTGACGCTCTACTGTAATCCGTAAGGCTGGAAATAAATCACTGCTCTCAACTACTTGCAAGACTGTGTGAAAATCTTGACAGTTTTTCAGTATTTGCTCTTTTGGAATATTTTAAACTTGTTTAAGTCAAAGAGAAAACGAAAATTTTCAAAATGTTTATTTAAAGACATAAATCTTGACTCCATATTACTTATCACAGAATCAATAATGGTAATAAAAAAGTCTGTTTTATACCGGCTATTTTGACAGGCTTTATAGGTTGATCACCGTATTCATAATCAAACATTCTTTTCTTTATGGCTATCCATTTATTTTTAAAATCTTTTGGCAAATCATAACTCAATTTCTCAATAAACTTACGAGCGTCAGACAAGTTATTTTTTAAATCCAGTTTGACGATACCTTTTGATCCAGCTACAAAGTGTACTCAAATGCTCAAGAGTAATACATAAATGGACTTGTACAGATTACCATAATTTGTTCATGGCTTTTACACGCGTTAATAACTCATACCACACATGCAATGTGTGCGGGTGCCCTTCTCCTAGATTATCAGCGTGAGTTAGAGGTGTAGGAATAAATGAAGAACTAGAAGCTGCCATAATCTTAATATTACTTTATTAAGATCTTAACTTAAATTAATAACAGATTAGATAGTAATATGATATGTGAGAGAATCTACGGTGACAAAACACACAATATATAATACCGAAATAACGTAACTCGGACCACTATCAATAACTAACTCGCCTAAGCTCAATTTCAATGTAAACACAGATCCGAATATTTAAATGGTAACTCCTACCTGAATGTCCAACAAAGCATCGGTGTATCTGATCCTACCTGAAGTTGCGGTTCACTGGCGTGCAATTGTATGCACCTTGACTAAGGCTCTCTGTCACGGGTAACTTCTCTTGACTGTCTCTTAACTTCTCGAAATACTCTTCACACTTGCAACACGTACTAACATAACACTTCTCAAATGACACCCTGCTAACTCTAAACTTCTGTTATTTAAAAGTTTCCTAATTTACAACTTTCCTTCACGTTTTACTTCTCGGGTTGGTTGGAAAATAATTGCCATTTATTCTGGCCCCAAAGAACCCAAAAGGACATGTTGTTGAATAAACGCGTGAGCCGGTCACAAATGATTCGATAAATTCCGAACTGAACAATTCATTTAAAACGGAATCGCAATCACTGAGGGTGTCAAATTGTTCCGTTTGGTTTTTTAAGTTTTCTATGCATTCAACAACAACATCAAATTGTAAAAATGCGGCCTTCGCCCCCTCAATTTTGCTTTCCTACCTTGTGTCTGATAAAGGCTTAATAGTAAGATTTAATTTATCTGATAACTTGCCAACGTTTCTGGAACTTGAAAATAGCAAAAAAAAAATCTTCTGAATAAAACCAAAAAATGTTTTTGTTGCCACTGATGAATTAGCTGCGTCTACCAATACCACATTCCAGCTATGACAACCGCAAATATTGAAAAATGCCCTGGGATTTATATTTAATATTCGAATTATAACTCCACTATTTATGCCTACCATATATGCACCATTGTCGTATCCTTGTCCACGACAGTTTTGAATATCTAAGTCATTTTTTTCCAGTTCTCCCAGTACTGCATTGATTAAATACTCTCCAGTCTCGTTTCAGTGACAGCAAAAATATATCCGATCCAATTTTCTTCTATACTTCCGGTCTATGTACTATAATATCTTAAGATGACCGACATTTGTTAAATTCTACTGATAATATTAATGCTCTTAATTACTCTTAATAATTATGTTCAAGATCAAATAAGGTCTACCGAAATAGGAGGTCCGAGAAATACACGTACTCGAATTATTAGCTTTCCTTAACTTTAACTAATTTTACTAAACTAACGCTTATTTTAAGCGTACATAAATTATAGTTACCGCTGGGTATATCAGCTTTCTAGTTCTTCCGTAGAATAGCAGCAATAAGTCTTCACTAACGTAATCTCATGGAATCCTCTAAATTTGAGGCTACTGCTGCTGGCTCAATAGCCTTCATACTTGCTAGCTTACAACGTTCTAGTTAAATACCCTATCTACTTTGCATATCCCGTTCACCTTTTGGAGTTGATTGGAAATATACGCAAATTTATAATCTCCCAAAAGACGCCTAAGAATATTAGTGGAAAGGTTCCGTACAGATTCGTCACAAGTTGTTTATTATCAATGCAATTTATGTGTTTCCGTAACGTAGGATCATATTTAGATATCAATTTAAATAAGCCTATGAAGTTTACAGAATTCTTAGTGCCTTCGTCTATTTTGAGAGATTCTCTGTGACCTCTAAACGTCAGATTATTATGATAGTCTAAGAAATTTTTGATATCAATTAATCTCTCAAACAAATTGTACCAATGTTTTTGAGATCCAAGAATTCGCCTTTCGTTTTCTGTGTCTAATGTTTTTCCGCGCTTTATTTCCTTTTCTAATGTTACCCATTGGAACATATAGGCCATATCTTCTTTAGTATTCTTCTTGTCGATCATCCGGTATAGTGCTTAGCGACGCTGACTTCTGTGCCGTAGGGACTGGGTTTGAATCCCGGAGAAGACATGGATGTTTATAAATGTGTAGTGCCTTCGTGGCATAGGGGTACTCTAAATAGCCAACGAGCCGCAAATCCTCTCGTGAGATTGGTGGAAGGGGAAGAGAGTTGGGAGACCTCTGACCACTCCCAGAGTGTTTTCCCTCTAAATTGGGGTGGAACCGAGCCAAATCGTACTGTCACCTGTATGGTGCTCAAAGCTACGGCTAATGACAGGCGTCACTTAGCCCTTTGTCATGATGAATTTCAAGGGCCTAGATCTGGCCTTTGCTCATCAGTGGCATTAGTAACAACAACGACATATGTTATTTATTTAAAATTACTATATTATAAAATTATTATTATATGTAATTATTATAGTACAATTTGATTATTATTTTTTTATAATTACTATTAAAACACGCAGGATAAATGAAGCTATTTACAGTTATGAATTAATCAAGCAATATACATGAAACTACCTTTTATTTGAGCACAGGCTCCGTAAGGATAAAATATCATACAGTTCTTTTCTTAGCGTAAAAGTGTAACTACTTGGAATATTCCACAAACTTATTTAACTAAAATTCTGTTGCCAGATTCAAAGTGAATATTAAATACAAATATTAAAAAGTTGCCCATCCGGTATAGTGGTTAGTGACGCTGACTGCTGAGCCGTTGGGCCTGGGTTCGATTCCCGGAAAATACATGGATGTTTATAAATGTATAGTGCCTTCGCGGCATGGGAGTAGTTTAAATAGCCGTCGAGCTGCAGGTCCTCTCGTGAGGTTGGTGGAAGAGGAAAGAGACGTGGGAGGCCCCTAACCTCCCCCTGGGTATTCTCCCTCAAAATTTGGGTGAAATCGAGCCAAATCGTACTGTCACCTGTGTGGTGCTCAAAGCTACGGCTAATGACAGGCGTCACTTAGCCCTTTGTCATGTTGAATTTCGTGGGTCGATCTGGCCTTTGCCGATCAGGTGGCATTAGTAACAACAACAACAACAGTATTCTTCTCATGTCTGTGTAAAATACTACTTAAGTCAGCGTTTCTCAAACTGTGGAGCACGCCCCCTAGAGGGACTCGAGCATATTAAAAAGTCGAAAACAAAAGATTTAAAATAAGTATTAATTTGCTGAAAAGAAGCACAAAATACATTCTAACATAATAAAAATTAAATGCACATGTGCACTAATACTTATAAATGTATCAGTACTGCGCAATCTTTTTAATAATTAATTTATCAAAACATTAACAAGTTTAATAATTAGTAGTACCTTCCGTGAGCTTGTAATAAAATGTAATACTTATCTTGATAATTTTTGTGGTTTATAATTAAATTCGTATTGTAGCGTTAGCATCAAAGTTCTTTTTCATTACATTCAATACGTTGTTATTGTTGAAGGGGGGCGCGTTGAAAATTATGATTGGAAATTGGGTCGTAAACATAGAAAGTTTGAGAAGCACTGACTTAAGTGTTTCCAATCCCAGCGCCCATCCTGTACCATTTGAGTTTGTGAATTGCCAAATAGTCTGCATGGAAAATAGAAACTTTATTTTTAGAACTTGAATAAACTAACCAGCGACGACGTTGAGTTTCACTATTATTTAGTTTTCTTGAGAAATGAAAATTGGAAAAGTGTCTATGATCATCATCTTTAGGATAATATTCATGACCGGTGAGCATCTCTCATGAGAAACGTACACAATCCCGGGCCAAAACTGGAAAATGCTTGTTTCACTAAGTCACTGGCATCTCTGTTCACAGACGAAGAACTAATCTCAATCTCTTCTTGATTGTGACTTATGTTACTCAACGTTAACGCAGAAATCTCAGCGACAGATTATGATTGGCAAGCTTTTTGATTCTATTTCTATTTCTGATTTTCGTCGTTCGGTATCAATAGTCGGTGCGTCTGAAGTAACTTCCATATTTAACGGAAACTCGGATACGGATAAATGTTATTGAGAAGCTTGATTGAACCAATTCACTTGATTCTGTACTGCCAGATTCATTTCTGACGGAGAAATGTCTTCATGCCTGAACTTTAAACCTGGTTGGATATAGCTCTTTCCGTTTTTCTTTTTGCTGCACCAGATTCCAATTTTCTCCCTTCATCTCTATCTCTCTTTGTGTCTAAGCCTGACATGATAGATAAATTATGAAAAATAATCATGAAGTGAGGCTGTGTCAGCATGCGATACTTTAATTCGCTTTCTAATGATGGGAAGTCCCAAGCTATGCCCCGTCTCTGACTGGGGACACCCTGTGATAAAATCCAGCTAGTGTTGACAGACTAAAGATGAGCGGAAACGACAAAGTTGAGAAATTTTTAATAAAAGAAAATGGAAAATAATATTTTCACGAATTATTTATTCATATGCTTTCATGCACCGATAAAGAGATTATCTTTTTTTAAAAAAGTAGATATATATCAATTTTTCAGTAACTTATGGCGAAAAACAGATAGAGAGTTGAGAACTTTCTAATTTATTAATTATAAAAAAACCTGTGGTGTGCACTTTTGGACTTTTCTTACTTTTGTTTAATTTATTTCGGCTTGGAGACGAGAGGCCGTGGGCAGTGGCTCACGCCTTACGCCGCCTCTGGAATTGATTTCCTGTTCAAACAAGTAGTGCAGATAAGATATCATTTTACAGTCACCCCTCTCAATAAATCTGCTCTTCTAAGAGTCGTGATGTTTCGGTTGTTAAGAATTCTAGATTTTTTTTTAATGAATAATTCTGGATTTATTTTCATCACATTTACTTAAGGGGTTTTATTATCTTGAGCAGAAAGGAATTTTTTTTATACTATTCACTAACTTATGCAATATCAACAGTTTTTTGTAAAAAACTATTTTTTCAAAAAACCATAAACGAAAAAAAAGAGAAAAGTAATGAAAAATGTGAAATAAAATACCGTACTCTGCAAGTATATATTCGCTTCCAAATTATATCTTTTAATTATAACATCGGGAAAAAAACTCAGCAGGAAATAATCTTTTTGTTGAGTATAATAAATCAGCTCTGAATAAATATAATGGAGGAAAATTCAGTACAGTATTTGAATATTTCGAAAAACATGAGTGATTATCTCCTTTAGAAATTAAGATAATGATAGAGATAAAACAAATAATAGATTTAGAATAATAAGATATATAAAATTTCTGGATTAGATAAATATTTACTTTCCTTAGTACAGGCAAAAAATTAAAACTATGTGTAATTTTACATGTATGTCTTGTATTTGTAAAAATAATGTGATTTGTCTTCGTATTTAAATGATAAAAACTCTTTGCTTGGAAAACAAAATTTTAAAATTTAACTTAGTTGACAAGTACATAAATTTTTTTAATCTGATTTTTATTAAAAAAAAAATTTCTAAGTGAATTCGAGAATTCGTTAAAACTACTGCTGAAACTACACTGGTAATATTTCCAGAGAACATCAACGTTAGGAAAAAGCCTAATATCAGAAATGCAGTATTCTACGCGGAGTTCTAACGTGAGGAGAAACATATCGCATATAGTTACTGCAAATCGGTTCCTCTCAAGGATACGCCTTGGCAATTGACCTTTAGCTAGAAAAGAAGATTTGGCGGTGGAAAATCCCAGCCCACGATTCTAAAGTTTTCCACTATATTTATAAATTGTAGACTTCATTGCCATCTAAAATACCTAGTATTACATGTCCGTACCGAACGCTTCCTTTTATTTGTCGTTATGCAACATTTACTAGCAACCATTTTTGTGTTGTCATTCGAGAAATATCATTGAATTTCCTTTATTTGGAGCCTGTAATCACATGTGCTATTCTCTACCTATCAATTATTTTTCGTTTTACTTGTATATCAAACATACTTGTTTACTCTTTACCGTAATCGCAACATCGAGATAACTGAAGATTAGTTTTTGTTAATATGCTAAAAATTCACTTCATATATATTGAGAGGAATAACTTCTTGTTTTACACAAATTCCGTCTTGATTCTTTTGAATAATATTTGAAAAGCAAAATTTTAGAAAAAATAAGATGACACTTGGAAAAACTTTTAGAGTGTATCATTTTTGCTCAAACAATGAACATACTTACTCTGTTCTCTTAGAACAAAGGAAACAAAATGAAGCCCTGTTATTCGAAGCCGGATATATTCGACTTCTTAGTAAGATAATTTTACATGCATTGCTTTATAGGAATCATAACAAAAACTTGTTCCTTTAGTTTTTTATTTTTTTATTCGAATTTTATTAATATTTCACCGACGTATAATTTACTTTTTTGCTAAAGCTAGAATACTAGTCTGCATAAAAAACTGTTTTGTTGATCAAGTATAATTTTTCCAAATTTTTGTTGAAGATTTTTTATTTTAACTATACAGGGAAGTTTTTGAACCATATTTTTTTGATTATTGTATAGATGTTTTGCATGTGTTAAGAACACTGATTCACATTTTGTTTCTTCCTTTCAGTTTTTGACATTCTAAACCTTCTCTGTTTATATAAAACGTGCTTGTAAAAATTAGTTTACATTATGTGCTTACCCCCGGTTTCAGAATAAATCATTGTTTATAGAAATGCTTTATTGGATTGATATTGCCTTTAATTGTGATGGTATTTCTTGCTTGTGTTATCACTGGCATAGCTAGCTCTGAGAGGGCCCTGTATCAAAATTCCTTCAGGGCCCTTTTTTAGATATGGGAGTCCTGTTAGTGGGGCTGTTGTTACACATGTTGGGGCCCCATATCATTGATACGGCAGTAGTTACGCCCATGCTTGTTATATTAATTTCAATGAAATGTTGGGTAATAATTACTTCCCAGGTACAGGTTGTCAAATATAGTGACTTTTTTCATAAAAAGACTACCTATCATTTTTTTTGTTGTAAGTATAGCCAAAATTTGCATGTGTTATTAGTTGGGGTGTTTGCGATATTGTATTCCATTAACAATCTTTTCTAGTTAAACAGCTTGCAACAGAAATTTTTAAATACATTTAGATCAATCTTTGAAAATTAGCTATTGCATAATTTAAAGCATTTACAATCTTCCTTTTAGTCAGTGACCCCTTAAAATTTCAGATGAGGGACAGTATCACAGCTACTTCTATGTGTGTTTGTAAATATTAGTGTAGCCTATAATTATATACTCTATTTTTTCATGTAGCTTTTTCTTTTATATGTATATCAACTTTTCTTTCTTACTGTATAAGAGATAAATGAAAGTGTGTGTGTAATACAGAAAATAACACCATTAATACATTATTATTATGAATAACTAAAGCAAAAAATCATTGCCTGCTTAAGCTAATTTCAGGCTCTGGGTGCAGAAGATCTATGGGCCCTTTTGGCACTGTCGGATCCAAATAAGTCCCGCTTATCCGGGGCCCTGTACGCCTGCCCCAAGTGCCCAATGGATAAACCAGCTCTGAGTATAATTACTTTTATTTAATATGAAAAATATTTTTCTTAACTTTTAATAATTCTGATTAGTGTAATATCTTAAAATGCTGTTTTATGATTGGTTCCATTTCAATTCTTAATACTGAATTTAATAGCAATGCTAGTTTATGTATTGGGTGCTCAGGGGTCTGAAGAGGCTCAGAAGGCCCTGGATAAGTTGGACTTAACCAGATTTTCTGGTTATAAATTTCGATCCTCCAGTGCCAAGGGGCCCATAGATCTTTTGCGCCCAGGGCCCAAAATGATCTTAAATCAGCACTGTTTAATAGTCTAAATTTTTAACTTAAAACATCCATTTCCATTGCAGAATCTGCTTTACAATTCATGTAGTAAAAAAAGTCATAATTGGAATTTAAGTATGATGTGTGTAATTTGACAAAATAAATAAACTGCCACCAAAGTTCCCCTGAAATAGAAAAGTACCTATTTTTCTATATTAGTTTGTATAGTTGAAAGTAATTCCTTATTTCAATATTAAAAAGGAAATCCTTATTTCAATATTAAAAAGGAAATCCATACTATTTTATAAAAATGATTATTTGATGTATTGTAAGAATCATTATAACCTTTTTTATGAGTGTGTTTTGTTGTTGATGTCATATTTAAACTTTAGAGTATGCATAAGTAAAATATGTTCTTTGTAGAAGGTATTTTGAATACACTTCAGAATGAGAGAGAAATTCAAAAATATAATTAAATATAATATTTATTGATACAATTACAAATAATAGAAGACATATTTTATGTTTTTTATTTGATGCTATTTGTTAGTAACTTATTTATTAGAAACTTGAATATATTATATAAATTTTAATTCTAAGCATGTGTTGATTTGAACTTAATATATGTTGGACTAATTTCCGCTGTTAGATTTTGCTTGAATGAAGGTTTTATGAACTTTTGATATAAGTAGAGCTTGGCAAACTTTACCTGTATCAAAGTTTATGCTTTTTTTTGCCTAAGATTTTACTCTTGTGTCTAGCTTGTATTAATCTCTTTGTACATTTTTAAAATTTTCCCTGATATTTTTATATACTTTTTTGTTTTTAATTAGAAATTATTTTTAGACTCTACAGAAACTGAAGCATGTAAAAAGGCTTATATTAGACTTCCTGATGCGTATGGATGCTTAGGGATCTTAAACTTGACTCTAGGTGAATATATATTTAAAAATTTCATTCTTTCAGGATGTTTTTCTTAGGTCTTGCTGTTTTACGTTTCTTTTTCACTCTTTCCTATTTATTATATTTTGAAGATTTGTAATGTTAAATTAATGTTGTGATGGATTTCACCTTGATATTATCTTGTTTTTTTATATTCATATGCTTTAAATTTCAGTGAAATAAAGTAACTATTTAATCCATTATTTTGCAATTTCACCAATATTCTATTAATTTCTTATTTGTATTATTGAACAAAACATTGTTTAAAATAATTCACTTTTAATCTGAATTACAATTAGTGAATAAATTTAGAAATCTATGATCAATGATTAGAACATTTTTGTGTGATTTTTTCAAGATTGAAAAAATAAAGTTTCTGAAACTTAGATTAAAATATTGTGAAGTATTTTCTGTCATTATATTCACGTTACAAAATTTGATTAAAATGTATTCCATAACTGTTGAAATGTTATTGGATGTTTTTCAGTATTAATCTGATATCAGTACTCCATGTGCCAAGTTACTGTTGACATTTGTTAAGTTAGGTGATAACATTATTATATGGTTATATATATATATATACCTTGATTTTTATCATTTTGTTCTGTGGTTGCCATTGTTATTATGCATCTTATAGTTAATTTCTATTGGTTTATTTTTATGGTAGTAACTCTATTTATTTCAGACCTTTATAATTCAACTTTTTTTATAAATTTAACCATTTGCGTGCTTTTTGTTATCCATATTGCTACTTTCGAGTTCTGTTGTTCATTCAAACAAGGATGTTTCGAACATTATTGGTGAGTACCAGGTTTTTTTTTTTTTTTTGAAAAATACTAGTGCTCAGTTCCTTTTTCAGTTTTTATGGAAAGCTGTAGTTTATTTCTAATCTTTACCAAATGGATTGCCAAATTTGCACTTTTGGTCTGTTTTGTTTTCAACCAATTTGGATATTTTTGAAATAAGGTAGATGTGGCAGTGAAATAAAAATTGTTTGCAGACTAGGTAAATATTTTTTATTGTAGATCTTATGGTGTACATTCATACTGCCAAAATTGTAAATCTATTAATCAGGCATAATTCTTTTTTTCACTGACAGTAAATTTCCACCATTTTGCTTTTAATTGATAAATTTTAATCATGAACAACTTTTACTTTGGATTGCTAAAATTCTTATGAAAGACTGAACAAAAGATGTTATGAACACCTAACCATTAAACCTTTGCTTGAATTTGTTGATTCTGAGACTAGTGCTGATATCAATAATATTAAGTTTCCTGGCATCACTTCAAAGCCTCCTTGCCTGAATGCAACTGATTGTGAAGATTTGAAGGTTATATTGCCTGGTATACATTTAGGAAAATTTGTTTTTCATAAAATAGTATCCTTTCCTCTAATTCATTGAAATAATATGTTGATTAGGCTGATTGTCTTATTGTTTTAGGTTATAAGCTTTGAGAGGGGAATCAGATTCATGACCTTTCATAGCATTCTGATACATTTATTTTTTTTTCTGATGGGAGTCTCTTTTTTTTTATCTGAAATTTTTAATATTTTCTGCTTTTATTTTTGCATTTTTTTCTCGTCTTATATTTTCTACATTTTTCTCTGCTTTTTTCTTGGAAGTTTGGAATTCCTCACATTCTGTTGTTTTTTTTTAGAATCCTGGTACTCATATTTGTCCATGTCATTTTTCACAAAAAAAATTAAGCACATTTTTGCCTTTTTTTTAACTTTTGAAATCAATGCAATTTTACTACCTTAAATACTTTTGCTTGTATACATATATGAGCTATTTTTATTAATTATTTTCATGTCAAGTTCTTAGTTCTAGGCTGCAATTTGGGATTAAAAGCTACTGGGTGCTAAAAAGATGTTTGGCCTGTTGTGTACTAATAATAAATTAGTTCCGAACTGCCCTTAGGTTGTATATAGTTTAATTTTTTCTTCTAGCTTTCTAAAACTGTAATTATGAATTCTGTTTTTTGTTTTAGGTGATAGTGCTATTCAATATTTAGTATTAGTCAACAGCTGTTTATCGGTTGGCAAGATTTTGAACAGTGAAATATTCAGAATAATAGAAACAAATTTTCTGTCTCTGCGCAACAGTCCTCAAGATGTTGAGAGAATTCAAGAAGTTCGAAAAGTATTGAATTCTGGTACTTTTTACTTTTCGTGGTCATCGCAAGGAAAACCACTAGACTTGACTCTGTGTGAACAAAGATCTCATTTTGCTGCTGATTCAGATAATCGTTTCTTTTGGTATGTTATTTACTACAAGTATATTTAGTGAAAGATTACTTAATGACCTGAATGGAATGTTACTTAGTAACAAACATTTTATTGACTGTTATTAAGCAACAGTTTGCTTAGATAACTTTATTAGGGTTTATAAATATTTGCTATGATGAAATTACAAAAAACAAATTGTTAGGTCTTTAATTTATATATATATATTATTTCTTTTTTTCTTGAAATTAATTTATATACTTGCTGACATAGTAAGAAATCTAAAAGTTAAATTCATTTGCAAAATTATGGGAAGCTATATTTTTTATGTTAAGTAACTAATATTAATAAAATTAATTCTTGAACAAGAATTAATTATTTTAAAATTAATTCTTGTTTTCACCATGTATTATGTATGCTCTTATTTCTCTTGAGTGAGAGGGTGTGGTATCAAAATATTTACTAAAAAAGGGGGCGCCAGTTCTAAAAAAGGCTAGGAACCTGTGATCTAGAGCTATGAGCTGTGTCATTAGTTAATTGGGGTTTATACCTTTGAGACTAATCTAAAGATTATGTAGATGCTGTGCATTAAATTATAGGTTCATAGTTAATGTCCTGCCATATAAGTGTAGTGTGATATTAATTAAATAGTTTTTATAGTTTTAGACTTTATATATACTGAAACAAGGTTTATTTAAGTAAAAGCAAGTTTGGAAACCATTTTCATTCTAAAACTTTTTGTAAAGAAGACAAAAATTAATCATTCTTCTAAATATTTTGTTTGCTTGATTTATTTCTTTAAATATTTTCTTCCTTTTAATTGTTTTTGTTTTTATTATTGTTTAATTCAGGGGTGGGCATAAAGCAGCCTGCCAAGACAGTCAGAAAACTAAATAAACAGAAAATGTTTTTTGTATTTGGGATAACATGTATTTTTAGCAAAGTTTTTCTTGTATGAAATTCAATCGGATTAAATATAGATGCAATGGCTGACATTAACTTGCAGGCTGTGAATATTGTTGAATAAATCTGATGATTCTGTCAATACAAGAGGGGTGGAAGTATGATAATGCCAAATCCTAGTAATTATAAATGTATTGTGCAGAATTAATAATGCAATAGAATTCCACTGAAACTAATCATACTAATCAAATAAAATTATATTTGTTAAAGAAAGAGCATCTGTGTAATAGTCTGTACTGAGTTATAATTTGTTAGTATTTATATTTTGTGAATTTCATGGTTATGACTTGAGCATTTTAATTATTAGAGTATAGCAATTTGGATTTCATTATTATTATTATTATTTTGTTTTTGAAAATGATGCAGTTATAAATTAGATTTTTAACGTTTTTTTTTTCTGTGATGTAACATATTGATAATAGTATAATTTAGATACAAAGGCAACTTTTACATTTTTATGCTGTATGTAATTCTGTCAGCCTTTCATTATAGTCATATTAAGGGTAATTTAAAAAGTATAAATAGAATATATTTCCATTATATAAGAAGTAGTACAGATGTGCTCTTATTATTTACAGCAATTTTTTAATTTGCATTGAATTCACGATCCTAGAAACTCCCAAATGGCTTTTCCTTTGCTGAAATTAAATTTGGTGGTGCATGTTTATTAATTTTGTACTTGCATATTCTTGCAAGTATGTTGGCAAAATTTTGATGAATTTTTCTTTGTATACATGTTTTGTGCAGCCATATTTAATTTGAATTACTTTTTATATGCTTTAAAAAATTATAAACTTTTAAGCAGGGTTCTGTGATTCTCATTTTTAGGAATTTGTATTAGGTTGGAAATAAGTGGAAGAAAATATGTAGTTAAGGGAACTCAAATATGAAATAAAAATGGCTATGATTGTGATAATACACAATTTCCACTAAGATCAGAACTTTCAACTTTGTTGTCCTTATTTTTATTTAAAAAAATTGATAAAAATTTGTTAATTTTTTAATATAAGCTCTAATTCACAGGAATAAAACTATGCATATCAGCTTTATCCAAAACAATATTTGTACTGGAAATTGGTTACTGAAAGTGATTTGTGGTGGAATCGAAATTCGTACCATATACGCTGGACATTTGCAGGCTCGTGGTTGCATAATTTCAAGACTTAGTTCTGAGCGTGCAGGTACTCGTTTCAATGTTCGAGGAACTAATGACAGAGGGTGTGTTGCAAATTTTGTGGAAACTGAACAAGTAAGTTTTTTCATCATGAGTAATATATTTTAAATTAAATTGCATTCTCTAAAGTATTTGTTCTTTATAATTTATTGTGAAAACCATTTAAATTTACATTTATAAAACTTTTTAAAGTAAAACATTAATTATATTTGTTTATATTTTCTTGGAATGTAAAGCTTTTAATCTTATTTTAGGTGATCTACTTAGAAAATAAAATTTGTTCTTATGTCCAAATACGAGGGTCTGTTCCTCTTTTTTTTGAGCAACCTGGATTACAGGTATTTATCAATATTTGTTCTAAATATTGTTAGTTTGGCTAGAGAAAATGCTAATCACAAGATAGATGCAAATCATTGAGTTTTGTAAATGATCCAGAATGCACTGATTCCTTAAGAAATGTGCTGCTTTGTTGGTGAGGGAAATCATTTAGTAGACTTATTTACTGTTACAGGGGAAATGTGACGTAGCACAGATGCAAAGCTTTGGGCACAATGATAATGTTGTTTCTGATGGGCAAGTGTAAATGGCACACATACCACTGCAAGTTGACCACCATTGTGCACCTGGCTATGGTTGAATGCAATATCGATCTTCTGTAGTGTCAAGTGTGTTTCAGTGACTTCTGCTGTCTACCATTTTTCTCTTCTTGCCCATTGGACAATATATCATTCATCCACTGCTATGGTTACTTATGAATAACCACTACTGAATGCCTGTTACTGTAGTTTGAAATAATTCTAATCATAAAATGATGCTTTGAGTGTTCTCTATGAGTAACATTTCAACCTTCCTTAATCTTACCAAAGATTGGACCATGGGCAAGATCATGCAATTGTTGTCTACAGGATTGTCTATTGGACATATCCTACTGAGGGATGTGTATTTCCTTTAAATGTGTTTTTAAAATATTTTTGTGGCGATTCCAATTACAAAACTTATTATATTTTGATGTTCTGATTCTGAATACACTCAGGAACATTGAAAATAGCGACCCAAGAAGAAAGCATCGAATTGAAATGAAATTTAATACACATAATGGCACAGATGAGAGATTCACTTGATCTCAAAAACAAGACAATTAAACGAATACAGGGTGTGCAACGACACAAATACTGGTCAACTTCAATAGCGCGTTGGACCACCTCCAGCTGCAATACATGCTGCCACACGGTCCGGCATTGAGTTGATTAGACACCTTATGTTGTCCTGAGGCAGATGGGCCCACAAATCTTGAACAGCCAACTCTAAATCATGTACAGAGAGACACGATGGCATCTGCCGTTTTAGCTGATCCCACACGTGCTCTACAGGGGACAAATCGGGGGAGCGGGTCGGCCATGGAAGAGTCTGAAAATGATGTAGGAAGTCTTGAGCAACTCTTGCTGTATGCGGACGAGCATTATCTTGCTGGAAAACTGCCTCTGTGAGACCATTTAGGAAAGGTCCTACATGGGGTCGAAGAATATCATCAACGTAACGTCGGCCCGTTAAGGTTCCACGCATCACAATTAAAGTGGACCGGCTATCATAGGCTATGCCCCCCCAGACCATTACACCAGCTGTGCGGGTAGTGTGACGTAGAACAGTGTGGGGGGGAATTGTACCGCTCACCAGGGCGCCTCCACGCCCGTACACGGTTATCATCTGTCCCCAAAACAATCTTTGATTCATCTCTAAACACAACCTTTTGCCAATCTGTGACATTCCACATTGATCTGGCTTGGCACCACTGTAGACGCAGTTGCCGATGTTCCGGTGTTAAAGGGAGTGCACGGAAAGGGCGCTTGGGTTTAAGATTTGTTTCTGCAAGGTGTCTGGAAATTGTTTGTGGAATAATTGCTACGCCTACGTCTGCTCGTATCGTTGAACGAGTCACTGTGGGGTCCACAAGTGCTTGCCGCACGATCCTTCGATCATCTCTCCTCGTGGTCTTCCTGATCGCTGCAGACCCGGTTTTCCGCGCGTGGGTACCTTCTCGTGTCCACTGCTGCCAACAATTTCTAACGGCACACTCCGAACGATCCACCTTGCAGCAGCACGGCGCGTCGACCAGCCTGCAGTTTTCATCCCGATGATCAGGCCTCTCTGAAACTCGCTTAACTGTGAGAAATGTCTTCTAGCACGTTTACCTGGCATGTTTCGCTTAACAAAGTCTTCCTACAATCGGCGGGTAATCGTCACGTTTATGAATCTTCGAATTTGCGCTGGCTTATATAGCACCCTCTTCCTGATTGCAGCGCCACCTCGGCGTGTATGAGCATGCGTATTGGCACAAAACTTGGATCATTTGCATATCACATTACGCTGTACTTATTTGCAAAGTTTCGCGATTGTACTTAGCTTTCTTCTTGGGTCGCTATTTTCAATGTTCCTGAGTGTATTTCAATGTTGCATTTTAATAATTGTGTCTGTCTTGCCAAAATGGCATTGACCTGAGTTAAAATGTTTAAATGTATCGACTTTAATTCTAGGTTGGTTCTCATAAAGTTAAGTTGTCTAGAGGCTCAGAAGCTTCAGCACCATCATTTGATAGGTAAATAAATATTTTTCACTATTTCTTTTTTCAACTAAAGTATTTTTATTAATGTTTTATTTGTTTTCAGAATGTAAAATGCTATTGAATTTTCTTTTGTAGTTGATAAATGTCTGTATATGTAAAGGAGAGAAGCGACTTTCTCATTTACTCATCACGAATTCTTTGGAACTGTTAGACTTACGAACTTGAAATTTGACATACATGTTTCTTTTTCGAATCAGCTTGAATGTCATCTTGCATCTGAACTTTTTCTTCCTCTTCTATAATTTTTTGTGGTGTAGGATTTAAATGCCATAATTTCACTACTAGACGTAGTAGGAGATTTATGAAGTAGATTTTCTGTTGATGTTCTACGAGTGAAGCCAAGTTGAAAACGATTATATGTTTTATTCATTAGTTCAGCAAGCTTGTTTGATTTCTCTTTTTGATTTTTTCGTTTCTCTGCACCACTTAGGTACCTCTTCTTTAAAGTCTCATCCAAAACCAAGTAAAAATTTATATAGTAGAATAGGATTCACTTCTTTATGGACGTTGACTTTTTTAAATTTTATTATAACTAAGGCCTAGTGTAAACTTTAGAAATATATCTTATATAATTTACTCTAAAAAAAGATATTATTTTTTGAAGTGATAATTTCTATAGGCGCGTTTTGCTAGAGAGTGAACTTGAATGAACGTCACGCTCGAGTTTGTAACGCTCATTCGGCTTTTTCCGTCCTTAGTCGGAACTCTTGCTCGGATTAGGTCGTCCGCAACATACACACTTCTAAAAAGAAAAGGAAGGACGTTTCCACCTTCTCCCTTCTATTCCGAAACGACATGAAACGCGGTAGTTTATCACCCCACAAATATGCCGTAAGTTTCTAGCTTCGATCGAAGTGAGGCTCCCCCCGCCACCTCTACTTCTTTTTATTCCACCTCTTTCTACGATTTGTTCTAATCCTAGTTGAAAAATAGGCTTCGATAGAAAGAGAAACCCTACACTAAAATTAAACATAAGATGTAGAAAAAGGACAAATTTTTGTAGAACTAAGTAAATAGTATTATTATCACTAGTAATAATGTAGTGAATTTAAAAATAAAAAACTATTTTTGTAAGCAAATAAGAATAGCAATGAACAAATAATTCTATTAATCACATTACTTAAATACTTTGAGTCTAAAAAGAAAATAAAAACAATTAAAAATTTAAAGTAACAAAATTAAGTATACAGGTATTAAGAAAAAGTTACATTAAATAATTTAAATACAAGAAAAGAAAATATTATTAAGTTGCAACAGCACCGGATATAATTGTACAAAGCTGCCATACAATGACAAAAGAGCTAGTATAAGCTAGAGATTATTTTATATAAATTTTCTGATTAAATCCCTTTTTAAAGATTTTGATCTAGATTCCTCTCTTCCCTGAATTACCTGTCTTACTATCCCTTTGCTTAAATTAATTCATGGATAGAATTGAATATTGTTAAATTATAATCAAAATTTATACAAAGCTGAATCGGATCTTCACAAATTACCTATGATCTTAAGTTGAAATTTTACTGTATATTTTTAAAAAGACAAATCAAAACCTTTAGTTGATTTTTTTAAAATCAAAGTTCAATTTAATTATGTCAAATGTTCCAAATGAAAGCACAAGAAAGTATGCAACAACGCTTGACAGAGTTTTTTTATAGATATTTAAATAAAGTTTTGAATCTAAAGTACTTATAACCTATTTCAGCTACCATAAACTTATTGTTTCCTCCTTATACTACAATTACTTCCCAAATATTGTATATTTCACACAAAAATATTACTTTATGAGTATAGACATATTAATAAATAATTTTATTAATAATAATTACTTTATATTTCATGTTGTTCATTTGGCGATCACTAAATATTTATATTATAATTATGTTTATTTTTTGCTGTATTTTGTCTACCATTTTTTTTCTTTGAAACGTAACTACAATTGTTATTCAAATAAATAGTTTTTAATATATTTTTTTCAGTAATTTTATTTTAGTGTTGTTGATTTGGATACATTGTTTTTGTTTAGATCCCTGTGATATTTTAACGAAGCAAGGTTTTCCTGAATAAGTTGCTTTGATTTATGTTTTTTAAAAGTTTGTAAGCTATGAGTTGCTTTGATTTATAAGTTTTAAGTGCAATCATTTGATATTGGTATATTGTGGCTTTTTTTATCTAATAGTTTTGCAGTTTTCTTTAAATTACTTAAAATATAATTTAAAAATTTGAACTCGTATTTCTTTTGTTTCATCTCGATTGTTATACTTTTTCAATTCACTGGTGCAAAGAACATGTATACTAGCTGGTTCACTTATAAATTTACGATACAAATATCAAAATTACTTGAAACTTCTGCTCATAAATGGATAAAACAATATATCATTGAATTATAGTTCATGTATAAATGTATGCTATCACGTGTAAGAATTTTTTAATTGTGAAAGACCTTTTAATACTAATTATTAAAATTATAAAACAAAGCTTTTAGGGAATGGATATAATAACAATTAACATGGAAGGAGATGGCAAATTGTTTGCTTGTTCTTATTGGTTATCCAAAAGTAACTTTATGCATAGAATGATGCATCATTTTCATCCCTTAAAACTTGATTTTCCTAAGAAAAACATTCAAAATTTATTTTTATAGACTGAAAATTTGTTCAAAGTATATAGTTGTTTATACTTAAAAAAATAGGGATGCATAAACAACAACTGGGACTATTTTCTGTTTAAAAGACATTGTACACTGTATGTGAGGAAGAAATATAAACCAAAGCAAATATGTTTATTGTGTATTTTATACTTTTCTTTTCCTACTATGAAATCTAAGTTCTTGTAGAATATATTATTTTATTCTTTTTTAGATAATTCTTGTCATATATGAATTATGTTTTATTATAATTGCTGCTTTGAATTTATATTGTAGGCACTTAACACAGATAGTAAAGCGTTATGGTGACCAAGTATTAATTAATTTACTTGGATGTAAAGAAGGAGAAACTCTGTTAAGCAAAATGTTTCAGGTAAGAAAGTAATATATTTGGTAGGGTCCAAAATTTCCCTTTGAAATGTATTCTCCTCTGTGTACAAGATGGTTTCGTCTGTTTCATGTGATTAAACTTCAGGCACAAACATTTTTTTCTGAGACAGTCAAATTTGTTCTGTGGGATAAGAAACATGGCTTTTCAAAAACAAAACTAAAACATTAAATTTTTTCAGTATTTGGGCAAAACACCTGCAGAGACTTACTAAAATTGTTAAGGAATGTGTGCGGTGATTCTACGACATTCACACTAAAGTTGTACAAGTAAAGTTGGCATTTTAAAGAGGAATGAAAATCTCAGTGAAGAGAGAGACATGATGAGGGTATTTTTTTATTCTGAAAAAATTGTTCATTCATAATTTATTCCAGGGGGCAGAAGAATAAACAAGGAGCATTATCTGAACATTTTACATTATTTGAGGAAGTCCATTCATCGTAAACGATCTCTGATGTTTCAAAATAGACAATGGTTCCTTCTGCATGACAATGCACATGCACACCAGTCCTAAATGGTTAGAGTTTCTTGTCAAAACTGTTACTAAAGAGCTTTCCCATCCTACCTATTTACCAGACTTAGCTCCCTTTAATTTTTATTAATTTCCATCATTGAAAAAACATTTGCAAGGATGTCATTTTATGATATAGCAACTGAGGTAAAAGCAGCATCACTGGAGGCCTTATGGTGATTGCAAAAGATGGTTTCCAGCAATGCTTCAAGTGATTGTAACTAGACTGACTGGCAAAAAAGGTATTGCTACCCTCGGGAATTATTTGAAAGTATATTAAAGTAAGATGATATTTTAAATTCTTCACGGTAACGACTTTTGCGCCATCTCTCTGAAGTTTTGGAATGTACTCTGCATATATTTGTAATATCTTATTGAAAATTACATTCCTATATTATCTTTATATTATTCTTTCCCAATTAAAAAGTTATTTTTTAGAACATTATATGTATTGGTTAAAGTAATTAGCATTATTTTTTCAATGTACTATTGTCCGAGTTGTTTAGTAAGTCATTCATTTTTTGCAGTGTTGAACATTAATTTTTTTAATATTTATGCTAGGTTGAACTAGGAGGAAATTTAATTAATAATAGCATTTAGGTTTGGATTCCAGAATAGTCCACAATTTTTAATATATTGCATTCAATAACAGGAAATGAATTTTGACTTTGTATCTGATCAGATACTTTGCACCTGTACTTCCATGTATAATATATCAATGTTTTAAAAATAATACTAAAATATTTAAATATTATTTTCATTATTATGCAAGGATTCTTTAATGCTTGGAGAATTATTGCATCAAATGTTTGTGGTTTCTAATTAAAATGTAGTCATGTTTGTGTTTCTTGGGAAAATGTGAAATTGTTTTTAAAATTATGAGCAAATCAGAGTTTTTTTATAGGTCAAGTGTGCTACATCATTTTTTTTTTTTTTACCTTTAGAAGTTGTTTGACAGTTTCGGTTATCAAAGTAGCTTATATTGTTTCGAATTTCTCTATTTTTTTTTTTTTTTTTTTTTTGCTTTTTAATGATAATTTATTTGTAATTTAAGTGGCAAAAAAAGTAAAGAAAAAAAGAAAAATTGAGTTATTAAAAGTGAGTTTGTATCAAAAACAGAAAATTTAAATTATTTGTTTTACTGTATGATCTATTATGTTATCAATCCTCTATTAAGCTGAGGATTAACAATGCGAATTATAACAATGTGAAAGTCTTTTTTTTATGACATATTCAAGATGTTACAGTATCCTAAAGTATTAATTTTTGTTTATTTTATTGTCTCCCTAAAACAACATAAGAGCTATTGGCAAGAAACACTGCAATTTTGAAATTGGATTAATGAATGAGATGACATCTGAATTCAGGAGACCTCATTATTCTATTCAAAGGGTCTTTGGTAGAATTAGGTTTTCTCTTGACCCTCAGAAGAGCAAATAGAATGATAACCGCATACCTTGACAAATGTACTGTCACAACCCTAAAAAACCTAGAGCCTTGGAAAGCCTTACTACTGTGGGTCCTATCCCGAGGCACCTGGAGAGAGCTGAAGCCATTGCCTGCTTGCACCTAACACCTGGAAATGACTTCCTGGGAGTATACCTCCACTGGCTTGAGTGGCCGTGTTAGCCGAGTGGTCAAGTTATCGGATTGTGGCTGGCCTTGTCACAAGTTCGAGCCCAGTATCACTAAAGACCCACTGTGTAAGGGAGTGATGCATGTTAAATCTGTTGAGAGCTCAAACGTCCTCCCATTGGTGTGGTAGTTAAGAGAGGGGGTGCCAGCTCACAGATGCCCTCCACATCATTTGACCATGGTTCAAAATTACGTGGTCTGTCGCCAAAAGCCCCTGAACAGTGCAACGTTAATATTCACTCACTCACTCCACTGGCTTGACCTGGCTGCTGACGAGTCCTGCCCCTTTCCGGCCATGACAGGATGGATGGTGACCACCTTCTCTAATGCACTCTACTCAATGAAAACCCGATTGAGTCCATAGTCAGTCAGTACTGAGAGACTTGGCATTAAATAGTCAAAAAGCCAAGCTTGGGCATTAGATAAATAAATAAAAGAATTTCAGTTGCAGCTGAATTTGAATATTGACATCTGCTAATCAGCTTCATGACTACTCCTGTGTCATGGCTACTATAAAATTAACACATAAATGTAGTTTTATTATTTATAAGTTGTTGCTGTATAACTGTACAAAAATTGTGGAAATAGTTAAATTTTTATCCGCACTGGTTTAAATTGAACATTTTGCATTCTTTCTCAAGTATCAACTTTAAGCATTAAAAATCAAGGAATTTGTTTTAGTTTCTCAAATTTATAAATAAAGCAATTAAGTTTTTATTTCCAAGCGTTTCAAATAGATTGAATACTAATAAATATTCTGTGCTACTAATTTTCTTTGAATATATTACAATAAATAAATTATAATGTCACTCAAATTTATATTATTGGAAAAGTGAATGCCATGAAAAGCATTTCGGTTGAATAATTATTGTTTTACTTTTAGAATCACCATAAGGTTAGTAGATACAACAAAAGTATTCCCTATATAGCATTTGATTACCATGCACAGTGCCGAGGTGGTAAACAAGAAAATTTGGATATTTTAAGACGCAAAATTGTTCCCTATTTAGAGTGCTTTGGATTTTTTTACAAGAATTCTGATGGAATGCAAAAGTATGTGTTCTTTTTTGTGTGGTAATTACTTTGAGATTGTAAATTTTTATTTATGGAAAGAAACTAGATATAATCATGCTCAAATATTTTAAATTGGATAGAATACTAGTTCTTTCCACATGTTAAATTTTTAAAAATAAAATTCAGCTAACAAGCATAACAATTTTTAAATTAAGATCCCAAAGTGTAAAATAATTTTTTTAATGTGCACATCTTTTAATTATTTTTCAACTAACTGCAATTTGGCTTCAAACAAAAGAATTATTTTATAAAAACTTATATTTGTACTTGAGAGAAAAATTAATATGTTAAAAAGTTAAACAGAATTGAGTGAAAATCTAAGTATGTAGAAGTATGTCTAGTAGTAGCAATTGTAAGTTTCAAGAATGTTGTCTGAGATAAATAGTTTGAAGCAGATAAACAAAAAAGCTAAAAAGATCATAAAACATTTCATAAAATACTTCCATAAATATATGCATACAGTGGTGCTCCAAAATGTGGACACTTTTTGAAATTTTTATGTTTTTGAACTTTGTATGCTTATAGAGACTATGCTTTGTATGTTATGTTTTACAAAATGCAAAGTCGTATTTATCATTTAAAGAGAATGTAATACTGGATTCAATGCGAAAACAAAATTCAAATATTTACAATACAAAAAGTTAAAAATTTTTTAATCTAAAAAACAAAGTATATGAAGGAGTTTGTAATGCTTTGCGCAGATTTATCAGATTTTTTGTGGGCTCAGTATTTCAACAGTTTGAAAATTAGGGCTGGAAGCCAATAGCTTTTTACTCAAAAAAGCTGGATGACACACAAAGAAGGTATAGTACCTATAACAAAGAACTGCTGGGAATATACCTTTCAGTAAAACACTTCAAACATAAGGAAACGAATTCACCATCTATACGGATCACAAGCCTCTAACATTTGCATTTTGGCAGAAAAATGAAAAAGCATCCCCAAGACAGCTTCGACAGCTACAGTATATTTCCGAGTTTTCAACTAATATCCAACATGTTCCAGGAAAAGTTAATGTAGTTGCTGATGCATTGTCAAGAATTGAATCTGTCTCAACCATCGACTATGATGCTATAGCAGAGAAGCAAGAGTACATGACAAAGAATTGCAAAAAATAATGCAGGGAAGTTCATTTTTACAGTTTAAACCCTCAACACTACCATCAGGAAAAACACTATGGTGTGATATCTCAACATCAAAGATTAGACCATATATCCCAGAGGAATTTCGAATGCAGATGTTTCAACAAATACATGGGTTCTGTCATCCTGGAGTAAGAAGCACCATCAAGCATATGACTAAAAAATTCATTTGGCCAGAGATAAAGAAGCAATGTAGGAAGATTCGAACCGAGCACCTTCCTATCCGAACGCGCGTATTTTATCGATCACGCCAAGACGATCGTCTCCGCATGATGTCTAGTACTGTTTTATATAGACACTGCTACAGACAGAAGTAAAAAAAGACTGCCCTCTTAGATAGAAGAATATCATCAATGACCATCAGAAGTAATCTTAATGATGCTGGTGTTTCTGTCAGTTCAAGAACTATCAGAAGATTAATAGACTTAGAGGTAGAATTCCACAAAAAAAAGCCTTATCTCAATTTACAGCAGCTTAAAAAATAGACTACGGTTGGCAAAGGAACACATTAATTGGACAGATTATCAGTGGTCACAAGTTCTATGGAGCGATGAAACTAAGATAAGATATTGTTATCCTGTAGTGATGGGAGAAAATACATAGAATTTGTATGCAAAATGTAGAATAGAAGAGCTACATTCTATCTGCATAGTGGCAACTGTGAAGATCTTAGTGCTATGATTTGGTCATGTATGTCAGCAGATGGTATTGGTCACCTTCATGTCATTGAAGGGACTGTGAATGCCAGAAAATACATTGACACTATTCTAGAACCAAAACTTCTACCTTCCATTAAAGATCTCTTTTCCTATGAGGCTTCTTTTATTTTTCTGCATAATTCTGCTCCCCAACTCACAAAATTATCAAAAAAGTGAATTTGTACAAAGAGTTGTCTTGCTCAGGAAACAGTCTTGACCTCACTCCTATCAAAAACTTGTGGCACTGTTTGAAAATTCTTGTTCATATGAGGTGCCCATCAAATAAAAGAGAACTAATTGTGGCTATGTTTGTTTTCTGGTATCGTGTAATAATGAAGGAAGAGCTTAAAACTATGGTTAGTCCAATGAAATATCGATGTGAAGATGTAATAAAAGATAAAAACTGCCCTACTAAGTACTGATAACTCACTGCAATCATCAGTATCTAATGTATAGTGATAGTTATTGCAGCTTAAATTTTTTGTATTGCAAATATTTGACTTTGGTTTTTTGTATTGAATTCAGGATTAATTTTTTAAAAAATGATATGACTTTAAATTTTGTGAAACGTAACATTTTCTATTAGTATACAAATTTAAAAAACGTAAAAATTTCCAAAAGTTTCCACAATTTTGGCTATCACTGTTTATCAGATAGCCTTTAACTGACAAAGAAATCAAATTAGCAAAAATTAAAAGGAAAAAAACTATCTAAAACTGATAAAATAGGCCTATACTGAATTAAACTTATCTATAGCAACACTGAGATGAAGCAGAGCACAAACTGTGCTGCCAAAACTGAAAATTAATTTTTGAAAATATACTTTTCTACAGTATCTTATTTAAGACGAATTATAATTCTCTTACAAAAAACAAACTGGTGAATAAATATAATATAAATAACTACAGTGATCATTAAAAATCATCATATGAAAAACGTGTACTGAGTATATACACTGCTGGCCACCGTAAATGCAAAACCCTGAAGGAAGCATGCAAATAACATGACATTTAACAACATGCATTAGCGAAGGTGAGATAAGCAAATGATTAGAATTTCAGCGCAGACACACATCACGCGCGCCTGTGGCGCCACCTCAAAGCACTATTTAAGGCTTGGAGATTTCGACGATTTCAAGTTCGGCAATTGTGGTTTTCTTGTGGTTTTTCCAAAAAACTATCAGTTATGTCTCGTAGAAAGCAGCGATCTGCTTTTGATCAAGTATCCGAGTTCGACAGAGGAAGGATAGTGGCCTACCGAGATTGTGGATTATTTTTCAGGGAAATCGGTAGTCGTGTTGGACGAAACCAAACAACTGTAATGCGGATATGTGACCGTTGGATGCAGGAGGGTACAACGGACCGACGTGGTCGATCGCATCCACCTCAGTGCACCACTTCTCGTGAGGACAGGCAAATTGTGCGCATGGCAGTGATGGATCGCTCAGTCACATCATTAACTATAGCACAGCATATTGAGTATGTAACGCATCATTCAGTGTCTGCGTGTATCATTCGGCGCCGTTTACAGCAGAGTGGTCTGTCCGCAAGACGTCCATTACTTGGTCTACCCTTGACGCAGAACAACACACGTCTCCGCCGCCAATGGTGCGATGAAAGAAGGATGTGGGCGCCAGAATAGAATGAAGTTGTCTTTACTGACGAGTCACGCATCTGTCTGCAACACCACGATGGTCGGATTCGAGTCTTGAGACACCGTGGATAGAGGATGCTAAACAGCTGCGTTATGCACCGCCACACTGGTCCTGCACCGTTTATTATGGTATGGGGCGGTATTGGATATCACTCTGGCACTCCTTTAGTACGCATTGCCGGTACTTTAAACAGCCAGTGATACATCTCTGAGGTGTTGGAGCCAGGTGTCCTTCCTTACCTTTAGGGCTTGGCCACAGCCATATTTCAACAGGATAATGCGCGACCACACGTGGCACGCATTGTCCAAAGGTTCTTCGTCAATCACCAGATTGAACTGCTTCCCTGGCTGGCTCGCTTTCCAGATCTTTCGCCGATAGAAAACATGTGGTCCATGGTTGCTCAACGATCGACCCATATTACACCCCTTCCGGCTCACGAGATCAACTTAGGCAACGTGTGGAAGCTGCTTGGTCTGCTGTGCCCCAGGAACACATCCAAAACCTCTTTGAATCAATGCCGAGGCGTGTGGAAGCGGCGATCTCTAACAATGGCGGGTACTCTGGCTACTGATTCTGGCAGGAACCACACTTCACAGAAGTCTATAAATTTAATCATTTGATGCTTGGTCAACATGTTATTTACAAAATAAATTTTGTTTTGCTATCTCTTGTCTTTCTTGGTGTTTCATTTATGGTGGCCAGCATTGTATATACAATTACCAATAAAGTGCAGGAACAGGTTGTCAGTAGCAAAGTTAAGCTATGATGCCATGTGACAAAAAACACATTAACCCTAGTTTTTAAAGAAGTCCAAAAGAAAGTTTGAGAAAATCACTTTGAGGTGCATCTCATTGTCAATACTTTCAGTGTAGATCTTTTAATTAGTCTTTCCTTTTGAAGCAAAGATGACTAATTATTGATTATAAAAACTATGAAGCCAAATATGGCAACATGTAGAAAACACACCAAAATCTATTTTTTTCCCAGTTTTTGGTATTGATAGAGGACACTAATTTCAAATATTGTCAATTAGTTTGAATTAAATGTTTTTTCTTTCAGTTATACCGTTGGATTTTTCTACATTACTATTTTTCTACTTTAAGGAATAATTAGAATTTACTGATGAATGAAGAAAAGCAATAAGCTTATTTTTTTCTTATGAAAAGAAATTTTATAGCATTTTTTTTACCATATGGTCATGGCATGCAGATGAGAGTAGTTAAGAAGTCAAGGTGTAACTTCATTGGTTGTCAGTGTACCATTGATAACCATGTGTTGAATTAATTCTTGTGGTCTAGGTTTCTGTTAACAAATCCTGGCACTTTATTTACTGTTGGGCTGACAACCTTTGTGTGCTGGTATCAACAACAGATGAATTTTACTCCGAAAACAACTGCAGATTGGTAATATTACTAATGTTCATGTTGGTGAAACTCAGAAAAGCTGTTGGTCCTTATAACTGAATGATGTTTATATCCAAAGATGTACAAATTTTATAAATGACTGACCCTAGAACAATCAATATAAAGTTGTCCAAAAAAAATTTCACAGATGCAACCTAATTGTTTGAAGAGTGTTGATGAAGATGCTCAAAGTAAAGTTGAGACAAGTCATGAATTGAAGCATTTTAAATAAGAATGTAACATCTAATGGAATGATAGGAATATTCATCATAAAAATATCTTTATCACTGGCCTTTCCATGAAGTATAATTGCTCCAATGACATGGATGGCGTAGGTTAGGCACTGACCTTGTACTTCTAAGTTTGCTGGCTCAACTCCGTCCCAAGTCTTTGGATTTTCATGATGCAAAAAATTGACTGCATACATGTCGTTTGATTATGTGGCATGTAAAAGATCCCTTGAATACCTGTTTGGCTTGGGCACTCTCATAGAAATTAAATTCCTAGTACAATTTCACATCCTCAGGTGCCTTCCTCTAGGGAGGAAACTTAGCATCAAAATTACATTGAGGCAAATGGTATATATCGATATAGTGCTGCACTAAAAAGTGATACCAGCTCCCTGGGTATGTACTATGTCTGCAATGGTAAAGATATCAATTTGCAGCCCTGTTTGAAAAATAATAGTAAAAAAAAATACTTTAAGCATAATTTTCAAATTAGACAGTCTGGTTTCATAATTGAGAGGAGTTAAGTCTGAGAATTCTAAATTGAGATTTGAGTTCCAAAAAATGTGAAAGAATACTGGACAGTTCAAAAGAATTTAAAAACCCAGTTGAGAGGAATTCAGTACATTAGTGTAAACTACAAAATATATTAGAAGTAATCTTAAACAAGATTAAATCTAACATAAAAATTCAAATAAGTAATGTGATTCATAAAGTAATCATACACATAAAAATACAAAGCAACTTTAAACTGAAAAAAGAAATTGTAGGCCATATGTTACTGCTAAACAATCAACATGCATGACTACAAACAACAATAATATGCAAGAAAAGTGTAGTTCTTATATATATAGACTAAACAAATATGAAATAACCTTACTTTGAAATAGAAATTAAAATACTAACTTAAATCCAAAGGTAAGCTAAAACAAACAAAAATAAGTTTTGAATAAAATACCATAATTGGTTCTGAACAAACAAAACATAATAAAAAAATCTGACCCTGAAATAGAAATAAACATAAATATGAAGCATCTTTAAACTAAAATAGAGATTAAAGTAATAACTTAAATAAGAAAAGCTACCTGAAGTTGATAAAATAAGGCCTGATACTGATGAAACTACCATTAACAATTCCCAACAAAACAAATCTGAAATTCTTAAGCCAAAATAGAAATGACAATTAATCTCTTAAAGTTAATTCCCCGCCACCATCTAAACTATCCATTGAAACAATTTAATTTAGTATTACTGGAGAAAAATAAAATAGCCTTAAAAGTAATATACATCAGAAAAACTTAGAATAAAAATTATCTGAGGCAGGTAACTGAAGCGAATTTAGCTTAAAAATCAACTGAAAAAGGAATTACAACATTAACCGTAGTTGAAGTTTAAAAAACTACATCCTTAGCAGTGCAAAGGCATAAAATGAAAAAAAAGTTACTATATAAACTGTAACTAAAGTTGAAACTGTTTAAGAGATGAATCAAATCAATTAAGTTTGGAGTTAGTGAAAAAAAAAGTAAATACATTAAATTTACAATCAGTTACATCACAATAGATTCAAACACAACTGTAAGCACAAACATGTTGCCAAACCTGAAATCAATTGTTGAAATAATGCTTTTTTATGATGATTTACTTAAAACAACAACTATAATTCTGTCACAAAGAGCATATAAATGAATACATATATCAATAAATAAATGTTATGATAGTTTAAACATGTGGCAATCCCTTAGAAAATCATATGAAGTATAAATTTTTGCATTCAGAGAAACACATGGTCATATCACTAGAACTGTAAAAAATGGCTTACAAGTTGAACATTTTTTTAAAAAAAGTTTTAAAGGGATTTTCAAAAAAATCTCTTCAAGATGACCCATAGTTTCAATGTGCCAAATTTTACATATCTGGGTCTTTCCGTTTGCTGCTACATCATGGATAGACACACAGTCTTTCATTAGAATAGATTAAATTCACAATGATTGACATTTTAATAGTAGTTTGTTTCTGAATACTTAAAATGTTGCTTGAAAACTGTTTTAATTGTAGTGCCTATATAATTTTTGTAGACTTTTTTGATATATTTAAATTGAAATATTACTTTTTATAAAAATTGATTAAAAATGAGCACACGTACATTTATTTCCCTTTATTCATAAGTTTTCATGTAATTAAAATGAGACAGCATAAAAATAATTTTGATTCAGTACATTTTGTGTTAATGATAATTAAAACCTTTTTAATTAATAAGGTTGATGTGTGTTGGAAGCATGCCCATATGCACCTTTCTATAAACACCATATTATTTGACTAGCCTGTTTTAATTATTCTTTTAAAAAAATCGATTTTTAATTTACTTAAGTGCTGCATATCATGTTCTGTATTTTTCTTACTGCTCAATATATCAAGTAAATTTAAGTGTCAAAAATTGTTGAGAGAAATAACTGTGTTTGAAAATCTTAAAACTTGTGAGTTATCTGAAGTTTTAAATTTTATATTAACTCCTGACTCCGTGCAAAAAAAAAGAAAAATATGCATTTTTTTTCTGTGTGATGTCTAAGTTGCTTAAATGAAAAAATCTTTTTTTATTTTTTCAAACATTTATTTGAAGTGCAAAAAATATTTCTCAAACTAAAAAGATCTGTTATATCTTATTGTTGCAATATATTTATTTGTATTTCTTACAGTTGTCAGAAAGGAACTTTTCGTACAAATTGTTTGGATTGTTTGGACAGAACAAATAATGTTCAAACTTTCATTGGATTAGAAGTTAGTATTTAGTTATTTTCTTATTATTATATAAAAATACCAAGTTTAATTTTTAAGTATCTTTTAATTTAATTTTCTTTCCTTCTGAATGAATCCTCCTTATGTAGATTTTAAAGCAGCAACTGAAAGCTTTGTCTATTACGGACCAACCCCAAATTAATTCAAGATTTTATGAAGTCTTTAAACAAATGTGGGTTCAAAATGGTGATCAAGTCAGCAAAATGTATGCAGGTACTGGTGCTTTAGAAGGTAGATCAAAGGTACAGTGTTAATTTTTCCATTCTCTCATGGATTCTTCCACTTTCTTAATATAACCTCATTTTTTCCATTCACTAATTAAAAATGAACATTAAACTTATTTTTCATCATTAAAACTTATCATTAAGCTTGTTTCATGTATTAAAATCATTTTTGATTTTACTGCTACAAAAATTATTCTTAGTGTGATTGATTATATTTGTTTTTAAATGTTTCAAATCAAAATTTGATTATACTTTTCATCTTATTATAATAATGTTTTGAATAAAATAGAACTTATTGAAGAATTACTGTAAGCAGAAGAAATTAATTGGCTGAATATGAAAAGAAGAAATATTGTGAGCAAAACGCTCTATAAAAGGGAAACTTAAAAGGATATCATGCCGCAGCAGTAGCCTAGTGGTCAAGGTAACATACTCGTGGTAGGCATGTCAGGAGTTTGAGCCTAAGACCTCTGAAGTGCCGCCGTGCAGAGGTGGCCGATGCACGTTAAATATGTCGAGGCACAAAAATCCTTCTGTTGGTGTCATGTGAAAGTTAGGAGAAGGGGTGCCAGCTCATGTGTCATCCTCGTCTCTTGACCATGATTCAAAATGACAAGGTCCTTTGTGAATAGCCCTTCCTCAGCTTTATAGGGCGACCTAAATATCCCTCTCACTCAGTCTAAGGAAATCATTTTGATATTTTAAAATAGTAAACTAGCTTGAATAATTTTATAAGGTGATACAACTCTATTTAATCTCTTTGCATCTCATGGAGGAAATCAAATTAAAATGTTAAAAATTTATTGATTACATTATAGAATACTAAAAATTGAGCTAATTTTAAATGAACCAATAAATATGACATGAAAAATCATTAGTTTGTATATGTATATACATCATTTGATACCTAAATACATTGCTCAAAAAAATTAGGGAAGCTAGCAAAATAGTGAAGAAGCCGTTGCATGATAGCCATGCATAGGCATAAAATAGAGAGTACAGGTGTACCAAAACTCAATACTTAAAAAAAGAGGCAAAAAGCAATTGCTTAGGAACTTTAATTATTTGAAATATATAAAGAACACGATATGATGATTCAGGTCAAAAATTTGGTTACATGTAAATGACAAAAAGAAGAAAAAAAGATTTTTTAAAATTGATATAGGATATTTAATATGGTGTGTGGTCCCCATGAGCTGCCAAGGCTGCTGCACACTTTAGCATGGATACAATGAGGTTGTTGGTGAGACTTTTGGGAATACTGTTCCATTTTTCTAGAAGTGCAATATCTCCATGCCCTGGACAGTGATCTTGCTGAATGCATCATCCGAATGAGTCCCAAGCATGCTGGATAAGATTATAAGTCAATAGAACATGCTGGCAACTCCACACACTGTATTTTCAACTTCAAGGAAGTGCTCCACAAGATGAGCTGTGTGGCATTATATACCCTGTATTAAAAGAAAAGAATCACCAATGACTGCAGCGTAAGGTAAGACATGGGGTCTTAGGATCTCGTCTACATAACTTTGAGTCGTCAAAATGTCATTCCATATGATATGCAGATCAGTATGTTCACCTATGCTGATACCAACCCATACCATCAAACCATCTTGCCTGTAATATGATTTTTCCTGAACTAATATTGGGTTATTTCAAGTGCCTCTTTCTCGGCATACCAAAATATGTCTGGCCTCACACTCTAAATTGAATGTGTACTTGTCCAGTAACAGCACTTCACTCCAATCACTTTGCATCTAATCTCGATGTTCAGCTGCCCACTTTCTTTGGGATGCATGGTATCTTGCTGTCAATGAATACACACCATTGACCTACATGCGTACAGACAACCCACATGAAGCCCATTTCGAATTGTTTGGCTTAAGACCTTTCGTCCTGTTGCCAAAAGAAACTTAGTTGCAATCTGTGTCATATTGTCCATTCTGTCTCAACAAGCTGTTTACAGGATATATTGGTATTTATTTGCTGTGTTAACCTGTGGATGACCTTGTTGACATCGAACATGCCCTGTTTCTTAGAATCGATTCCACAATCTTACAATGACCCTTTTTGCCACTCCAACAGCATCTGCTGCAAGTCTTTGTGTTTACCCTGATTCCAGTTTCCTTATAATACACCATGCCATGGAGGCAACAAAAAAACCACTACTACTACGAAATCAAGATTTTGACACTTATTCCCTTTTTCTGATTTTTGAAACCATGTGCATTAATTTGCATATAAAGTTTCCTTCTTCTGTTTTCTGCTACATATTAGATTATGGATGCTTTGTTTTACACTAGTTATCAGAAGAAATATTTGCGTGATTGCATTAAATCAATGTGCTCTCTTAATTTTTTTGAGCAGTGTATATAGGTGTTGCAAAATTTTAATTTAAAAATTATACTGGAGCATACTTAGAATGCAGCAAGTTTTAAAACTTATTTGTGACATATTCTCTGACACATTCCTTTTGAAATGAGGTCCTGATATATTTCTTGGATATATATCTATCAATTCATATTTACAGTTTTATTATCAAAACCTTATTTATAATACTTTATACTATTTATGTCATTACATTGATATTATAGTTTTTGTTCAAAATATTGAATTTTAACCTGACATAACTCTCTGTCCTATGTACCTAAATTTGTTTTCAACAAATAATAATTCCAATAATGCAAAAAATCTGCATGTTACAAAAGATCATAGATTGAGCAGCAACATTTATGAAGAAAAAAATGATTTGTTTTTCACACAGTACTCATATTATTAAAGTTCTTTTTTTTGGATCATTAATATACATTAATTTATTTATAGAAATATAACTAGATATATAAATTGCAACAATACCCTAATAACATGCATTTAAGAATAATGAAAAATCTATTCGAGAAATTCTGTAAATACTGTATGGAACTCAATCATACCTATTTAATTTTATAAAATATTATAATGTAAGAAAAATAGTTCTAGTACTGCTTTCACATATATAACTTATTAATTTGCTTTTGTTTATAATTTACAAAATTTTCCAATGCTTACTCATTTTTTAATTATTTTAAAACTTCACTACTTTTTCTGAATTTAAATAACGATACAATTACATTATCTTGAAAATAATAATTGAAACATAGTTGCTTGTCATGCAAAATTGATGCTTAAAAATATTTTTAAACTAACTAGTTGAAGGATGGTTCTCGTTCTGTTGTGAGGACAATTCAAAACAACCTTTTGGATAGTAGCAAACAGGAAGCTATTGATATCTTATTGCTTGGGGATGTATTATATAGTGAGACGGCAGAAAGAGCGAGGAGTGTTCTTCCTCCAAGTATGCTGAATTGTAAGTAAAGTTTGTACATATTTCTCTCTGTAATAAAACTTCCCTTCTCTTTTTATCCTTAATTAATCTGTTTCTAAACTGTTTTTGTTGTTTCTGAACTGCAAATTTTCTTATGTTCAATGTTTAATTTCATTCATTATTGAAATTTAATTTATATTGCATATCAATGGCTATTTTCATTTTTAGTACCTGCAGGATTTTTGGAAACGTTTCTAAAGCGTAAATCAGAATATTCATACACTTCAAAAATTTCTGTTGGAATAGCTACATGGAATGTAAATGGGGGAAAGCATTTTAACAGCATTGTTTTTAAGCACCAATCCATGACGGAATGGTTATTGGATTGTCAAAAATTGTCAAAAAAGAGAGGTATTTTCTATTTCTTCTTTTAAGTGGTTTACTTACTAAAATCACTAATGTTTTGCAAAAAAAAAAATCCATGCATTGTATTCTTATATCTTCTCTTATTATCGGATATCTTTAAATACATACTTATTTTTTCTAACATGACAGTTTTGGTATTTTTTCACAAATAAAATATATTTTATGTGAAATGTGTTATTGTTGCATCTTAAGCTTTGTTTTCAAAGCTTATTAATGATGCATATTTTTCCCTATCGGAATTATTATGCATAAAATAAATTTTTAAGTTGATAATTTTGTGAATCCATCTTTAACTAATATAAATGTTGTTTTTCTATTATGTATGTTAAAGTTGTATGTTCTAAATTATCTTATGAAGAATTAAATTATTTGTAAATCAATTTCTTTTTAGATTTACTTGATTCTGAAAGTAAAGTCTCTCTCTTGGGTGCACCTGCTGTGGTTGACATATATGCAATTGGTATTGAAGAAATTGTTGACTTAAATGCGAGTAATATTGTTTCTGCTAGGTAATGTAATTTTTATCAAGATTTGCCTTTTCTGTGTATGCACTTATTAATAATCATTATTAATTCTTTTATGCAAATTAGCTGTAAGTTTTTTTTAGAACTGATAATATTATCTCTTCATAAGTTTTATTAAATACTGTTTACCATTATAGTCTTATTGTTTTTGTAGAATCTTCTCTTAAAGTATTTTTAAAATCTAAAGAACATATTTTATAATTTGCTTTTGATCATAATCAAATTCTTGTTTCATTGTAATCTGTTCATATCTGATTATCTCTTGATGAGTAAGTTATAAATTCCTAGAGTGTAGCCAAATACTGATTTTTTGAAATTATCTTGTTTTACTCCTGATACTTAAATATATATTCATTTTAGTTTAAAATATTTCTTCTGTGGAGCCATTGTAGCTTAAGCTAGTTTTGAAAACTGATGACTCAAATTGAACTTTGAAGTCGATAATTTTATCTACTATTTCCATAATTGTATCATCACAGACAAAATATAAATCAGCAGACGATACACAGTAGAAATCACTTTTGAATTTAAAAAAGAAATATGATATCAATCTTGTTGGAAGAGTGACAGAGTCTTTAAAACTTATTCTTTGATAAATCTTTTAATACAAATAATTTTCTTTTGAGTGTGCTGAATTCCATATATGTAAGGCAGGTTGAAATTGTAAAACAAATTATCCATATTCAAGCTTTTCTAATAAAACTTGTCAATGAGTTTACAATAAGATAATCAATACTTTTGTGCCCTGAAAACTAATTGTTTTTCATTTCCTACTATTAGTTCACACTCTTCCTATATATATATTTTATATCTTGTTCAATAAATTTATTATTACTTTAATTTCATTTTCTTAGATTGTATCTGTGTACCAATTTTATAATTAAACAAGTTTTTCCTTATATACTACATTTGAATTTGAATTAAAATGAAGAAGGATGCTGAGAATACTGCTTCATTCATAGTAGTTGAGTGCTCATGTGGGTTGTTTCTGTCACATTAATAAATACTCAACTCAAATTTTTAAAGCATTTATTGTGATTTATAAAATGGTGAATCCTTATTCTATTTTGTTTTAACTTCATATTTATCAAAACATTAAAAATAATTCAAATTTTTTTGCATGAATAAGTAGTATCAATTTTTATGTTAAATTTTTTCTTGCCTAAAGCAGAGTTTTTTCGCCTTTAAATTGTACTTTTAAAAACTATTTTTTCCAAAGTGAATTTTTTTGTCTTGAAACAATTCTTTTTGCTATTTTCAAGTATCTAATGTAAGTTTTCCTTGTTTGTTCTTTTCTAAGTTCTCAAAATCAAAGGGAATGGATGGTTGAATTACAAAAAACTATTTCTCGAGACCATAAATACATTTACATTACCTCATATCAGTTGGTTGGTGTTTGTCTCTTTTTATATGCATTACCTAAGCATGCACCTTATATAAGGTAAGAAATTTGCTTTTAATAATATGTTTATATATCAGTTTAAATAATATGTACTTAATTATTAGTTACTTTTTTTATTGAAATATCTGGTACTTTTACTAATTTACAGGAAGATTTTTTAGTTATTTAAATATCAATACTAATTACAGTTAAGGGGGTTTTTTTGCAATTGTGATAAAAGTTGGAATTCAGTGCAGCTTCAGTTCCTGAATATTTTTCAATTCATCTGACACCCATGTTTATACAGTGGCATATGATGAAATATTTTACAAGGGACTGACTTTGCGCTATTCAGTTTAGTATGTTAAGGAAATGTAATGGAATTATAGATTATGTCAAATGTTTACGTATACAACATATAACACAAATACAACCTTTAGCATTTTATGTTTTAGAATTGAAACTCACTAAGAATTTCCTTTAGAAATAAAGTTGAGTAAGAATGATTCCTTAAGTATTTCTCAAACAGGCTTTGATCTGTTTCTGCAGCAAAGATTCTTTAAACCAATTTTATGCTTATTGAAACTGTAATAAATTGAGCCAGAATGAACTTATTTATATATTTTAGTTTCTTTTTATAATTTCGTGGTTTCAAGCACAGTCTGAGCTAAAAAAAATCTGCTAGTGTGCATATGTTCACGCTAGCTCTTTTCACAACAAAACATGTTTTTGTAATTTTGATGCAAAAATAATAATAAAAATTAGCTAAATGTACTATTAATTGAAATATCAGATCTATTTCAATACTAAAAAACTCAAAAAGAAAAAATCTTGCATGTGTCATTAAATTGTAATTTTAGTCCGCAATATCAACAATTTTATTGCGAATTTGTAAATTTGAGTCTTGAAGGAAATTAGCGGTCTTGAACTTTCTATTGAGATGCTCATTATTTTTTTTTTAAAAAATGTCTTAACAAATTCTTTTTTATATTCTTTAAGAATAGAAAATGAACTTTTGATGCAAAATTAAATCATTTAATTTGAAATAGTTTAACTTTACATCTGTGTATGAAAGTATTAGGTGATTTGGAAAGTTCTGTCCTTTCCGGTTACAAGTTTCAAGTTCGGAAAGGCTTGTCAGCCCACTGAATCATTTTGGACCATATTCAGAAACTAAAATTAGTGAGAGAATGTTAGAAATGGGTGTCACATAAGTTAAATTAGCAGAATACGAATGGTTGTGTCATCATATGCACATCTCAGCTTGCACAGAACAAAATCAAACTCTTGGAATGAATGATAACTGGGGAGGAAAGGAGGATTAACTATGAAAGCATCGTAATTAAAAGGGAGGTTTTGTGAACCTGGAAAACGTACCCCATCCACATAAACTGAAGCTGATCCTGGATAAGAAAATGTTGTGTATATGGGGAGATATTCGAGGAACAATACATTTTGAGCTGTAGAAACCGAATGAAAGGCTAAATTTGGAGATGTATTGTCATCAAATGGATAATTTATAAACAGCACTTCAAAAAAAAGAGGTCGGCAATGTTTAATAGGAAGGCTATCACACTGCTTCATGATAATGCCAGGTCACATGCTGCTTTGAGGATCTTCAGAAATTCACAGTTAGGCTGGAGAATTTTGTTGCATCCACCCTACTTCCCAAATGTAGCACCTTCCTATTATCACTTGTTTCTCTCCTTACAAAATCTTTTAAATGGGCAAGAAATTCAAAAATGGAGAAGATATCAGACAAGCACTGTCTCAATTTTTTGCCTCTAGGAATGGCAAATTGCCATCATGCTGACAAAAAGTCATAAATAATTATGGCAATTATCTTGTTCAATAAAGTTTATTCAAGGTATGAGAAATTTATTATTTTGTTATGTTCTAACAACGGACAGAACTTTCCAATAGACCTAATATAATATAAATATCTCTCAAAGTTTTTAAAAATGAGAGATAATTCTTTGCAGTTACTAAAGTGTTTACATCCCATATCCTCCTATAGACTATGTACATTCCCATCCCAGAATCCTCTTGATTCGTTTGTTCCTCAAATTTCACATGCTGTATTCTTAATTTCTGCATTACTGCAAATTTTTTTTATCTCTAGGAGGTAATCGCCTCTGAAGATCTAATTTTCACTTTCTAAGATAATGAAACTTAATTGTTTGTGTTCACAAAATGAGAGAATCACAAAAATGACACATTAGTTTAGTTGATTAAGATTATGATGAAGTTGATAAAAGCTGTCTTCACTAAATATATGAGAGCTTTTGAACTATATAAATTGGGAGCAAATTTTTAGACAGAAAAATGTCTTAAATTTTCAAGAAAATTTGCAATATTATAATTTATACATCTGTTTTATAATGGAGCTTTTAAAATTTCAAAATATTTCATAAATACTTATTTTTTCATTTTAATACGTAAAAGGCATTGAGCATTATGGTATTGTAGAAAAAATGTGAAAATGCATTTTATACCAGAAAATATGGAACAACTCAGATAAAAAGGAGTAGTATAGTAAAATAGGCTATTCTCTATAGGATAGCAAAGCTAGAATACAGTTGCTTTATATCTGAAAAATATTCCAAATTCAGACCTTAAAATTTTTAGCTTAAAAAATTGGCTTAAAATTTTTAAATATGAAACAAGATTTCAACTAAATACTAAGAATCTTGGTAATTATGAATAGCTGGTTGGAAAATGTATTTGTAGTGTAGAGAATACATTTTACATTTATTTATTTTTTAATTTAAAAGTAATATTTGGATTTAAGGGCCCCATTTATTGAAATCGAAAATGCAAAATAGTGAGGGAAGGCGAAGTGCTTATGCAATACTGGTTATATTGACCACAGGTAAATAATTCCTTCATAAAAGAAAAATTAAATGCTTTTTTTCCCTTGATTTTCTTTGTTTTCCTTCGTTTTGAAATTAATTTTTTTTCGTGCCTTTATTTTTCCAATTTTGTGTTTATTATACTCACATTTTTAATGATTATGTTCTGACAGCTGTCATGATGAAAGAAAATGACTTTCCAGTGTTAGAACACCCTCTTGAATGTGTACACCAGTTTAGGGCTGGGCTCTGTAACCCGTTCGCAATCCGTGCTCGAGACCAAAAGTCGTCTTTCCCCTGGGATACTAAAGATAACAATGCTTCTGCATCTTGCAGGTTTAGGAAGGAGGGTCTACTCTATGATCAATAATTGTAACATTGTTTTAATGACATCGTTTGACCTCTATTATTGTTTTTGCATATTGTTCAAGTACATAAAAATTACCCTTAATACAAGCAAAACAACTAAGGTTTCTTTCCCATATTCTTGGGAAGTAAGATTTTCATACTTTTTGTATTCCCGTGGAATGACATGTGGCTGAAATAAATAGTGAGGTAGCTATTTTTGACTGGACTGAATTTCTGCCTCCGATATAAATTTTAGCTGACTGCACTGTTGCAATTAGTGACCATTGATCCTGAATTCCTTGGAAGGAGATGTGTCCGTTGGAACTCCCAATATTGAGTAAAAGTGTAGTAAGAGAAAGTGCAATGCCTATGTAGGGTTAGTGAGAATTTTTTCAGCTTGATGAAAAAATGTAAATATATGGAACTATTTGCCCTGAAAAGTTTTTCTCTGTCGAACATCACTTCATTATAGAAAATTATTTCATTTTTAAATGAATGCCATGTAATAATGTACCAGCACATCAAATCTGTTAAGGTTTGAATATCTTGATTTATATATTTGTCTTAGGTTAACATAAGCATGGACATCTTCAGGTGATCTTCTATGCAAAAATAAGCCCCTGCGATCCTTTTATCGAATGTGGTGTATATACACTACTGGCAATAAAAATTAATACATTGTGGTTTATCGTGCCGGAAGATAGCCCCCTCCCCTGCAATAATATATGTTATGTTTTAAACATTTTGAATAACCACGGATATTTGGGTAAGAAATTCGTCCCATTTTTCTAAAAAAATGATGAAATGGTAAGCAAAGCGGGGGTTTTTTTTCTTTAAGATCCTCTACACACCACTTCAAATTCTAAGAAAACTACATTTCTCGTACACTACCTACCAAACGAATGTAGTACTATCATCAATGGGGCACACTGGGGAAATTTCGTGCATCATTCCACAAAAAGGAGGAGTTTCATATTTTCTTTCTCGTCTATCTCAATATACTATGTTGACTTATCTAATTACTTACTAGATTATTTTAAAGATTTTATACATGCATTTGAAAGAGTATAAAGAGAAAACAAAAGTTTCCTAGTATTTATGTCCAATGATTGAAAGCATTTTTTTGGCTGTTTTAGTTTTGTTTATGGTAAATTTTCAAATATTTGAAAAATATTGCAAAAATCTTAAAAGTAATGAAAACTAGAGAAACATTCATTTTTTTTCGCTCTTTCAAATGTATTTTACTGCATACAGTTAAAAGCTATACTCTAAATTTAATTAGAAAAGTAAGAAACTCCATAGAAATAACATTTCACTCAGGTGGTGTCATGTCGACGGGAGCCTTAGTTCCGCAAATGTAATTTGACATTTTTTAATGTGATTTTTTTGAGAAACTACCTCAGTTTTATTCCATGAACAGCACATAACTACTTTTACATTCATTGTATAATAGATGTTAGCTAATGTTACATTTCTTTCCTCCTATAGCGTATTATATTCAAGATATATTTGCAGTCTTTCATTGTGAATTATAATTTATCTCATACCAGTGAGATTTCTTAAAGATACTCATAATGTTTTTTAAAGTGTTATCCTTGGGGTTATTTTAAAATTGCCTATCTTTTGCTATTTTTTTAAAATCCTTTTCAGTGATGTTGCTGTAGATGCTGTGAAAACTGGTTTTGGGGGTGCTACCGGGAATAAAGGGGCTGTAGCTATTCGTTTAACACTCTATAATACTTCGATGTGTTTTGTATGCGCACATTTCGCTGCAGGGCAGTCTCAAGTGTTGGAACGTAATGCAGATTTTCAAGAAATATCAAAGAAACTTAACTTCCCAATGGTAGAGTATCCTTATTCATTTCATCATTATCTAATTGATAAAGACATTATCTTTCCTGATATTTCCCTTCTTTTTCCCTAGGGACGAACATTGGACTCCCATGATTATATTTTCTGGTGTGGGGATTTTAATTATAGAATAGATTTACCATATGAAGAGGTTAAAAAACTTTTGAAAACAGAAAATTTCTCAACTTTACTTGCTGCTGACCAGTTGTTAAATGCCCAGCAATCTGGCCTGGTAAATTTTTTTTTTAAACAATTAGTGAAATTTAAAATAATTTGAAGAAATTTGTAAACATTTTGATTTGAAAAGTTTTCAGAAGTTTTTTAGATGTATTTTAAACATGTGTTAACTTAAACAATAATTAAGAATAACATTAACACTTTAAATATTTATAAATAAAGAGGTGGGTTTTATTCTTTCAGTGAATTTTTTTTTTTTTTTTTTTGGTATAATGTGTAGTTTTAAGTATACAAGAAATTTTATGCTGGTATTTATGTATACTAAATGTTTTTGACACATTTGTGTTTACTCATATTTACATGAATTCTTTAATTTATTTACTTTTTTCTATTTACTTTACTCATGGTAACAATCATGCCAATAATGTATAAAATGAAACTTAATATGTTACGTGCATTAGTAATTTTTTTAATGTATTTTAGGTTTTTAAAAATTTTATAGAAGCTCCTATAAATTTTGCACCTACTTACAAGTATGATGTATTCTCAGATGATTATGATACAAGTGAAAAAAATCGTATTCCTTCTTATACAGACAGAGTTCTCTTTAGAAAAAGAAGATATCCATATGGGGGTGGGTAATTGTTGATTTGAAGTATTTTTTTTGTTAATGCGTTTTGCAATTTGCAGAATTATTCCAGGTGTCCCAAAAATGACTTATTGGAAAAATGAGTTTTTTAAAAATACAAAAGGTAGAGAAATGTAGTGTTTACTGGTTTCTGCTTGGGAAAGCAGGGCAATTTACCTCACAAATTTTCAGAATTTGTTACAAAGTTCGCCAACAGCTTATCTGTCGATATGCAAGAGTTGTATAAAAAGATATTTTACATGGTTATTCTGTATTTTTCTAGGCTTTCTGCTTTCAAATTGCTGTTGGTTTATTTGTTAGCTGAGGATATTTCTTACCGAGTTTCACTGCCTGAAACACCTTTTTTTTTTAAATGAAGCACAGTTTCCAAAGGAAATTTGATTTGAGAATGAGAAACCTTCATCCCTGCATCCCATCCCTCCCTCCTATCATCCTTAAGTCATTCTTTACAATTTCCTATAAAATACACATTGGAACATTCTTCAAAGGACCAACAGTTACTACAGCAGTATATCTGGATAGTGTGCATTAATTTGTGGCAATTAAAAATACTGTGGAGAATTATTAGTACACCTTGTGGTTCATGGAATATAGTGCTCGTTCATTTTGAGTGGCTAAAACTGTTCACCAGATTTGAAGTTACAGAACTTTCTCTTTGTGGGTACATGAAAGATCAGGTGTATCACCAAAATCTAGAAATGATTGCAGATTGGAACTTTGCTTCTCTGCTGCATGCAAGTTCATTCCAGCTGTAATGTTTGTACAGGTGAATGTGAATTTTATTCTTAGACTGCACTACATTGTTGTTGCAAATGACAGTTATTTAAAAAACCTTTAGTTTTTGCAACAGTCATGCCATTTTTTATGTTTCCGTTCAGCAATGTCACCTTTTAGATTTCATAACTAATTTTGAAAATTGATGGATTAAAATTTCCTAGCTTCCTAAGTAAAATGTAGCAAATAAATAAACTAAAAAATATCATTTTATTTATTTATTGGATTATTAAATTATATAATTTTTTATTTTAACAGAAGAACAAGAGTCCCCTGGTAAAATTATCTTTTATGGAAGAGCTGAGTTAAAAACCTCTGATCACAGGTAATATTGCATTTTTATAATTGCTACACTCTATAACGAAAAAAACCCGATGCACCAAGAAGGAGTTGCTCGATTGTAATGAAATTTCGCATGCAAAGACAGTTGTACCGAACATGCAAATGATTAAAATTTGGTGTCCAATGAATGAATAGTGGGAGCTACAGCGCATCGGAATCGCGCACTCTGCAGGTGTCTATAAGAATCGATTCTCAGTCTGATGGTCAAAATTTCGCTTGCATTGCAACTTAGGATACCTATCAATGACTGCAAAAATGCCTCACCGAGGGATTCGAGCTTATTACGAGCAACTGTCAGAGTTTGAAAGAGGTCGTATCATTGAACTGAAAGAGGCAGATTGGGCAAATCGCAGAATCGCTTGTCATGTGGGCTGAAGTGATGCGGCCATTAGAAGATGCTGGCAAGAATGGGTGGGAAATGGCAGATTTCAACATCCTGATGGTAGCGGTCGACCTAAGGCCACAGCAGATCAGGAGGACAGATTGATTGTCAAATCAGCTGTCACAGCATCTAATTCATCGTTATTAACCATCAGACGTACTACACATACACGAGTGTCCACCACGACCATTCACATATGGCTGATAGAGCAAAATTTACGCTCATACCGACCTCTACGCCACCTGCCATTTATGCCTACACTTTGTCTAGCCAGATTACAGAGATTCTTGGCTCAATCAGATTGGAATCACGCTGACTGGGAACCTATAGTGTTTACCAAATAATCCCGCTTCCAACTGTGTCCTGGTGATCATCGAGGACGTGCCTGGACAAACCCAGGGCAGCGTGCGGATCCTGCTTTCACTATTGCACGCCACACAGGCCCTCAACCAGGAGTTATTGTCTGAGGTGCCATTTCTTTTGACAGCCGGAGCCCTTTGGTCGTCATTAGAGCACACTTACAGCACAACTGTACATCGACGACATTTTGAGAACTGTTTTGCTAACGTTCCTTTAGCAGCACCCTGGCCTCAGTTTTCAGCAAGATAACGCCAGACCACATATGGTACATGTTGCTGTGAACTGTTACAGCTTGTCAAACACTTCCTTGTTCAGCCAGATCTCTCTCCAATCGAGCATGTCTTGGATATGATGGGAAGGCGACTGCATCTAACAGGGAATGTTCATGAACTCTCCATACAATTGGAGAAAATTGGTCAAGAAATACTGCAGGTGACCACCAGGGTGCTTTATCACGCTATATTGCGCTGTGTGTGACGGCTTGCATCCAGGCTAGACGTGGGTCAAAATCTTATTGAGCTCATTACTTTGTAACTCTTGAAATAAACCATTCAATTTTTTTGAAATTTTAAGCATTTTTTATTCTGTGCATAATCTTTCTACCCACCAATTTTTGTGGCAATCGAACGACTCGTTCTTGGTGTGTCATTTTTTTTTATTAATAAAAATTTTTAAAATCGTTTTGTGTGTGTGTGAAGTATTTTTAAGCTGATAATTTTGAGAGATTGTAGCATTTTTTTTTTTTGGGGGGTCTTATTACACTACTTAAATAGATTAAAGCATTTTTTTTAATTAACTTATTTTAAGGGTTTTGAAGCATTTTTAAGTAGCCATTCACATTTATAATTATTTCCATGAAATAATAGTATTCTATCCTTTTCTTTTAAAATTTAGTTCTTATGATTGTAAATGTATACTGCATCTGTATGTTATTTTAGTTACTTTACCTCTAATGTAAATCGCATTTTATTTTTGAAATCATTTGCTGTCGCTGTGAAAAGAAAATGCCATCCTTTTTAATTACTCCATGAATAATTTGCATATTCTTGTAATATATAATTATTATTTAACATAATTTCTCTTTAATACTTTTTTAGACCAATCATAGCTCTAATCGACTTTGAAGTTTTGCATATCAATGGGCCTAAAAGATTGGAAGTCTTTCAGAATCTTGTTGCATCTGGTCCCCCAGATGGTACAATAGTTGTTCAAATCCAAAGTAAAAGAGATGATCATCATTTAGATGATAATTTTGGAAACAAAATTGTCGATAAATTAAGCAGAGGGAAAATTGTTCACACAAGGTGAGAATAATTTTAATAAAACATTATTTTATTGATGTTGGTATGTTATAAATTCTTCAGCTGTCAATGTTATTATATAGAGAGTGGGAGAGGTAGTGAATTTTATCTTACAGTTTTGTGTATCTTTTCAGAATTGTTCAAAACGACATATATCTGACATTCACTGATGGAAAATTTGCTCTTGAAGCTTTAGAATACAATAATCTGGAGGTATATTATAACTTAGGAAGTAAATGTGTGTATGTGAAGTTTTTTGTATGAGGGTTTCTCGCTCTATATAAAACCTTGTGTCATTATTTATTTTTATCTGATTTTTTTAAATGTGATTGAATTATTTATTTTGAGATTCTAGACAAATTAATTTTTTTCTTTTATACTTGTAATGTTTTACAGGTAGAAGGATGTGTTTTAAAAGTAGAGCTAAAAACTCCTGATTGGACTTCTAATATTTGCAAAATGCTAAAGATCTGTCAAAACAATACCACATCTCTTTTTTCTAGTAATCCAGATTTTAGTGTGACAGATACTCCATTTAGTGAATTAGGCTTTACTGAAGATAGTTCCCCAACTCACCATGATGCTGTTTCTGAATTAAGTAAAGAAGTTTCAAAATGTTTAGAAAGCAAAACTTATTGGCATGGTGCACTAGAAGGTGAATACTACTATATTCTAATTCTTAAGTACATTCTCTCAATTTTTAATGTTAACAAATTTGCTGAGTGTGTAAATTGCACGAATTTCTAATTTGTCTCCAACATTCTGCACAAAAACTATTTTTTTAAATTAGAAGTAAATTAATCATTAAGTACTTCAAAAGTGATTACCTCATTTCTATATGATTTTTAATGAACTACAAAAAAGGCATGTCTTAGAATTTGTTGAGCTTAATGCCAATAAATTGTTTGCATTAAAGAGAAGTGAAAAATGTGATTAACTGTTTTTATTCTATTATTATGTTCCAAAATATGATAGCTTTTACCATTACTAATATGTTTTCCTCTCTTGTATTTTGTTTTCTGTCTCTTAATATTTTTACCTAAGAAATGTTAAAGTAACTGTTTTTTGGTGGTTTGTGTTAAATCTGCCTATGAAAGTGTTTGCTTTCAATTATTCGAACTTTTTAACTATATTTGGATTGCCTAGTTTGTTTGTTTTTTTGATTATTAATATGTTTTCTGAAGATTTTTATGAAAATTATGTTATCATCAAAATTGAAGAGCAATAAGCATTGAATGCATTAAAACAGTTTAAGAAGTTCTGAAAATCAAGGGAGAACTATCTAGTTACAGAGAATTAAAAATAAAGTCCTCTGAAAAATATCAAGTTCTAATATATCTTAATTTCTAAAACAAGTACTATATAATAATATTTATAAGAAGCCTTATTGACATGGAAATGGAATTGAAAATGAAAATTTCAAAAAGTAAGCTGAACATAATTTAATAAAAGTTAGTTAAAGTAAGAATATCTCAATAAAATGGGCAAATATATATATATCTAGTTATACACTCTCACTCATATGTATAGCTTTAAATAAACCTATATAACTTAAATGCTAAAAGTAATCTTTTGTTGTGGAAGACTTTTTTTTTTATCAATAAATTCATAGAAAGCTAATATAAAAAGATTGAAAAAAATCTGTAGCAGTAGTGTCAGTAAAATAATTAAATTTAACCTGTACTTTAAATTCACAAAACCAAATGTAACTTTTTAAAAATTAACTTTTTTGCTTAATAATAATTATGAAAAAACAAAACTATTTTTAAAAATTGAAGGTAGCATCAGTATTATTTGCTATACAGTTTACTATTAAAAAAAGATTTGTTAAGAATATCAGTGGTGTATTTGATAGCATAGCATCATAGTGGTTTGGGTAAAGTATTTGATTCTGTAATAATATTGTAATATAAGTTGTAAATTTAAACAGTTACAACTTGATAGTTTTGATCCATTATTTAGATTAATTTAATTGCATTTGAGTTGACACCTTATTTGCTTATGTTTCAAACCACATCTCTCAGGTCTTTCAGGATTCATTAAATTCCTTATATGCTCTAGTTCTCAATATTTGAAATGGATGTTACCATGAAGGAAATGGATCTTAAGATACCATTTTGTGTTTTTACATTGACAACTCTTACATTACTGTCTCCCAACAAATGTATCCACAATTCTATCCAAACTCATTTGCAAGTGAGAAGGTTATCTTTTAATGTTACCGTGTACCCAATTTTTATGTTATTCTTTAAAAGTATCCACTTATTTCTTTATTGCAGAGAACTTAAGTAATTGTTTTGCCATTGCTTTCAAATAGTCTGTACTATTTTTGTAGTTTTCTGTCAAAGCCTGAGTTGACTTTCAGGAACATCTACTATAATAAGTTCAGAAGTAGCATTAATTGCATGATCTAAAAGAAAATGACCAGGAGTTAATATTACCATGTCATCAGATAAAGGTATAAGGGGACAAGAATTAAAGATTCGTTCAATATGGCTAGTTAATGTTAAAAATTCCCCATAAATTAATGTAGAATTCTTCCCTACCTTTTTGAAATGATGCTTGAAAGATTTGAATCCAGCCTCCTACAATCCTCCAAAATTTCATGCTCTTGGAGGCAGGAATCTCCACTCAATACACTCTGAAGCAAAAAATTAAACAATTCATCACAAGGTTTTGTAACCAGATTGTATAATCTTTTAAGCTCTGCATTTGTTACAAAATTTTTAGTATTATCACTAAACATTTTTGGGGATTTGCCTCTCCTTGCAACAAAATCTTTTTAAAGTTACAGTAAATGCTTGATATGTTAATTCACATACCTTGTTCAAGACAACAGATTTGGTTACCATATAAACAAAAATACAGACAAATTTTATGATATATTCCCTTTCTTTGACCTTTATATTTAATGAAAAATGGCCTGCAGAAATGAACACCAGAACAGTTAAAAGGGAAATTTGAATTTACCCTCTTCTTAGGCAAATTGCCCGTAATTTGGCTTTAAAACAAGTTAGGCAGTTGTAGACAGTTTTTCTGCAAATAGTTCTACCGTTTAAAGGCCAGTATTTTTAGTGTATACAATAAAGTATATTTTGAGGCCCTAAATGAAAATATTTCATATGAAAGTACTATACTACCATGTTACAAAGGGGGTATCAGAAAAAAAGGTTACAAGTCGAAAAAAGAAATATTTAATAACAATAGACAGAAAATGAAAAAAGAATTTAAGAGGCATATGTGCCTATCACACTTCGGTTCGACCAGGTCTCGACAGATGATTTCACAGTACTTGTCTTGAAATATCACAGCACATCAGAAATGATATGCTGCATGCTACCATAGCTCAGTCCTAGCTCTGATGAGATTTCACACAGAGTTACCCGTCGATCATTTTGAATCATTTCTCCAATTTGTGCCATGGTGATGTCTGTTGTTAAAGAACTTAGCCGGCCGCTCCCTGTCATATTGCAGCATTCGATATCTTGTCTGTTTTCAATCAGGCAAGGCACTCTTTTCAGAGTGGCGCAATTTTGCTACATGTTGTCTGCTCATTGCCGATGCGGACACATTCTTTGCTCATAAAAATTGAATCATGGTTCGCACTTCCAAACAAGACCAATTTCCTAAGAGTCTTTCTATTTCAATAATTCTGAACCATCTGGGAACTTTCACTATCTACCTGCAAACCAGCTGTATTACAAGTAACGCCATTTGTCGCCACTTGTGAGACAAAATTTCTTCACAATATATTGTTTTCAATTGCTGAAGCTTGTAGCATTTTTTTTTCTTATCCCTCGTAGTAAGTTTATGTTTTGCAGGTAAAATTATAAGATATGTTTCTGATTGGTATTTATATTACAATTTTGAAGACCTCCAACTCTTAAAATATTATCTAAAAATGAATTTAATGTTATATAAGTTTACCTGTGACAGGATTACCCTTGAGAAGACAAGTAAGGTCTTTAAATTCTCTTACCTGCAACCGACTGAATTCTAAACTCTTTACTTCTTTGTAACTCCTGCTGCACATCTTTTGTTATTAGGATTCCTTACATTGTGAAGAAATTTATAAATAAAACTTACAATGCGGATTAATTTAGAAAAGTTATTGATTACACAAAAAAAGAGTATTTTATCATTTATAGTCAATGCTGTTTCAGAAAGAATCTTTTTAAATTCCTGTAAATACTCTTCATCAGGTGAAGAGTCAGTTTCACTACTGGACTCTACAGTCTCTTGGTAAAGGAAGTCTGGTCCATGCCACCACATTGAGTTGGATCCAATTTGATCTGGACTAACTCCTTTTGAAATCAGATCTGCAGGATTGGCAGTAGTGTTGATCCATCTCCATCAGAATTTTTTGTGAGCTCTTGGATTCGAGAAATTCGATTAGAAACTAAAACTTTCAGCAAATGTGGTGAAGAATCAATCCAACTAAGCGCTCTATGGTTGAGTCTGTGCATAATTGAATTTTAGTGATCTCGAACCTGAGAGATGATTGGACTTTGGAAATCCGCTTTGATAATAACACATCTGCACAAAGTTCAAGATGCGGAATAGAGCTAACACTTAAACTGGTACAATTCTAAATTTGCTACAGAGTAATGACACTTTTACATCATTCAAATTGGTGACACAACAAAGATATACAACAGCACCATATGCATGTTTACTTGTTCCACAGAAGCCATGTAATATCAAGTCTTTAATATTGCATTCAGTAAAGATATGATATCTAATTTTCAGTTCCTTAAGATTAGGTAAGACACCTTGAAATCTTTCCCAAGTCTTTTCTCTCTTTCAAAGGTAGTTTTTGATCCCAATCTATTTTTAAGGCCATAACTTTTGCAGAAAAGTCTTGGCTTGCTCAATTACTGGTCTTAAAAGACCTAAGGGATAAAAAATGCTTGAAATTTCTGCCAATACAGTGCTCCTGGTCATTTTCTTTGAGCCAAGTGAGATAGTAACATTTAAATGATATTTTTTGGGGTTCTTTAAAACTATGGTCTTGATACCTTGGAAGTTATCATCCAAATCATACTATTGATCAGGATAAGGAACTTGTTCCATTAGTATTTTTTCGTTAGAACAGCATTTGCGCATTTCTGTACCACCAGATTTTAGCATGGAAATTAACTGTTTTTCCAGTTCAATTGCAAAAACCGCATTATCAGCTCCCATTAGAACAGGGGTACTCAAACTTTTTTCCCCTGGACCACATACATTTAAAAGCTATTTCACCCCGGACACAACATTAAGATTAATGGGAGGGGGACACTATAAGAGAGACATGGACATTTAAGAAGTGGAAAATTGATCAAAATATTAAACTCATTTTGGGCTTTTGTTTAAATATTTTATTAACATCTCTATCAAACAAACTTACAAAATGCATGCATTTTATGTTTTATACCTTTTTTACCTAGTTATGGGGTAGTTTCAATTTCCTTTCATCTGCGATCATGTCCTTGTTTACATTCTACTGTCTTGAAAACAAAGCTACATTGTACTATGAAAATTTGATTTTGTTCTTTTCTTCTTAGCCTCAGATAATAAAATTTCAGCTTACAGTGTCTTTGGATTGGCAATTTTTCTTCCGCCAGGGCTAGAGGTTTCCGTCGTGCCACTCATAGGCCGAAGGGTTTTGTGTAGTTAAGCCTAAATCCATAAAAATACCAAAATATAAACACGTTATTCAATTTTTTTGTATGTTGTATGAACGGCATATGCTTTATATATTTCGTGCTAATATACTTTATTTACTTCAGCCACTTTCTGTTTAAGTACAAGTTTGTAGACATTTTATTGTCTGCATTTGTATAAGTCAACCTTGTAAAAAAGTAAGAAAAAAATACAAATTTTGTCGTCCAGATCTAATTATCCATTAAAAACTAGACTGCAAACCCAAATCAAATGCTTTAGCGAAAATAAATCTCTCATCTTCACTATAAACAAAAACCATATGTTCATTTCAAGAGCGGTCGTAAAGCACTCAATTCGAAAAATTTCCTTTCCCTTATGTTTATAAAACAAATACCACGTGTATGTGAGTAATATTTCACTCATTTCGAGTAGAAGGTCAGATCTCCATGTATCTCAAACCTTATGGACATAGAATGCCATATATTGCCAAAAAACTGAGCTTACAAAACTTTCCAAGTGCCTGGTGCACAGGTGAGTCGTTCGGTCTACGGAGGGAGAAACACACTGGCCGCACCCTTGAGTCATTCGGCCTACGGAGGGAGAAACACACTGGCCACACCCTTGAGTCATTCGGCCTCTGGCGGTGTTTCGTGCTTGTGTCCTGAAGGGGTTAATATCTGCTCCAGTCCTGGCATATCTTGAAACTGGGAAGCGATTTATTCTGGATACATATGCAAGCCATGAGAGCATCAGAGCTGTGTTGTCTCAAAAAATAGATGGCTAGGACCGTGTCATCGCCTATTTTAGTAAGTTTCTGTCCAGACCAGGAAGGAATTGCTTAGTATTTTCGTAGCTGTGGAGCACTTCCATCCTTATTTCCACTGTCGAAGGTTCCTGTTTCAAACAGACCCCATCAATATCAGGATCAGACCCGTGGAGTGACGAGAGCATCTGGAAAGATCAACTGGCTGATCCTGAAATAAAACCAATTATATAATTCAAAGTGTCAGCTGATAGAAAGCTCAACTGGAAAGACATTGCCCCTTTCCATCCTACAACGAAGCGTTACTGTGCTCTTTGGGGCTCTCTCCATCTGAAAAGTAGTGTCTTATATCACAAATGGGAGTCGAAAGCTGTGATATTCACCCTCTTGGGAGAATATCTCTGGGAGTGTCTACGTCATCTACAGGTGTAGGATTAACGGAAGAACTAGAACTCACGCTTTACATCTGACCCTTTCTTCTTACCATACTGCGACTCATTTGATCTCCGTTGTACTCTGTCAAAACTACTCGATTCTTCGTTTAAACTATAACTATCCGAACTACCAGTTCTTATCTCCATCTCGTCACATTTCCTACGACGAAATATTCTAACTTAATCGACATTAACCGTTAACCTTTTTCCCGCCTTCCATATCACTACGTTGTTATTCTTTACTTCTAATACTCTATACGGACCTTCAAATTTTGTTTTAAATTTAGCTACCACTTTTTTTGTTGCCGAACTTAAAGGATGCGTTGCTATTAAAACCCAATCATTCACCTTAATCTGCACATCACGTCTGCATCTATTATAATATTTCTCCCATTTTTCATGCTTAGCCTTTGTGTTTCGTCTAGCTTCCTCAAACAATCTCTCAATATCTCCTACTGCAAAATCAGTTCCATCCGATACCATCACTAATTTCTGAAAAGGCGTAATTAACTTTCTACCTAAGAATAATTCCGCACGGGTTTTCCCTGTTGTTTCGTTTACAGCCGTACGAATAGCATAAGCAACCTCACGTAAGAATTGGTCCTATGTGTCATGTTGCTCATTGACATAATTTGCAATCATTTGCACCAGATCGCGATTTACGCGTTCTGTTCTATTTGCTTGAGGTCTATAAACAACAATCTCCACATGCCTTATGCCTAATCTTTCGTTTAAATGCTCAAAAATATCAGAGATAAATTGGGGACCATTATCAGTTATTAATTTTACTGGAGCTCCAAAACGCGATATATAATTAAAAAAGTTCCCCGCTATAACTCGAGCTGAGGCTTTTTTAAAGGGTATGATTTCAGCCCACTTACTGAAATGATCCGTAATTACTAATACATATCGATTTCGTCTCACTCTTGACGTAGGGTACGGACCTAACAAATCTAATGTAACTATCTCATTTGGATAATTTGATACAATCGGAAGTAATCGACCAGCTGGTAACGCGTTTTTATAGTTATCAATTTGGCACATGTGGCATGTAGAGACATATTGATCAATAAATTTTCTCATATATGGGAAATAATAAACGTCCCTTATTTTATGGTATGTCTTAAAGCGTCCAAAATGACCTGCTAAGGGCTTGTCGTGAAATTCTCTTATTATTTCATTCCTTAAAGACTTTGTTTGGAATGTATAATCGCATTTTTCTCCTAATGACGTTGCATATTTCGCATAAAACATCAAGCCTTCTATTAGTTTGAAATCGCGAGACCAATTCTCACATATTGTCGCATTAACTGAGCTATCTTCTGGGTTTTCCAAATATCTATAGATATGACCTAATTCTGGGTCTGTTCTTTGCTCTTCTATTAACTGTTCTCGTGGCGAAAGTACCAAATCCCTGATTATTGGCAATTAACTTTCTCTCCTATTATAAAGGGTGTTTTTTTAGAGGTATAGAACTTTAAATTGCAATAAAACAACGATGTATTATTCGATTGACATGAATTTTTTTTATTCGAAAGATAATCTTGTGGCATTACATTTTAAATATGATCAAGCAAGGCGTAGATTCGTCGAATGGGCCCAAAACGAGATTGCCGTTGTTCCTGATTTTCATAAGCGAATTTTGTTTAGCGATGACGCGCACTTCTGGTTGAATGGCTACGTCAACAAACAAAACTGCCGCATTTGGAGTGAAGCTAATCCACAAGTGTATGTCGAAACACCGTTACATCCAGAAAAACTGACTGTTTGGTGCGCTTTATGGGCTGGTGAAATCCTTCTTCAAAAACGATGAAGGCCACAACGTTACAGTCAATGGTGATCGGTATAGAGCCATGATTACTAACTTTTTCATTCCTGAATTGAACAATCATGATGTCCAGGAGCTGTGGTTCCAACAAGACGGCGCAACATGTCACACAGCTCGTGCCACAATCGATTTATTGAAAGACACGTTTGGTGACCGCCTAATTTCACGTTTTGGACCTGTGAATTGGCCTCCAAGATCTTGTGATTTAACACCGCTAGACTATTTTCTGTGGGGCTATGTAAAGTCATTGGTCTATGTGGATAAGCCACAAACGCTTGACCATTTGGAAGACAACATTCGCCGTGTTATTGCCGATATACGGCCACAAATGTTGGAAAAAGTCATCGAAAATTGGACGTCCAGATTGGACTACATCCGAGCCAGCCGTGGCAGTTCTATGCCAGAAATCATATTTAAAATGTAATGCCACAAGATTATCTTTCGAATAAAAAAAAATTCATGTCAATCGAATAATGCATCGTTGTTTTATTGCAATTTAAAGTTCTATACCTCTAAAAAAAACACCCTTTACTTTCAACTGGGTTTCTCGACAAAACGTCAAGCACCACATTTTGAGTTCCGGGACGATGTTTCCATTCTATATTAAATTCTGCTACTTTTAATGCCCATCTGATCATTTTATATGACAAATTTTTACCATGTGTTAAACGTGTTAACACAGCGTGATCCGTTATAACCTTAATCGGCAGAGAATCTAAATCCGTTCCGAATTTATTCAGAGCCCAAACCACTGCTAAACATTCCCTCTGTGTTACAGTGTAATTACTCTCTGTATCACTAAACGTGCGAGAAGCAAATACTACTGGTCTCTGCTCTTGATTTAGAACTGCTCCTACCCCTATTGAGCTTGCATCCGTAAATAACTCAAAAGGCTTTTTGAAATCCGGCAATTTTAAAACTGGCGCTTTTGTTATGGCCCCACGTTGGGCGCCATTGTAATATTCCCCCTCTTTGGAGAATATCTCTCGGAGTATCAGCGTGAGCTAGAGGTGTACGATTAACGAAAGAACTAGAGGCATACATAATCTTAATATATATTTATTAAGATTTTCAACTTAAACTTCTAACAGATTAAATTATAATAATTAATGTGAGAGAATTTACGATGGCAAAATACGCAACACACAATATATATAGATAATAACGACTTAACCTAACTCGGACCACTATCGATAACTGAATCGCCTAAACTCAATTCTAATACAATAACTGATTCTAATTTAAATAGTCAATCCTACCTTGTGGCAGTCTGAAGAATCAATCACTAATATCATAAAGGCAATCTTGTATTTACTTGCGTGCACTGGTATGCACCTTGGTTCTCTATATCTTTATCACTTATAACTTCTAATCACCGCCACGTAACCTTATCCCAACTTGAACCTCAAACTATATTAACATTCCTCAACTTGCCATCAACTGCTACAAATTGCCATCACGCTTACTCTAACTTCTGTTATTTAAAAGGTTCTTAATTTGCATCTTTCTTTCACACTTCACTTCTTGGATTTGATTGGAAAAGAGTTGCCATTAATTCTGGCCTCAAAGAACCCGAAGAACATGTTAAAGAAAAAACGCGTGAGCCCATCACAAAGCATTCAGGAGCAGTTATCAACAGTCTTTAAGGAACTCCATGACAGTCCAACTAGAGGTCATTTGGGTGTTATGAAGACCCTTCAAAAAGTTCGAGAACGCTTCTACTGGAACAATGTGCAGAGTGACGTGAAGCAGTGGTGTGGCACATGTGATCCCTATACTGCACGTAAAGGTCCGAGAAAACGCACTAGAGGAATACTGTAGCTGTATAATGTGGAAGTGCCTTTCGAACGAATAGTTTTTGACATCCTAAACCGTTTCTGAGATCATCAGAAGGCAACAACAACATCCTTGGTTACCATGGACTACTTCACTAAGTGGTGTGAAGCCTATCCCATTTCCGACTTAGAGGCCAAGACTGCTGCAGAAATTTGAGTGCAATACTGGATCTCAAGATATGGAGTTCCTCTTCAACTGCATTGCGATCAAGGGAGAAATTGCGATTCTGCAGTTAGCAACAGACTGTGTGAGATACTCGGCATCGACAAAACCTGGACAACAGCTTTACATCCTCATTCTGACGGCATCGTAGATAGTTTCAATCGGACCATCCTGAACAGCCTCTTTCTCTTAGTATTCAGTAATCAACAGGACAGGGACAAAAAACTGCCTCTTTGCCTGCAGGAGTGCTGTTCATGAGACCACCGGATATTCCCCATTCCAGATGCTCTTCGGATGTAATCTTCATTTGCCTGTAGATATCCTGTTCTGGCGGCCTCTAGATATTCCCTTGGCACCTGAGAAGTATGTCGAGAAACTCCAGGCGTGAATGGAAGAGATGCATCGTCTGATCAGGGATAGAATCGGCATAGCTTCAGAGAAGAGGAAGACCCGATACGATGCCACGGGACACGACTTTCACGAAGGCGACAAAGTGTGGTTGTGGAATCCAAAGCGTCACAAAGGACTCTCTCCAAAGTTGCAGACTAATTGGGAAGGTCCTCATACAGTCTTAAAAGGACTGAATGAGATCGTGATACGAATTCAGAAATCACCACACTCAAAACCAAAGGTGAAACATGACAGTTGACTAGTTAACAATACCTTGGGCAAGGTGAATAAGTCACTAGTTATTTTGGAAATAGTGTAAATTATTTCTCTTTTCTAGCTCCTTAGTTTTATTTTAGTGTTGTAGTTTATTTTTGCATTTGTTCATGCATTTTGAATTTATTTGCTTTGTATGTGCTGTTGAGTAATTGTTACATTATATTTGATTGTTGTGTGAGTGTTTTATTCTTGTACATGGATACATGGATGCCTCTTACTCAAGGAGTGTACTGCCTGGAACGGGCAATCTTTGAGGGTCGGGGGGGGGGCAGTGTTACAGATGTTGTGTAATGAATGGTGTAAATAACTTATATATGGATGTGTAATACGTTAATATTACTTTCTGTTGTATTAATTTTATGCTAAAATTGTAATATTCACAAACAATGCCGTTCCTTATATAACAAAGGATACTTAGAGAAATGTTGGTGACAGAGCCGAGTTGGCATCATTTTTGGCGACTTCGTGACCATATGGATGTTTTTGGAAATTACTGGAGAAATCTATCAATATCACGATCTATGATGTAAGCGGATATTTCGAGAAAGATTAGCGCGGCCTTTTCATAGGAGTCGCTCGCTAAAACTGGGTCATGATTGTTTTGACCGGTGAAGAGTTAACAAGCGATAGTTATTACTTTGGTGGTTGAATAGGATGAGCAAGTCTGTAACATGCTTGTATTTTAGACACTGATGGCTGTGTCTGAGTACTGTAGAAGGTGTGAGGGCTTTCTGGATTTATTTTGCGAATTTTGCTGCTGTGTCCTGTATTTTAATATTTTTTTTTCTACAGTAAATTTGAATTGTTCTTGAACTATTTTGCTCTTTGAGACTGATAGCATAAAATCCCCGATCTACGTAACAATATGCATTTTTGCAACATTTATTAATTATTTGACTTTTTGATTCATTTTTTCCTATTCTTGAACATGTATTATTGTTTCATGAGCACTTTTTAATGTAATTCCCGTGCAAAACAGGATATGTTGATTCGGATAACGATTCTGCTAAATCTCAGCCTTCATCAGGTCGCAGCTCTCCTGTTCAAGACAGTAATGAAATTCTGAAATCAGGTTCACCGTTGAAATTGCCTCCAAGACCACCTCCACCTGTAAAATTAGCTGCTCCTCCAAAGCGTCCTCCACCTCCAAAAGTATGTATTAAACAGTTCCAAAACTTTAAAGTACTTGTTTCTTTACTAATAAGAATTGACTGCGCACTGTATAGGGTGTCCCGAAACTTAATAAGCAAACAGGAGGTGAAAGATGGGTTGTATCTATTCCGGAGAAAAATAATAAAAAAATTACTCAGCACTTATTTAAGTGAAAATGAGAAAATTTTTGAAAATGTAGAAAATTGACATCCTCTATTGCATCATTAGCTACTGTGACCCCGAATTTCACAATTTTACCATGATTTCTTCACTAACGTTGTACTGTTAATCGCTGTCACAAGTTGGACAAAAAATTTGTTGGTTTAGTTAAAATTAAAGTTGTTTGTGTGAGTCAGGTATTTGAGAAAAACATGTCACCCAACTTTCACTCTCCATAAAAAAAGAAAACTATTACACACAACCCCAGGCAAGTTTCTCAATTGTTGGCCTGTTCTGTTAAGATTCAAAAAGGATATAACACTTGTTCTTTTCTATGCATAACAGAGATAATTTTTTGTTCTCAGGACATCTTAATTTTAAAAACACCACTTTTGATACCCTGCTTCTTATCATTAGGTACTGTGACCGCAAATTTCAGAATTTTACAGGAATTTTTCATTAATGTGATTATTCACGGCCTTGCTATTTATCACACTCACAAATGGAAGAAAACTCTTTGTTGGTTTAGTTAAAATTAATGTAGTTTGGGCCAGTTTGAGAAAATGTCACCTAACTTTGACGCTCCATAAAAACAAAAATGTTACATTCTGTTCTAAGTAAGTTATTTCAAAAGATGAACCATTTAGTGTAAATTCCAAAATGAGATACAACACTTGACACTTTTCTTTCCATAACAATCATTGACATTTTTTTCCCCTCCTTTTCACAAAATGACTTCATTAAAAAAACACTTAATCTTCAGTGTGTAATGAAAATTGTATTAACCCATATTAGTTGTGCTAACCCCATTAAGTGTATAACACTTGTCTAGTGTTTGTACTGTAAGGCATTTGCCCATGAGTGATGCCTTCTAAGTTATCCTCGTGACCTAGGGTTGTAGGAGTGAATGAAGAACCAGGCGTTGCCATAATCTTAATATATCTTTATTAAGACCTTAACTTAAACACTGTACAATGGTAATATTTATATTTTAAATTAAGAGGATCTGAGGTGAGGAAACACACAATACGTATTACCAAATAAGCACGATCCTGACCACTATACAGTCCCTGGCCAAATTATTAGACGCACTACTGTTTTTCTATAATTAATTGTTTTATATAAGTTTATATGCGAAACTTTCACATTTAAACATAGATCCAATAGATTTTTAATGAGAAAATTTATTATATATTTTGTATTTGTATTTATTTTTCACACATGGCAACACAAAGTTAATAAATTCTCACACAAACGTAAACAAGTCTAAAACTGCTCGAGTCGCGTTCTTGCATGCCTCAGTTGCGGACGTGTTTCTGTGGATTAATGTGCTTTGTTTGTTAATTTAACAGTTTTATATTAGGCAGCTATTTGTTTATTTTGTATGCAGTGTTTAAATAATCAGTTTGTACACTTTAAACAAGGGTAAAAAAGGTGATATTTCACCAGGTAAGAAAAGCAGAAGAGTAAAGGCCCTTATGAATGCAAAATTGTTTTCAAACCGCGAAATATCACGAAGGCTGAAAGTTTCTGAAACTAGTGTATGACGCATAAAGAAGAAAATTGAGTCAGGGGAAGAATTGAGCCCAAAAAGGAAGAAAAAATGCGGCAGAAAGCCTATTTTCACCTCAAGGTCAGGAAGATCTTTAAAGAAAATTTGCCTTGAAAACAGATTTGCTAAAACAAAAATGATAAAATCGCAACTCCAAGATATTAATGTGAATGCATATGGACGCACTGTTCGAAGAAAATTAAAAGATTTAAATTTTAAGACCTGCCGCCCCGCCAGGAAGCCCAAGTTAACCCCTGCAATGAAAGCAAATCGTCGGAATTGGGCCAAACAGTGGCGTGATAAAGATGTGGAGTTCTGGAGATCGATATGTTGTTATAATTTATTCACAAAGTGTTTAACCATTTTCTATGATTATAAAAAGAACAGCAAAGATGTTTACTTATTATTTTTTTATTTTTGTCAAGTCTGCTTCAGTGATAAAAGCACATAGGAAATTTTGCAGAACAAAGCTCAGCTTGCGCATTGTCGTCGTGGAGAAAAGTTTCATTCTGGCTGTGTTGTTCAGACTGTGAAACATCCTACAAAAATATAATGATTTAATCAGTCATGAGCAGCAAGGGTTCTGGACGTCTGGACGTGGTTAAAGGTATGATGCGGCAAGACCAGTACAAAGATGTCTTGCAAAATTGCTTGATTCTGCAGCTGGAAGAAAGATTTTCAAATGGAACCATGCATTTTTATGCAAAATGGAGCTCCCTGCCATACAGCTCGGTCTATCAAAGCTTTTTTTAGCAGAACAAAATATCCCTATGTAGGATTGGCCGGGTAGAAGCTATGCTATGAACCCAATCGAAAACGTTTGGGAGTTAATGGAAAGAGAAGTGGCTAAAGATGTGATTACAAATTAAATGCTGGTCTTAGAAAGAATAATTCACGTGTGGAATCATCATCCTCAAATGCAGGAGACAGTACAGTCTTGTATTGATAGCATGTCACGCAGAATTGAAGCTCTCATAGCGGCTAAAGGGGGCTCAACAAAATATTAATATTTAATTAAATTTGTTCCTGTTTTCTTTCAAGAGTCAATAAATACATATTTTTTTCTTTAATGATGATGTTTTATTTTTGATAATAGATTATTAAATGGGCAACCAAAGAAACATACACTCTATCTGATAAATCCAAAAAGCCTGTATAGTATCACTTGATAATTAATATTTTTCATAAAATCTTATAGTGCTTCTAATAATTTGGCCAGGGACTGTAATTAACTTTACTGCTTACTCCTATCCTCTGTTTATACATAGTTCCTAGTATCTAATAGAACGGTCCTACCTCTATATCCTAGGTAGCAGCAACACACAAATCCTCAATGTCGTTTCTTTATCTTGCGTGGAATGGTATCCACCTTGACTTGAACACACTTTCATGGATAGCTGAACACTGGAATATCGGCTTACTTCAGCTTACACGCTTAATCTCCTACTAGCATAATCACTTCCCAAAAGGCCATCCTGCTTACGCTAAACTTCTGCTATTTAAAAGGTTCCTAATTTGCATAATCACGCTTCGCTTCTGGATTTGGTTGGAAAGAATTTGCCTTTTTCGGCCCCAAAGAACCCAAGAGGATAATTAATAGAAAGCGCGATGAGCCTCTCTCAGTACGTACTGTGGAAGACTTCAGAAATGCAATGAGGACATTATATTGAATGAAGTCGAAAACTTAACCAATACAGTGTGGTTTAGATTGTCAGATCCACTGGAGTACCGAATATTATCCCTCATCATGTATTAATAACATGAATTTCATCCATATCATGTGCAACTTGTAAAAAGTCTTCTACCTTGTGACTATGCTTCGATGCTCAAGTTTTCCAGAAAGCTGTTGGCGAAAATAGTAAAGATACAGAATTCCTTTACAAAATATTATGAACTGACGAATCCACTTTTAAAAGGAACAAATATTTAAACTTTCATGGATGGCATATAGAAAACCCACCTTTAATGCATGAAGATCGTCCCCAATTTCAATTTAAAATCAACATGTGGGCCGGAATATTGAACGGAAAAATATCTAAATCATTTGTGTTTCCCAAAAGTTTACATGGAGCCAAATATGTTAATTTTATTCAAAACAATTTCCCAGGTCTGCTGGAAGATGTGCCATTAAACATCTACAGGGACATGCGGTTCCAACAAGATGGATGGCCAGCTCATTATGCGTGTCCTGTCAAAGAGTATTTGAACATGGAATATCCCGTAATTTGAATTGGAGGTCATGGTTCAATTTCAGAGCCAGCTTTTTCATCAGATTTAAACCCCGTTGTTATCTTTTACTGGGGCTGCATAAAAGAAAGGGTTTATTTTAAACAGATCGAAAATGTGCGGCAAAAGATTGCTAAAGCAGTGGAGGAAATAAACTTAGCCAATTATTCCCGACTCATCAAGCAGTCACATTTAAAAAGTTATATTGTCTGCATTGTAGAAGGTAACCGCCTCTCTCTCTCTCTCTCGAACATTTACTTCATTAAAGTGTTACAATTTTTTTTTTTTTTACTTTTTATTTGTAAATTTATTGCTTAACTTGAGTTGTGCACTGAATATTAAGTTTTTTTAAGTCATTTTGTAAAAAGGAGAAAAAAATACCAATGATTGTTATGGATAGAAAGTGTCAAGTGTTGTATATTTTGGAATCGTCACGTGGCCGCGGTAGCCGAGTGGTATAGGTATCGGACTGTGGCTTGCTTTGTCACAGGTTCGAGCCCAGTACCACTAAAGACCCGCCGTGTAGGGCAGCGATGCACGTTAAATCTGTCGAGAGCTGAAACGTCCTCCCGTTGGTGTGGTGTGGTAGTTAGGAGAGGGGGGTGCCAGCTCAGGTGTCGTCCACGTCACTTGACCATGGTTCAAAATTACGTGGTCCGTCGCCAAAAGCCCTCGTGTAGCTGAACAGTGCGACGTTAATATTCAATCAATCAATTTGGAATCGTCACTAAATGGTTCCATCTTATGAAATAACTTGTTTAGATCATTATGTAATATTTTTCTCTTTTTATGGAACATCAAAGTTAAGTGACATCATTTTCTCAAACTACTTTAATTTTTACTAAACCAACAAATTTTTTTGTCTGACTTGTGACTGTAATTAGTGGTACAGCATTAGTAAAAAAATCATCGTAAAATTGTTACAGTAGCTAATGATGTGATGGAGGGTGTCAATCTTCCACATTTTGAAAATGTACCCTTTCTATGTAAACCAAGTACTGGGTATTTTTTTTTTTAATTATTTTTCCCGGAACAGATACAAACCCACTTTACACTTCAGGACCAGTTATCATTAAGTTTTAGGACATCTTGCATATGGTGATTAAATTAATCTAAAATAATTCTAAAACTAAAATATTCATTTCTTTTATTTCCAAAATAAAATACAGTTTGTGTTTCATAGTGCCAGTCTCGTTCAACTGTTATGCTGTGTTATTAACAGTTATATAGGTAATCAATAATATACATATCTAATATTTAAGCCAGAATGCATGACTTTTTATATTTTTACTTGCACATATATGCTGAAGAACCAAAGCATTATGAACACCTACTCAGTAACATGTTGTACCACTTTTTGCCTGCAAAACAGTTGCAACTTACCTTGCCATGGATATCACAAGTTCTTGGTCGATGACTGGAGACAGGTTGTACCAATTGTCTAGGCAATGGTTATGTAAGGTCAAAATATTCGGACATGAAGATGTTTGATCTCTGAGCTTTCTTTCTACGAAAACCCAAATGTGCCCTATCTGATTAAGATACACTGAGTTAGATGGCCAAGATATTAATTGGAATTCATCTTTATGCTTCTCGAACCATTCTAACATAATTCTAGCCTTCTGACATGGAACACTGTCCTGCTGGAAGGCCCCATTTCCAGTTGGGGAAACAGATGTCATATAAGAGTGTAACTGATCCACAATTATAATCAGATAGCCTACTACTTCCACGATCCCTTCTACCAGAACAAAGGTCCTGGAGTCACACATGAGAATGTTCTCCAAAGCATAAGAGCTCCATCATCAGTCTGTGTACATGGAGGGAGCAACTGTTCGACTGTGGAAAACGGTGTACCCTGACACAACCATTGATGTAATGTGATTCAACCAACCAGGAAACTCTCTTTCACTTATTTATGGTCAAGTCTCAATGTTTCCGAGTCCACTCTAACCATAGTTGTCAATGACGCTTAGTCAGCAGAGGACTACAAATGGGACGTCTGCTGTGCAGTCCCATATCCAACAGTACCTGCTGAACTTTATGTTCTGAAACATTTGTACTTGGACCTACATCGTATTGAGCTGCCAGCTGGCACCAATTTTTCATTACCAAGTGGGACAATTTCGAACGTTCTTTTTCTTTGATTACACGTTGACCTCCAACAGCTTGGTGTCTGCTGATAGTTTCTCTGTCATTTATCCATTTTACATATATATTAACAACGGCATTTCGTGAACAATCTAATTGGCATGCTGTTTTGGAGATACAGATCGAGTCCACAGGTCATTACAATCTGCTCTCTTTCAAATTCTCTTAGACCTACTGCCTTTCCCCTCACTCTCAACAGTATCTGCAAGAATGGTAGCTTACCTTCTCCAGCAGCAGTTAAATACCATATACTCAGTGCAGTCACATTAATGGGACCACTTGTCAAAAGCCAGAATAATCAACTTTTGCAGAGCGGACTGTAGCGAGACGTGCAGGAAGAGAGTCAATTTGGTTCCTGAAGGTGTTCACAGGGATGTTGAGCCATGCCTACTCCAGTGCCGTTGCCAGCTGCGCTAGATTACGAGGGTGAGGATCTATGGCACGAACAACCCGATCAAGATGGTACCACAAATTCTCGATTGGGTTGAAGTCGAGTTTGCTGGCCAGGAAAGAGCAGTAAGCTCATCCTTGATGCTCTTCTAACCTCGCACGTGCACTGCCAGCTGTATAACACTTCGCATTGCCCTGCTGGTAGATGCCGTCATCTTGAGGGAAAACAATGCACATGTAGGGTAGGACATGGTCCGTAAGGACAGATGTGTACTTGTATTGATCCATCGTGCCTTCCACAATGATGAGTGAACCCAGATAATGCCTCGAAAACATTCCCCAGACCATAGTGTTCGCGCCTTCATCTTGGACCGTTCTGACAATGGCTGCAGGTTATTTGCTTTCAGATACACGCTAACGTTCATCTATCCGATGCAGCATAAAACGTGATTCATCGGAAAACGTTACCTGTCGCCACTCAGTGGACGTCTAGTTGCGGTACTGACGAGGAAGTTCCAGCTTTCATTGCCGTTGAACAACAGTCGGCATAGGTGCATGAACCAGACGTCTGCTACGGAGGCCCAAACGTAGCATCGTTCGCCGGACAGTAGTTTGGAAAACACTGTTTGTAGACCCTTGGTTCATTTGGTAGATCATTTTCTCAACGGCAGCACGTCTATTTGCCCGAACGCATCTCCGCATCCGCCGTTCACCTCTGTCATCTATGGCCCGAGGTGCACCACATTTGCCACGTCGCTGATTTTGGACAGTTCCATTGCGCCATGCATGGTATACTTTTACCACGGCGGCACACAAACTGTTCACAAGCTTAACCGTTTCAGAAATGCTTATAGCGTGAATCGAACCATAACCTTGCGCATAGTAAACAGACGATCTACCAACCAGGCTACAGACTCGTCGGAGGAAATTGAAACTTAATTGTATAAAAGCTAAGCATGAAATTCGAAGGCTATTTTCTCCGAATTGACTGGCCATTTGGCGGAATTACATTGAGGGTTGAACACCCTAAAGGAGTACTACTTTTACACCAAGTATCGACTCCAAATGAATTTCCTTAGTCGGGCCCTCCCCTTGTTAGTATCTTTGTTGTAAGATACGGGTGTGCTTTAATCGCCCTGGCACACACACGCGTCTTACGGAGGGAGGAAATGTAATAATTTAGGTTAATTTAATTTTAAAAGTTTTTGAAGTGATAACTTCTATTGGCACGTTTTGCTGGAGATTGAACTTGAATGAACGTCACTCTCAGGTATGTAACGCTCATTCGGCTTTTTTCGTCTTTAGTCGGGAATCTTACTCGGATTAGGTCGTCCGAAACATACACACTGCTAAAAAGAAAAGAAGGGACGTTCCTCCCCCCCCCCTCCTCCCCTCGAGATTCTGAAACGCGATAGTTTGTCCCCCTACCAATACGCCGTAAAAGTAACGTTGCTAGCTTCGCTCTAAGGGGTCTCCCCCCCCACCTCTTTCTACAAAAATAAATGCGGGAGGCTTTCTAATCCTAGTTGAAGCATGAAAATAATGCATGTAATATTTTTTAAAAAATAGGCTTAGAGAGAGAAATCCTACACTAAAATTAAACAAAATGTAGAAAAAGGACAAATTTTTATAGAACTAAGTAAATAGTATACTTATCATTAGAAATATTGCAGTGAATATAAGAATGAAAATCTATTTTTGTAAGTGAATCAGAATAGCAATAAACAAATAGTTATATTAATCACATTATTTAAATATACTTTGTCTAAAAAGAAAATCAAAACAAAAATTTAAAATAACAAAATTAAGTATAAAGATATTAAGAAAAGGTTACATTAAATAACTTAAATACAATAAGACAAAATATAATTAAGAGGACTTACCTTGCAGCAGCATTGGATATACTTGAATAAAACTGCTATATAATGACAAAAGAGGCAGTTTAAGCTTATTATGTGATATAATTCTTCTGATTCAATTGGGATTATTCTCTTCCCAATCTAATCTGTCTTACTATCCCTTTGCTTAAATTAGTTCATGAATAGAATTGAATACTGTTAAATTACAACCAAAATTCACAAAGCCAGATAGGGTCTTCTAAACCAATGACCTATGATTTTAAGTGGGAATTTTAAAATGGATTTTTCAAAAGACAAATCTAGGAGAGGGGGGGTGCCAGCTCAGGTGTCGTCCACGTCACTTGACCATGGTTCAAAATTACGTGGTCCGTCGCCAAAAGCCCTCGTGTAGCTGAACAGTGCGACGTTAATATTCAATCAATCAATCAAAAGACAAATCAAAGTCTTAAGTTGATTTTTTAAAATTAAAATTCAATTTAATTATGTCAAATGATCCAAATAAAAGCACGAGGAAGTACGGAACAACGCTTGATGGAGTTTTTTTTATAGATATTTAAATAAAATTTTGAATCTAAAGTATTTATAACCTATTTCAGCTACCATAAACCTATTGTTTCCTTCTTAGAACACAATTAATTCACAAATATGATTGTATATTTCTCACAAAAATATTACTTTATGAGTACAAACATGAATAAATAATTTTATAAGGACAATACTAATATACTCTTGTTTTTTATTTACCAAACTAATCCCTGAAATAACATTACAAAATTTGCGTTATCACTTCTATTCGTGTGGTCATAAGCATACAAACTTTTTTTTAATTTGTAAAGGTCCTGACCCTCCAGGACTTTGCATAAATAAAAAAACTGTTTATCATCCACCTATGGGGATGTAATCGTAACTTTTTCTCTTCAAAATTTAAAGTTCAGCATTTGTAAATTAAGACTTTTATAAAGTACATTATCCAATTATCTGGACCAATCAAAAGAGACATCCTCGGAAGTCGCAAGTTTTTGAATTGCCCATTGACGTTTTGTATAAATACCTCCCTTTCAGCTAAAATTTGCTGGCCATTGCTTGTTTATATAATGTTACCTTAATAGTGTGTCCGTCGTCTTGTGTTCTACTTTGTGTTTGTCGTTTAAGTGTAATAAATTGGATTATGATCTAACAAAAGGAGGCCCACATCTTTACTTCAACAACCAAGCCATGGACATAAGTAAATAAGGCTTTCTACTCGAAACTACTGTATATATATATATACTATATATAAATAGTTATAAGCCTTAGTATAACTATACAGAACAGTAAGGAATGTTAGTCACAGTGGATTGCGAACTCTCGGCCTAATGAACCAAGAATGCAGGTTTAAGCAATGTTTTTTAGCCAGCCAACTTTCACCTGTAATTTGCCTTACTACTGGGCTATCGAGAAAGGAGAAACCACTATAAATATTTATAAATTATTAGAAATGTAATACTCTAATGCTAATTAAATAAAATATAACAGGAAAAATTAACCATTTACTAATATAGATTTTTAAAAATATGTGTTTGAAATACTGCTATGATGAGTAAACTTACCACGTCAACACATCATGTTAATATTTCCCGCCAATACAAAATGAACTAAGAGTAATATTGCATTATAAAGTAAAAATTAGAGAAAATAAGATCAAATGTAAGCAAGTTTATATATATATTTATAAAAACCTAAAATATCGATAGGAAATTTATTGGAATGAAGAGGAACCCCATTCATACATAGTAACTGTAATATAAAATATATTTAATTTTAATAAGCTTGCAACACCATCTTGTGACATTAGATAGTTTAGTTACTGTATAGCTAAAATTAATGAGGAGTTAGGGCAGGGACGTCTTTAGACTTCTTAAAGCCCTGGGCCTTTACACAAATGTAGACCCCACCTATAACCCTTAAAAGTAGACAGTACATAGCATATATTTCAAATACTGGAACAAACAATAACCCGAAACAAATAAATGTGCATGACTTACAATCGAGCAAGCCGGCTCCACCAACAGTCGCCTTTTGACTGAATGAGAAATGATGGCATATGTGGTAGGCCTAGGTCTATATATGGACAACGGTCATCACGTGTAGCCAGTTGACCAGTTTTTCGGAGAATACAGACAGAAATAACATTTGACTCTGGAAATTATTCTAATTATGATCTTATTACGGCTGAGTGGAGAATGAGACGAGGCCCTCATTGTTGGCGTGGCCCTGGGCCCAGTTGGCCCCTTACCTTAAGATGTCCCTGAAGGAGGGTGGATACACCATAGTATAAGTGTTAGTCTCATTGTAAAATAATTTTAGAATATAAGGAAAACCATGTAAGAAACTAATATTATGTGGTCTCTTAGAGGAAAATTATATTACTTACTGTCTTTTAATTATTGCTCTAACATAAATGATACTTTACAGTTCTTGTTAAGTCACAATGATATGGAATATTTTAAGCATTTAATCAGAAGGAAACTTCTACAAAATTGTATTTTACACCTCTGTTTTGAGCTTCAATGTTAAGGCCTGAGATTTATCTTGCTGCATTGCATACTTAACATCAGTTAGCGAATTTTTGGAAATCGCTTTTGCCCTGATTGTTATATATATAGCTCTGGTTTAATTTCATTATAGTCTCCCCCACTTAAGCATCTTTACTACACAATAAGAGCAGTTTGTCTCAACTATATTAATTCACAACTAATATAGCTTCATAATTTATCTTTTGCTCCTGAACAGGGGCATAGCTACTGCCGTATCAATGATATGGGTCCCCCAAGCTACATGTTTAAGTACAGTCCCATTAACAAGGTTCTCGTATCTGAAAAGGGGCCCTGAAGGAATTTTGATACAGAGCCCACTCAGAACTAGCTACGCCAGTGCTCTTTATCTTTATGCTTACACAAGATCCAAAATTCTATTATTAGGAAGTCTAAAAGATGGTAAAATAAACGAAAATACCACTTACTTTATTCTGCTATTTTGTACAATTTGAATAGACTGTCTAAAACAGCGGTTACTAGCCGATGGTCTGTGAAAAATGTTTGATGGTTGGCTGAAAAATTGGAACATTATTTACATTTTAATGATTATTCAGTTACAAAAAATATGAGTTATAAAACGCATATGGAAATTTGCGTAGTACTTTTTAAAAATTCTTACTTATTTCTTTTAGCGAAATTCCGTCAGTATTTAGCAACTTGTTAGCTATTCTCGCTGGTGTTTCTACCCACAACTATGAACCACAACTAGAGTTCTACCACAACTAGAGTTCACAACTATGGTAAATTGGTGGAATAAAACTTCGGTTTGTTGATATTGTTTTGCATTGCCGGTTTGTTCTTGCTTTTCATGAAGTTCCTTTTCAGTGATATGGAAATGTAAATAAGTGATAATATAATTATAGTGATTTACCATATAGAGTGGTCAATCATGTGTTAGAGGTCCCCCAAATATACATTTAGTAGTCCACGAAGCTCTAGAGGGTTGACGACCGCTGGTCTAAGAGATCTACACCACATATATGCGTATTATTATACAATTGTGTTCAAAATTAAGAGAATTTTCAGATTGGGTCGATTATCTCCAAAGCTACTTGACAGATTTTAGTGAAATTTCGTACGTATGTAGAGTTGATATAATGCAAAAAAATTACCATTCAACAGTTATAATACACATTCAGTGCCGATTTCAGCTCATTTCGGGCCCTGGCCGCAGAAGACCTACAGTACCTTTTGGCACTGGAGAATCGAAATTTATAACAAGAAAATCTGGTTAAATCCAGCTTATCCAAGCCCCTAGGCGTCCTCCCCAAGCGCCCAATGGATAAACCGGCTCTGTACACACGCATGATCATGTCTAACACTCATCGGGGTCAAAAGGTATGAAACATCAGTTGCAGAACAGAACAAAAGAAATTGATTAATAGGAAGTATAGTCTCCTCTTGCAGATATACAGGCCTCTTACCTTGATTTTATTCTGGAGATAAGGGTATTTATGAGTTCCTGTGGCATATAATCTCACTTGTTCAGCAATTCTGTTTTCAGACCTTGGAGGAGAATTGTGAGTTGCAGTTTCCCTCCCCAGAGCATCCCAGGCATGATCTATAGGGATGAGATCTGCCTGGCCCAATCTACTCATAAATCTGACAAATCTACTCACTCTCCAAAAGTTGGTCGAGCGGATGAGCGATATGTAACCATTCATTAAAATAAAATCACGGCCAATTGCCCCTCCTCCCTGTGCGCCACCTCTTTCAAAGACATAAACGGCCATCCAACGTGATGCCTACCCAGACGATCAAGACCGTAAGGTTCGATTTCTTGGATCCTTACGGTCTTCTTGGAGATGGTCCCTGGTTCTCTCCATAAGAAAGTACGACAAGCCTAGTGGTCAAGATAACTGACTCGTGGCTGGCGTGTCATGAGTTCAAGCCTAGTACCGCTCAAGACCCGCCGTGTTGGGGAGCAATGCATATTAAATCTGTCGAGTGCTCAAACGTCCTCCCTTTGGTGTGGTGTGCTAGTTAGGAGATGGGGTGCCAGCTCAGGTGTCGTCCTCGTCACTTGACCAAAGTTCAAAATGGCGAGGTTCGTCGCCAAAAGCCCTCGAGCTTTAATTTTGCTATTCTCGACTATAGATTTTCAACTTACAAAACGATACACTATTTCAAAAAAATAACGCTCAAACAACTTTAAACTCATTGAATCCAAAATTAGCTTCAATTTCAGAAATTAAGTATGTACTCAGTACTTAAAAGAACAATATTGCTTTTACCTCATTACTGGCACTACTATCACACGAGACCAGGAACCCATTATTCGAATAATCCTAATACTTGGATATCACAAAAAAGTAATAGTCATTCATTTTTCTCCTTTGGCCTTATTTTAGCCCATCGACAGCTATGCTTTCATCAAAAATTATTTATAAATAATCATCACTCAAGAAAATTTCTGACGTTTTTATTATATTCTCATGAAGTTACGCTCGCACTAACGTTTTCAACTTGGATCCAACAACTCTTTCTTTCATGACGTCATCTCGTTACTTTCACCGTCAATCAAATTCTGGCCAAGTACTGAACACATCATGAGTTAACACTGTATGGCAATCTACATCTAAAATCAAGCCAGACTCGTACGAGGGACCATCAGTGCTGGAAGAGACCACTCAGTCATGTATGTACGCCTAGCTCAACATCATTGTGGCTGATGCTAGAGGTTTAATTAATCTTAATTTTAATTTTGAATACTAACTATTGATGGCCAATTGGCAAATAGTGAACTGGGTCGATATGGGAGTTCTGCAGAAATATTGACTGTGGGACCGTCAGTGCCCGCCAATACATGTGTTAGTCCACGTTCAAATGTGGCACATTCACTTCCAGTCATTTTCATCATAGTCGGTGCGCCCTTGACGCTTGTAGTTTACCCGCAAACAGATCTCTTCGTCACTTGATTGGGATTAAAAATTATGAGGTCCATCTCCAATAGCCCTTGTGTAACTTAAAAATGGGGGGGACGTTAATAAATAACTCATCTCATAACTTCTCGTGATTTTTTCTGCTACCGTTTTCTTCCCGCATGGCAATAATCTGACCTATCTACTACGACTGGTTTTCTCAGCGACTATGACTACGACAGCTCAACTATCTAGTTTTCTTTACCGGCAGAACTCCGTGACTATTGGGGCCGATTCTTTTCTTTAGATCTCATACTTGCCGAATGCATCTATCTCTCAATTTGCATTTCTATCTTTTTATCTAATCTTTGCATTTAGTTATGAACGTAGTTTGTATACATCAATTGCTAATGTGAATAAAAAGAGGATTCATCCCAAAATCTCGAAATTATTTATTGGGGGGTTTTTTGAAAGATTCTTATTATCTGTAGTCGAAGTAACAAATGTTGCACCCATGGTTCGTTATATTCCTGTTGTATAACTTTGATATAAAACGAAAACATTAAGCATGGTAAAATAATATACATCGATTTAACGAGAGAGAGAGAGAGAATTTTGTGATTTAAAGATTTTTTCTTTTCCCCGATTAAAATGAAGACAAAAAAAAACCCTCTATTTAATATATAATATAAACCCCAAATTAACAAATTATTTCAACAACCGATATATATATATATTTTACTAGTTTGGATAAGAAAAAATTGGATTCCTTTTTAAATGACATCTTTTTTGCCTGGAATAGGGAAAGACTTTTCTTACAAGTAGCAAATTTCGACAACAAAGGGGGCAGCTCATTATTAGACTTAATAGGTATATATAAGTCATGAGTGTAACTAACTGCATGTGTTTTGAATAGGACTGGAGTAGTTAAAATATACCGGTTCTGGAACAGTGGAGCCGGTGGCGCCAGGAGGTTGAGGCGCATGCAAACAAAAGAGGGTGGAAGTCCCCCCCCCCGGATCTGAACCGGGAGATGGTTTGTGATTGATAAGGGTTTCAGGGATCTGTACTGATAAGAAATGCACGCTTTTAGCGATAACGAGTTATATTCTGATATAGTTTTAATTAAATGATTATGATTTTTTTAATTACGTCATTGGAAGCAAATTTTAATTGGGATAAAGAGACAAATTTTCTGTACATATGATTATTTTTATATAATTCCGTATAAATCTATTTCTGAAAATCATGATATACGTGTTGAATGATTATTTGTTATAGTTCAAATTTGATGCTTTGTGCTTGTGCTTTCTGACCCAGCGGCTTGAAAATTAGGCAAACGAACGGGAGTGGAAATCTCCCTCCCCCCGGGTCTGAACCGGGAGGATGGTACCCCCTCCGCTCTGATAAGGGTTTCGGGGCTCTGTAAATGGGTGCTAGAAATGCATGTTTTTAGAGATAAGAAGTTATATTCTTATATAGTTTTAACTAAATGAGTAGAATTCTGATTTTTTTTTAAGTACGTCATTGGAAGCAAATTTTAATTAGGATAAAGGGTCAAACTTTTCTGTACATATAAATATTTGTATATAATTCTCATAAAAGTCTATTTCTGAAAATTATGATATACGTGTTGAATGATTATTTAAACTATTATATTAAACTATGATTATTATAACTAAAATATATTTTTCATTGATTTTGCATATATATTTTTTTTTTTTATAATTCTGAGATAACTTAAAAAAATACTATGCTTATATAAAGTAAAAGTTCTGCATATGTTTTTTCGTTTGCAAAGTAGTTTCCTTACATGAAACATCCCTTTCCTATGATAATATATGCGGACCTTGTAATTCTGGTAAAACTTTCTTTGTTAGACGAATCTTAGAAATAAAATTAATTCTTTTCCTCCCAAAATTATTTGGTGTTATGGAATTTATCCAAAATTGTTTGATAAGATGTCTGACATAGAATTTCATGAAGGCATGCCTTTCGATGTAGAAGATATTACTAATGCTTTCGTAATAATAGATGACTTAATGAATGAAGTAGGAGATGACAAAAAAACTTTCAAACTTGTTCACGAAAGGAAGCCATCATAGAGATATTTCCGTAATATTTATTTTACAAAATATTTTTGCAATGAAAAACAAATTCTAGAAATATTTTTTAAATACTTCCTACCTAAGTTGTTTTAAAAATGTTAGAGACAAGCGATAGATCTCTTGTCTAGCAAGACAAATGTATCCATCTCAATCGAAATTTATGATTGGAAAACTATACGAAATACAAATGCTGCAAATTTGACTATCCACTTTGTGAGAGATAGAAAAATTAAAACCTTTCGTTCGAATCATTTAAGGACTTTTTCAAAAGAAAAAAAATTTCATAGAGTTTTGTTACGAATAAATATCTCAGAACAAAAACATTGTATGCAAAACCTTTGTCATGGATAGAATATTAAGTGTGGTTTTGTGTTCTTCAACATTTGTTTTTAATTTTTAGTCTGTTTCCCTTCTTGTTCCTTACACTTAAATATATTAATATGAGTAAAGTAATTAAAAAAGTTGAAAAAATATTGAAAAAAAAGTTGAAAAGTATTGAAAAAAGATGAAAAATATTGAAATATTTAGAATATTGTTGGTGAACTGGAGTATTTAAGTTAAGAGCAATATAGTGATAAAATTTCTTTTTTTTTTTTTCATATTAATCTTAAAATAATAATAACTTTATAAATTTAAATATATGGTAAACTTATAAAAAATTCAAAGCAAAATCTTATTCATCTTATAATAATAATAATACAAACACAAAATATGAGAACAAAAAATATTGTATTTATTCACCTTCTAAAATTTATTCTTACATTATATCATTTCTTAAAATATTGATACAATCTGAAATCTTTCTGTTTGCTACGAACAAATTCATATAAAATATAATTCATTGAAAAGCCTTTACTGATTTTCAACAAGAAAAATATAAAATAATGACCACATAGAAATAAGGAATATCCCTTGGTTAATCCATTTCTCAATAAATAAAGTCCTTCAGATCTCAACAATTTTCCTTTTATAAAACAATGTGCTAACAGAAAACTTAATTTAATCTTATATTTTTTAAAATGTATTATATGAGAAGCATTGAAATAAGTAACATCATTCAATATGAATAATAAATACATTCGACAGGTATATGCATAAAATGAAGAGGAAACATTTACATTCTTAAACATGAAAGAATAAGATATATACAGAAATCAATATTTATAAAAGAAACTATTTCATTAAATTCTCATTTATATAAAATATTAGTTTTCATTTATATGGCAGTTACCGAAAAAAAATTCACTTTGCCCCTTCGATAAGATATATTCTTGAAGATGGTATTACAACTTTAGCTTTCGGTAACTGCCATATAAATGAAAACTAATATTTTATATAAATGAGAATTTAATGAAATAGTTTCTTTTATAAATATTGATTTCTGTATATATCTTATTCTTTCATGTTTAAGAATGTAAATGTTTCCTCTTCATTTTATGCATATACCTGTCGAATGTATTTATTATTCATATTGAATGATGTTACTTATTTCAATGCTTCTCATATAATACATTTTAAAAAATATAAGATTAAATTAAGTTTTCTGTTAGCACATTGTTTTATAAAAGGAAAAATTGTTGAGATCTGAAGGACTTTATTTATTGAGAAATGGATTAACCAAGGGATATTCCTTATTTCTATGTGGTCATTATTTTATATTTTTCTTGTTGAAAATCAGTAAAGGCTTTTCAATGAATTATATTTTATATGAATTTGTTCGTAGCAAACAGAAAGATTTCAGATTGTATCAATATTTTAAGAAATGATATAATGTAAGAATAAATTTTAGAAGGTGAATAAATACAATATTTTTTTGTTCTCATATTTTGTGTTTGTATTATTATTATTATAAGATGAATAAGATTTTGCTTTTGAATTTTTTTTTTATAAGTTTACCATATATTTAAATTTATAAAGTTATTATTATTTTAAGATTAATATGAAAAAAAAGAAATTTTATCACTATATTGCTCTTAACTTAAATACTCCAGTTCACCAACAATATTCTAAATATTTCAATATTTTTCATCTTTTTTCAATACTTTTCAACTTTTTTTTCAATATTTTTTCAACTTTTTTAATTACTTTACTCATATTAATATATTTAAGTGTAAGGAACAAGAAGGGAAACAGACTAAAAATTAAAAACAAATGTTGAAGAACACAAACCACACTTAATATTCTATCCATGACAAAGGTTTTGCATACAATGTTTTTGTTCTGAGATATTTATTCGTAACAAAACTCTATGAAATTTTTTTTCTTTTGAAAAAGTCCTTAAATGATTCGAACGAAAGGTTTTAATTTTTCTATCTCTCACAAAGTGGATAGTCAAATTTGCAGCATTTGTATTTCGTATAGTTTTCCAATCATAAATTTCGATTGAGATGGATACATTTGTCTTGCTAGACAAGAGATCTATCGCTTGTCTCTAACATTTTTAAAACAACTTAGGTAGGAAGTATTTAAAAAAATATTTCTAGAATTTGTTTTTCATTGCAAAAAATATTTTGTAAAATAAATATTACGGAAATATCTCTATGATGGCTTCCTTTCGTGAACAAGTTTGAAAGTTTTTTTGTCATCTCCTACTTCATTCATTAAGTCATCTATTATTACGAAAGCATTAGTAATATCTTCTACATCGAAAGGCATGCCTTCATGAAATTCTATGTCAGACATCTTATCAAACAATTTTGGATAAATTCCATAACACCAAATAATTTTGGGAGGAAAAGAATTAATTTTATTTCTAAGATTCGTCTAACAAAGAAAGTTTTACCAGAATTACAAGGTCCGCATATATTATCATAGGAAAGGGATGTTTCATGTAAGGAAACTACTTTGCAAACGAAAAAACATATGCAGAACTTTTACTTTATATAAGCATAGTATTTTTTAAGTTATCTCAGAATTATAAAAAAAATATATATGCAAAATCAATGAAAAATATATTTTAGTTATAATAATCATAGTTTAATATAATAGTTTAAATAATCATTCAACACGTATATCATAATTTTCAGAAATAGACTTTATGAGAATTATATACAAATATTTATATGTACAGAAAAGTTTGACCCTTTATCCTAATTAAAATTTGCTTCCAATGACGTACTTAAAAAAAAATCAGAATTCTACTCATTTAGTTAAAACTATATAAGAATATAACTTCTTATCTCTAAAAACATGCATTTCTAGCACCCATTTACAGAGCCCCGAAACCCTTATCAGAGCGGAGGGGGTACCATCCTCCCGGTTCAGACCCGGGGGGAGGGAGATTTCCACTCCCTTTCGTTTGCCTAATTTTCAATCCTCTGTTTCAGAAATCACAAGCACAAAGCATCAAATTTGAACTATAACAAATAATCATTCAACACGTATATCATGATTTTCAGAAATAGATTTATACGGAATTATATAAAAATAATCATATGTACAGAAAAATTTGTCTCTTTATCCCAATTAAAATTTGCTTCCAATGACGTAATTAAAAAAATCATAATCATTTAATTAAAACTATATCAGAATATAACTCGTTATCGCTAAAAGCGTGCATTTCTTATCAGTACAGATCCCTGAAACCCTTATCAATCACAAACCATCTTCCTGGTTCAGATCCGGGGGGGGTGGACTTCCACCCTCTTTTGTTTGCATGCGCCTCAACCTCCTGGCGCCACCGGCTCCACTGTTCCAGAACCGGTATATTTTAACTACTGACTGGAAATTCCTTTATCTCTTCCCACTCCACAATGCAGGGGATATTTTAAGGCTATACAGTACCCTTATTCAAAAAAAAAATTTTGGAGACAGTAACAGTAAAAATAATTTGTTTTATATTTCAGATAACTTTAAGTTGATTGTGAAAATAAAAAGTCAGTTTGACCAGCCATTGTTTTACAATTTTAAGAAATGAAAAGTTTTTGAAGTTTTTTCAAACTCTTATAAAATGCTTTATTTTTAAAATGTTTGTCATTTTTTTTAAGTTGTTTATGTTTCTTAGATTATTCCAAACAAAAGTTAGTATGGATTTGTGAAAATCTATTCCCTTGTTGATTTTTAATAATTATTTTTCTAGAAGAAACATGAAAATTTTTAAAATAGTAACTTTAGCATTTTTTTAATAAGTAACTAGAGATCTCAGCCCTATAAACCTGTACTAACTTTTATAGAACATACGTTTTGGAGCATATACAAAAATTTCAAGGCTCTATGATGAACAGGAAAAAAGCCTTAGGGATTAGAAAACACTTATACCTGCAACATTGAAAGTCTCAGACATAAAACAAAAACTTATAATGCCTGCAAAGCTCTGATTCTTTAGTATGTTATTTTACAATGTATGTTCTACATCAAAACACAATTTTAATTAAATATGACCGAAAATAATTTTTTAATTCAAAATATGTTTTAGCATATTGATAGCATTTGTTATGATGACAGTTTATTCAGCTTAAGTTTAACATAATATTTTCACAAAAGTTTTGAAACAAAAATGTACAACATAATAATGATACTAACTTAAGCTAAAAATAGCCAGGTTTGCTCAAAAAATTTAATTTTTTTCAGTTTTAAATCGGGCAGTTTAGGAAGTTTTAGCACTTGTTGTATGACTTTAAAATACTAAAATATAGTACTACAATATGTTTAGTATAATGTAGTTTGTAGTAGTCAAGGAAATATGCAGTTTTATCCTGCAATACTTGAACTCAGAATACTTGTATTCGGAAGTCTAATTACAGTATCAGCTGAGGACTGATTTTTAGATGCCATTTTCAATGGTATTCCATCTTTTCGAAATATTGTTTTTCACAGCAGCCTGAGAATGTGATTTAATACAGGATTTACTCAACTACGATACTTAATGATAAAGCCTCAAGTTATATAAACTATTTTTTAAAGCAAAAATTGGCCTTGAAATCAATTTTAATTATGAGAATTCAAAAACTTAAAATATAATCAAGCAAAAATGATTTTATTAATGAAAATTGAAATTAATAAATACTTCACACTAAGAGAGTTGATTGTGCTCAAAAATATTTTTAATTAAGTTTAAGAGTGGAAAAATGCTTTAAAATGAAACTGAAACCAAAAACACAGCTTAGAAAACTTCATCTATCTTAAAAAATAATTTGTTAACAGATCCGAAATTTGGTGGCAAGCTTCTCAATGATGTAAGTCATAAGAAAATGTAAAAAAAAAAAATTCTGTAATTATGAAATTTGTAGGGTACCTTAAGAGATTTTACCATTTGTTCTCTTTCTTGAGAGAAGTGAGGTTTTTTTTTACGTACGATTTTTCAGAATTTTTTTAAAAATTTTTCAAGCATGGCAGATTGTTGGAAACGAATGCGAAAAGAAGCAAGGAACATCATGCAGAAATTGATAATAAAAATTCTATCAAGCCTGTTCAATTTTCTAATGCTTTTCATTGTTTGGAAACTGTGAAAACTGTACAGTAGGATGTAAAGAACGCAGTATTTTCTTCTCTACATAAACTAGAATAAAAACTCATTCGAATCAGAAATCAAAAAGATTGTCAAACATTTATTAGTTAATACTTTAAAATTTTCAACTAACTGGTGTGTAATAATTCGCTAGTAATATTTTTAGTTGCTGAGTAAAAGGTGTGTAATTTCTAATTATGGATAGTCGTGTTTTGTGTATGTGTACTACAGAATTTCCGAAAGGTAAGCATAAAAAAATTTGAATTCTGTTTGGACTTCGATGTAACGAACACCGAATTAACAAATAAAATGGTCGGTCCTGATAAATTCGTTAAATTAGGATCCGACTAAACTTCGAAAATTTTATATGTGTAGAATTTATATTAAAGTTCCTTTGCTGCAATTTTTTATCGTTATATATTGAAAAGTTTCATTAAAATCAGCTCCAATACTTTATGTATCATTCATAAGACTTTATCCAGTCCAATGTTCTTTCTAAAAGTGATGTAATACTTTCATTTATATTTATTTCATAAGGACCAATTTTGGGTCAAATACCATTTTAAGATCGAACTCGTAATTATTAATGTACTATATTCTGTTCTATGATATATTGTCATCATTATTTTTGTTTCTGTAACTTTTAATTTCATCTGTGTGCATATAATTAAGATTTTCTATCTTATTTTGTTAGAAAATACAACCCCAGCTTTTGAAGCCTGATGGAGAAACATCCCAAAATGCTTATGAAAATAAAGACAAATTGGAGGAACCTAAGGAAGCATCTTTTATAGAACAAAAGCCAAGTTATGTATCTTGTCCTCCACCATCTGCTCCCCCACCTCCTCCCCCACCTAATTTGGATAAAAGTTCATCTCGGAAAAGCAATATCGAAGTTACACAATCTGTAGTAAATTCAACAGTTCCCCCACCTATACCGTCAAGATCTAGTCTTTCAAGTGGACATCATGGAAATAAGCCTCCTCCTCCTCTTCCTGCTCGCCCACAGCCTCATTTGCCACCTCGGAAATAAGTGTAATAATTAATATCTGTTGTAAAATGTTTAATGCGTTAGTGTTTTGTCTGAATGTTCTTTATATAATGATTTTTGTATATTTTTATATTTTAAAATTTAATTTATATTTAATATATAAAGATGACTTTTAAAAATATGTTCCTCTTTGTTTTTATAGCTTGTTTTTCATTTAAATTTACGTAAAATTATTACCTCTTTTAAAGTAAAAAGATATATATAGATGTACACTAAGTTAAAATTCTATGAATTACTTTTATTGTCCTTTTTTTTTTAAATTACTTCGATGCATTGTATATAAATGTTAAGCAAATCTTCATGAATTTTTTATTTTGTATTTCTTTATTTTTCCTGGGATCACTGAAGAATCCTCCTGGTGTGCTAGGCAATGGCATATGTCTTGTGATAGTGTATACAGTACCATATTTATTGTACAATTATTTATTTGTGGAATTACATTCATTTTTTTTTCTCTGTATATATCCAGACATGCTTTTCCTTACAACAACCGATTTTAAGAAGAAGAAAACTTGCCTGCTCATATCTGAATGATATTACTACACTATAGAGCTATTAATGTTGTATAACCATATGCACAACATGAATAGATTTTGTGAATTCCCTTCCTCTTCATGTAGTGCATACCAATTTACAACTAGCTCACTGAAATCTTCTCTGTTTTGCTGCTTTAATTTTTTTTAAATTATATTATTATTTACAGTGGACTTTATGCTATTATAGTTGTAAGTAGGATTTCATAGTTTTGTTGGTTTTTGTTTCAATAAATCTACTTTTGTTCTTAATTTATTTTATTTTTTTTCACAAGATCAAGTTCTGAATAGCTTTATTACGATTTCCTTTTCCAAGATGAAATTCGTACACATATTATATATAATGAGTGGAATGATGTGTTTTTTCTTTCATAATTTTTAAAAGAAAATGTGATATATAAATAAATATTAACAGAATTCTGTTTGAAGTAATTAGAAATATGTTGCAACTCAAATTTTTTATTTAGCTTTCGCAACCGAACATGTGTATATTTCATTTAGTAGAATTTTTAATGCTTCATTTTCTTTTTACTGTTTATTATTATAATTATTATTATTTATTTATTTTTTTGTAATTTGAATACCAAAAAAATAGTAAATTGTTTTGCTGTTGTCTTTTTGTAAGAAAGATCAGAACTGAAGTTTGATATTTTCTGCTGCATAGAAATGTGTGAGGTCTTGTGCATGCATTTTATATCACATTCCTAAGGTATTGTTTATATTATTTAATTTATTCATCAGGGTAAAATATGCTGTCAATGCCTAGATTTTTTATTGATATCTTTAGTATTGAATTTAATTGAAATGCCGGCTAGAAAGTGAAATTAAATGGACATATATTAGTTGGGAAAAGGGTGCTAATTATGTTGAGTATTTTTTCAGCATTGCCTGATTGTTATGATGTCCATGTACATTGAATTAAGTTTTTTCTTTGATATTTATTTTAAAATTTCATTTGCTATAAGTAAAAGTTAGTTGCTGCAACATTTTTTCATTTAGAAGCAATTGTCTAGTTGCATATTGTTTTTAAATGAGATGTAATGAAATTTTTAAAATGCTTTAATTTGTTTTACTTTAGGAAATTAGTGCAGTAGTGTAGAAAATATTGTAAAAATTAAAAGAATTTATGAATTCATTTGGTGTTAAAATATTTGATGTGTGTGTGGAATTTTTAGATGATCCTTTTCAGTTGTGTATATATCATTATATTTACCTAGTCTGAATTGTAGCTTGTGTTTGTAAGTACTCGATATTTGTGATAAAATATTTATTATAGCATTGTAGTTGTCAAGTATTCTGTTTTCTTTCCTCGGTTACTTACAAATTAAATCAATTATTCCTCAAATTGATTATTTTGATTTAATATCAATGTTCTTAATATTTTTTACAAAAAAGTAGTTTTGTTAATCCGAAGATTAAGGCAACTTATTTTGATATTCCTATTCATTAAAGGAAAATTAATTTAAAAATATGTTTTAAATTCGGTCGAAATTTCGTTTTGCCTCATAAGAGGATTTAAAGTTGATGAAAATTCAACTCCCATAATTGTAAAAGTAAACAGAATTGTTGAAAAATTGACAAAGTGTTGTTCATCTAAAAAATATTAAAAATTGAATGATTATAATATAGCTGTGTATTTGTGTTTTTTGTAATTCTTTTGAATTAATATGTTTACGGACACCTAGTTTACTGTTGAATAACACGATATTATATGTTATTTGCTGGGACACCTAAGCTACTTGAATAGAATATCATGTACAAAAATGTGCTTTGCATTTTTTTTTATTTATTTTGGAGGGGAATCGCGCCCAGGGCCGATCCTAGCGGGCGTCCAAACGGAAGAGGCGGCCGCAGAGCGCAAAGAGTTCCATCCATCAAGAATAATCTCTTACCAATTTCTCAAAATAAGACTTATAATAATTCAAATAAATAGGTTGAATTTTAAAAAGTTATAGAGAGAGAAAAATCAAAATAAGTCCCGATTTTACGATAACGTAGATTAAGAAAAATGGAATATTAAGGCACAGTGTATTAGGCCATTGTCCATTAATATCCTTTCTTTTCACACATCCTGCATTTGATAGCATAATTCATGGCAGAGCCAGTGATAGAAAATGTTTTCTTGCTTATCAACGGCACTGTGGATCGATGCGTATCAAAAATTATTTATCAAAAGCTGCTCTTCAAAAATATTTAATATGGTTAATATTACCTAAAATATAGAAGGGTTTAAATTCAATATGCATTTGAGAAAATTAAAAGTTTTCAATTTAATAATAGCAGTAGAGTTAAAAAAACAAAATAGAGGAAAGTAATTTTTGTATCTATTTGCATTTTTATTAATGTTTTACTTTTTATTCTTATACAGTTAGATGAGTTTATAAGGTCAATGTTAAGTATCAGTCAAAATATGAAAAATTCTCTAGAGGGGCAGCACGATAGTTCTTTGCACACGGGCGGCCGATACCCTAGGTTCGGTTCTGATCATGCTTTGTCCCAGCAGGTAGTGCGGTATTGCTTTTTTGTCCATTAGCTTGTTAATAGTATTGAAATACAAATTTATAATGTGCAAATTAAATGTAATATTCTGATGTGTTAAGACTGCTGTAGTTACATATTAATAAAGTTAACATTGGATGTGGTGGAAATTTTATTTACACACATACGCACACACATAACTTAAAATTCTTTTATTATATATATATACTTAAACTATTCTGTTTTTTAAACAGCGTTAATAATTTTCATATACATTATTCTAAGATTTAAATGTATCCCTTAACCCTCTAACTGGATACCTTCCTCCTGAAAAGTTATTCCGAAAACGTTTTACTCTTATATTGCTATTCCCTTCAAAAATGCAACAGACTTCAATTCTTTCCCCCTTTTAAAACTTGGGAGGTCGAAAGGGGACAACTTTATGACTTGGTTCGGCGTCTTTAATCAGTAAGAACCAGGATAGCAATCCTTTACAGCTAGCTGTTGTTGCCTTGGGCAATCTTGTATGAAAACCGTAGTTCCACTCTGTCGTTTTCCCCATAGATTCAGTCACAGTAAAATTAAATTTAAATGCAGGGTAAAGAAAACATGAAATAAATGGCGTGTTAAAAGTTGAAAAATAGTTATATTTTCTTCAAACAAAATTTATTTTTCTGTCATTTTTTAAAAATTAAAAAAAAATATTTTGGTATTGCGATTTGAACTAGAAAAAAGCATCCTGTATTAATTTTTGAATATGAGAGTAAGAAAACGCGCTCACCTTCCTGTTTTTAAAAAAAAAGTTATGAGGTAAAAAAGAGTAAAGGCCCTATCTTTTTTTTTTTTTTAAACAATAAGACATAAATGGTGCATATTTATGAAATAAAACAGATCTTTCTCTATTCAATTATATTTTTAATTTAGAATAACATAAAAAATGATTTCAATACTTTTAATTTATTTAAATTTAAATCATATAAATGATATTTTTATGTTAACTGAATATTTTTCGAAAAAATCTAAATTTTCATTCCTAGTGCTCTCCTTTTCGAACTCCTTGTATTAAATAAAAATATCTTTTCTACATCGGCATTTGTGATGGACATAACACACATTCAGTCAATAATTTTTAATTTTAATGGGGGATATACTTCTTCAAATGCGCATGACAGTACTTCTAACCATTTTCTACTCAAGTTAAATTTCTTATCTTTCTGTTTCTTTTATTACAAGGAAAAATGTCACACATCGATAACTACATTTTCACACAATTCAGTCATTACAAATTCTATTGTGAGAAAAGTTCTCCCTAATTAATCTTGTCTTTCAAAACAGTACACTTAAAACAATTTTGTTCAGTGAAGTTAACCGACAGTTCCACAATGTATTCATACCAAATTTTAAAAACAAATTTAACACTTGGAAATGTATCCTGTATTAAATTTTTCAGTATACACAAATATTTCCTGCTGTAGGGAAGATATAGTATGAGAGATGTGGTGTGCGGTTGTGAAAGAATGTTTTCGTACGTGTAGACTATTTTTGAAAATTTAAATATCACTGAAGCTGATCATAGAACTGCAAATGAGCCTTATTTTAATGTGTGCTGGTATCAAAGTAAAACACTTTACAATATTAAACAGCCTATGGGTTTATACTCAATATCAAACTATTCGCAAAAATGGCTTACAACTTCTATTCAAATTGTAAAGAAACTGAAATATATAAATATATCTTACTGCAGTCAAAAATATTCATAATATGTAAGTATCCTGTTTCTCCACTTATATTTCTGTACATTTTAAAAACTGTAGCTGAATGCAATTTTTATATTTATAAACAAGGCATAACAACTCACACAGTCGTAAAAATGTCCTTATCATTTTTAAATATACTACTATAAAACGTATATGGATTGTAAGATCAGTTGTAAAATTCTAAAAGCTTTTAGAGGAGCTAAAAACATGTAATTTTGAATTGATCAAATTTTTAATATAATACACAAATATACATGTTATTAAGCAAATACATTTGAAAAATCAAACTTCTTTCTGAAATAAACGTAATTGAAAGAAAAATGTTTAATTGCAAATGAGTGGAAATACATGTTTATCTAAGGAGTATCCCCAAAGTCAGGTAATCCTCAAACTTAAGACTCAAACTCAGTGGCACAACAATCCATGAGGGCCAGGAACTACTGTGCCCATCATAATACACGTCACCATTGGGCGCTGAGGTGCATGAACAGATGTCCCGATTTGGTGGTCTGTCTGAAGAGAGACCTTCAGTGTTTAAGACCCGAAGCAAGCTTGGTACTCATTTATCGACCCAATGTAGCGGCGATGAAAGACAGAGTCGACCTTGCGCAGCCCGTTAAGAGAACCCCAGACCTGTGGTGTGGAAGCACGATACACTACCACTCGATCTTATTCGGTGAAAAATAAAATTTAATGTTAGAATCTAATATAAATCCCTAATGAATGAGGGAGTCCAAACTTTTTTTTTCATGTAAACTATTTAGACGGAAATGGTTAGTTATGAACATTTCACAAGTTGCATAAATTAAAATCAACCGTTATAGTTTACATAAATTTTTAAGGGTGCAAAAGGTGTATTTCGGCTGCACGAATTAATTTTAAAAGGAATACGGTTACGAAAAAGTAGTACAAATCTATATCTAAAGTAGGGTTGGTTACCTTACATATTGTCAAACACAACAATGCATTGGAAGCCAATTTCACAATTCGTTGTTATAAAAATGTATGGAAAATTACAAGATTTATTTTTGCATTTGTAATTCATATATATATAATTTTTCCTGGGAACTTTAAAAGCTAGAGCGGCATCCATCAAAACCGCGGTTCTCTCTCTGTTTTTCCAGATCGCCCCTGACTAAGCCGGCTCTGCCATAGTAAGTGAAAGTGCCGGATTTTGTTTGTCAAGATCATTTTATAGCAAACTGCATTTTTCATGTATTTTAGATGGTCTTTTTATATTTTCTACATCAATATCTTAATGTCTGAATTTAAAATTACATAAAATTCTTGACATTCGCATCAATGACCATGATAATTTTTTTAGTATATGAATGTGTCATCAAACGATTACATGACTAATATTAACATATTATTTTAACCATTTAATTAATATTAAGTATAACATAACGCAGACAAATTTTCTGAACTTTAAAATAAATATTTCGAAAACTACTTCAGATATACTCAAAATTTTTCATTCCTACGCTTTAGCTTCTCAGTTTTGCTTCTATGTAAGAATTTATTGTAATTGTATAATCATCAATTTTTTAGTATATTTTTTTGCTCTTAGCATGCGGTTTTCAACTGAATTGTATGAAATCTTCGAAATATATTAAATGAATGATTGGATATTAACGTCGCACTGTTCAGCTACACGAGGGCTTTTGGCGACGGACCACGTAATTTTGAACCATGGTCAAGTGACGTGGACGACACCTGAGCTGGCACCCCCTCTCTTAACTACCAAACCACACCAACGGGAGGACGTTTCAGCTCTCGACAGATTTAACGTGCATCGCTGCCCTACACGGCGGGTCTTTAGTGGTACTGGGCTCGAACTCGTTGCAAAGCAAGCCACGTACCGATACCTATACCACTTGGCTACCGCGGCCGAAATATATTAAAAGATACCAAAGAAGCTATATAATAAAATTTGAAATTTTTATTATACTCAAACAATTGCTAAAACTTATGGTAAATAATTTTTAACTGCGCGATGCATTTTTTTTTCGAAATTTCAAATGGAATTTCTAACATAAAATTTCTAGCTTTATAAGGTCGAGATTTCAAAAAATATCCAGATTTTAATTACTTATTCAGTTAGCCTTTAAAAAAGATAAATGTTCAGGTATTTTGTATAAATAGATATTTTTGAACAATATATAATTCGAATGTTTTTCAATAGCTCGAATTTAAAATTGATTTTTATGTTTATTTATATGCATAAATGTCTACTGTAAATGTTTCCGTATATTTTTTTTTTATTACCATTTATTCAAACATTCAAGTTATAAAAAAAAATGTGTGAAAATCTTCATTCATGTTGTCTTTGATTTAAACTGAAGTTCAAGCACTTAAAATTCAAATATAATTCGGTGTATTTTAACAATATATAACCAGGCACACACACACACACTGTACTTAAACTTCCCTGAACACTTAGGCTTTGAAATCTAAAAAAATAAAACTAATAAATCTTAATTAGTTTTTTTTTTTTTTTTTTTCGTTATTATTTTTATCAAAGTGTAAGAAAATGTTTCAAATTATTTGATGAAGTTTAAATTTATTCATTTTTAGTGGTTGGAAAGTTGAAAAGATTTCAAATTTTAAACTGTTTGGTGTTTTATTAATTTTTTTTTGGCATCTTATAATGAAATAATCATGTTTCAAAAACTAAAATCTTTGATTAAAAAAGAAAAATGAAGAGAAAGAATATACTTAAAAAAGATAATTTGTCTAACTATATAAAATAGCAGATTGCACTGACACGCCCCAACTTGTTACAGTTTCAAATTAATATGAAACCAAAAGGGAATTGTAACATATTTTACTTATGCGTTGGGACTTTACAAAACTTTAAAAAAAACGAGGTAACAAATTAACACTTCCTGGGGTCTAAAGAAATTTCCCCCCGATTTTTTACGATTGCCGAAGGGTCAAAACACGGGGTTCCCTGCGAGCCATAAAACTCCTGCTGTGTTGCTTCCTCCGTCCCTCATTATCTTTCAAGTTGTTAAACCTTAAAAGGGGGAAAGGATTTCAGAAAAGTGCGGCTAATCCGCTTTTGAAAACGTTACTTGAAGGCAGAAAAATCCGTGCAGTCCATTTTCGAAGCATCTTTTACACTGACGGAATTTTCCGTGCTATCCGGTTAGAGGGTTAAATTTGTTTTATGATGCGAAAATAATTAAATTTATTCAAAATGATCGTAGTTTACATGTAAATTGCTCGTTAAGCCCTTTATCTAAATTATGCTCTGTCTTATATGTCAACTTCTATTTTGAATATATATGAAGTTATTTATCTATAAAATTGTAAAAACTTTCTTTATATATATATAAATAGTTCACAATGAATGTGAAAAGTCTTTGAAATGTAGTTTGATTTGTATTCTAAAATTTGTAGACTAAATTTCAGATTACAAAAATATTAAATGTGAAAGAAAGTGCATGCAATGCATAGTTATAAAAATCAAAGCTTATTGTTTAATAACAAAGTTACTCCTGCTATAAAACATAATTTCCTATACGTGTTATTTTATTCACAAGAATGCCAAATTAAAATTAATTTTTTTAGTTTCAGTGAATGGAAATTTTTTTTTAATGTTACAAAAAAAATTTGAACAGTTAAAAATTTTGGAATAATTGTAATTTAATTACATCTATGGATGTGTAGAGTTGCTTAAAAAATCCGAAAATTGTGTAAAATATGTCTTGAAATTTATGAAACTGTCACAAAATACGACTTTTTTATTTTAAAAAAAATCCTTGTGAGAGAAACATTGTTTATACTTGCAACATAACTTTATTTTTATTTTTCATTCTTAAAATACCTTGTAGAATATGAAAGAAATATTTGAGAGGTATTCTTATTGATATATTAAATAAATACTGTTTTAAAAAGTAGGAATTTTTTTTAATTTATTGATTTATAATCACATTAACCAGCGAAGAATCATTTTTGGTTTTGGGAAAGTATTAATGATTTTTTAAGCTTTTTTTTACTATAATTTATATGGATATACTTCTAAGTATAGTTGGATATTCTTAATTCATGGCTTTATAATCCCGAAGATAAATTTACCTTACCATTAAATCCAGTTGAACACCGAGGAGTGGTATATTTGAAAATAATACCTTTCTTCTATTATTATTTCGTGGACATAATATGCAATCCTTTATGTAAAAAAAAAACCAGGATTAGATGCATCCATTTAATTACATGACTCCAGTTACTGTCGTAAAAAGTTCACACAGTAAGCCCACTTAAGTCCATTGCCACACTCAGGGCCGGCGCTAGGGGTGGGCAAGCCGGGCCCCTGCCCGGGGCGGCAACCTTAGGAAGCGGCAAATTGGCTTTAAAATTAACTAGTCTATGAAGAAAATAAACCAAGATTCAAGGACACCGCTCACAAGCATAATAAATTTCCACTTAAAAATAGCTTAAAACGTTAACAAAATCACCCATTTTATTATAATTTAAATAAATGGACACACATACAAAGTGCTGTAATAGAATTTTTTACCGTGTGTCTTAATTTGTCGAAACATGTATGAAAATGCTTGCGGGCGCAAAAAATCAGTCCTGACAAGCTTTCATACTCTTTTAACCGTGACTATAAAAGGGAAAAAGGCAGTTCTATTGTTTTATTTATGGAATAATTGCATTGCAGATTGGTTGCTAGTGAAGTAGATTGCGTTATAATACAATTACTATTTACTGGGCCTTTAATAAAACTTGTGTTGTGTTATAAAAGTAAGGTGAGTAGAATAATTAAAAATATTCAGTTTTCTGAAGAAATATTTAAATAACTTCTACAGAACTTTCCTTTTTAAACGAGACTTTTTCATGTATTTTTAATCGACTTCAAAAAAAGAGGAGGTTATCAATTCGATTTTTTTTAATGCTTGAACGGCGATTACTTCGGCATATCTCAACCGATTTGAATGATTTTTTTGTTTGATGGGTTATGTTACCGGATTGGTACCATTGTTAAAAATGTTGTTTAAAATGTCATTCCCTAATTTTGGGGGTAACGTTTAGGGGTTGATAAAAAATAAAAGTTTCCGAAAATAATTAAAATTTGATACGAATGAAGCCACTGGGAATCCAAATAAAATGCAAAGTTAAATCTTTTAAAAATCTACCTCTTTGGCATTAATATTAAGGGGTCAAAAAAAAATTAAAGTTTTCCGATTAAATAAGGTTTACATTCAAAAAAAAAAAAAAAAAAAAACATAAGGCACCCGATTTTAAAAATATATGGATTTACTAGACAGAGGTCGGATAAAAATAATTTTATACTTTTAAGTGCTTTTTTTAAAGTTGGTTCTATTTTTTAAAATTTTTTATTAAAATGGTTTTTGAAAAACGCCCACTAGAGAATACATTAATCCATTGATATAAAACAGTGGTCTTCAAACTGTGTTCCATGGAACCCAGGGAATCCACGAGTCAAAATAAAAATTCGAAGAAAAAAAATTAAAAATGTGTATGCAAAATATTCACGTTGTCTTTGGTGTCCTAGAGTATTTATTTTTAACGAGTATTCATTAGTATTTAAAAACGTGTTTCCCAATGCTGGTCCCATGGGGGAAGGGAGAGGGGGCGATAAAGAAGAATTTCGGCATCCGGTTCCTTCTCTTTCAACTAATTTCCTTCAACTTTCACTGCTGTGTATCCGTGAATTCGGGTACAGAGATAGATTTTGGCAAAGATTAGTCTCAACAAAAGGGATGAAAAGCACAGTCAAGTTTTATGAGTGAAAAGAAAGGGGCAGAATGACCCCGAAAAAAGGATCCTTTTTTGAAGAAAACTGAGGAAGTCCTGTGTCAATTTGACTTCCGGAATAATTCTTTAAGCTTCCTGTGCTTATGCAGACAAAACAAAGTCGTACAACAAACAAGTTAACAATATTTTCATTTTCAAATTCTCTTTTCCATTTTTAAGGTTTAATACCCAGGAATTTGAATCATTGTGTAAGATAAAGTGAGAAAAAATTATTTTGCCGCATTTGTGCTTTTTCTATCTTATTTATTTTTCGTTTTACATACATAAGTATAAATGTCATAAGTTTCATGGAATATTTTCATGTTGATTAACATATTTAAATATGTGTGTTTTCGTAGCTAGAAGGTCTGTAATCGTCTTAAAACATTTTCGATTGACATTGTTATTCAAATGAAAATATATTATTTACCTCTCGTATAAAAATAATTTCTTTAGTCGCTTATAAAGGACGATAGTAGCTCATTTAAAATGCAAATAATTAATGAACTTTTGAGTACATTCATTATTTATTTTTGTGATTTAAAAGATACTCCTCAAAATGACGTACTAAAGTATTGTAAAGATCTAGAAACGGTGTTAACGGATAGCATTTCATCATATATAAACGCGCTGAACCTGGCAGACAAGATAGTAGTGGTTTTGGCTTTGCTAAATAAAAAAGAATGTCCAATCGAGCTTTTAAAATTCATATCGAACCTGGTTTTTGCTCCAAATCTCGGTATAGTTTTAAGTATATTGCTTACTCTCCCAATAAGTGTGGCGAGTGCAGAAAGGAGTTTCTCCAAATTAAAATTAACTAAAAAATTTTACGCTCCACAACTACCGAGGATTGGCTAAACGGCTTGCCAACAATAGCCATTGAACATGAACTGGTTGAAAAAATTAATGTTAAAGAAATTATAAAGAAGTTCTTATAATTAAAAGTGACAAACACTTTTAAGTGTAACTCTCGGTTTAAATGTATTTTTAATATGTAATTAAGTTTTAATACTTAGTGGTTCTATAAGTTGTTTTAGTATATATATAATATATATGTATTTTATAATTATGCACTTTCTTTTTTTTCTGTGCAACCCTAATTTTAATTCAGTTCCAAAAACACAAATTAATAAATTAGTATTTTTTGCTCATCAAAACTTCAACAGTATTGATACCATTTTTTTTTTTTTTTTTTTTTGTTCCCGTTTTGTTTTCCCATTATGGGTGATACTCAACCTGCTCATCCTTTTTCAGTGCCCATTGCTATAAAAAATACACTTAATAAAGAAAAATACATTAAAATATATCAATTTCTGTTTTGTTTTCAATTTCGAATAGATATTCTTTTTCTATTGGTCAGTGTTACGGTTGGTGATAACTGACAACAATGGAGTAGTGACAGTTTTATGGGTGGAACTAATTTTTACTAACTCCTTTATATCTTGCAAGCGAAAAATATCCAAAGAAAATATTCCGTTTCAAGACGATTCGGAGGTTGACTATTTTGTAGTGAAAAAACAAACACATGGATCAGAAATTGTTTGACTCCTTACGAAAGTGTATTTAAAAAATACCAATAAACAGGAATCACTCAATGACACTTTTCCTCGAAGATCTCTTTCAAGAGGTAATAAATAGGCTTTCTTGAATGATCTTTGCAACAGCAACAAAGTGTTTTGTATGAGATAATGTCACAGAGGTAACAAAGATATCTTATGAAGTTTGTTATATTATTGGTAATCATATGAAACCGTTTACTGAGGCAGAAATTGGGAAGGAATGTTTCTTAAATGTTTCTAATTCAGTGTCCGTGACAAAAATTAAAAAAAAAAATTAAAAAACTATAATTACAAAAAGAAAAACGAGTTAAAATATTTTGATCAGTTTTCCACATTTTTAACACCCCCTTTTTATCCTTATGATGCGGCCCGCGTGAAATTGCTAACATATGTTTGCGGCCCACCGTGAAATACCTGACATATGTATGCGTCCCAGCAGAAAAAAAAGGTTGAGTACCCCTGGTCTCTTTTAATTTTTGTTATAAACGGCGGCATTTTATCTCTTTGCCCGCCCCACTCTTAACTTCGGAACGGCCGTTGTTATTTTCCTAAAAGTGGTGTATAGGTACAGAAAAGTATAGTCGTACTTTACTGAATAAAACTACCTACGGCGTCACCTGGTGGAAGACTGGGAAGTTAGCATTTATATCTCAAAAAGGGAATGAGATAGGGGGAAAAAGTGATTTACAAAGTTCTAAAGCATCATTGATTAAGTACGAAAAGACATGTTGTAGACAATAATGCAAAGAATAGAACTGTTAAAAACGCGCATTTGTTTTATCGTGATTTCCTACACTGTGCTGTGCGCAAACAATCTGAGAAAGAGAAAAATAACTAGTTATAGCAATATACCTTTCTTTGAGATGTTCAAACTTTTACCCGTCAACTGAGATGCACATTTGGATTCTCGTTTGAATGTCCCGTTGGTTCAAGCGTCTTTTAAGTTCCTGCACCTATTGTTTCAGGTATCCCCACAGGAAAAAACCAATGGATTTAGATCAGGTGAACGTGGAGGCCAATCTTCAATACCACCATACCCAATTATTTGGTTCCCGAATTCCTTGACGAGGTACTGCTTCACTGGAGATGTTTTGTGAGCAACAGTAGGTTCTCCACGAAATCGGATATTATATTCTGTAGCTATTGTAAATATCGTGCACCTGTTAACGTGCCAACGTAAAATATCGGAAAGATCAGCTTGTTATTGTAAATTGCGCACCAAACCGCATTTGATGTCGAACGGTAAGACATTTTATCTATTGTACATGCCATTTCGTGAAAAGCATGCTTCGTCCTGCCACACTCTCTCTGCCAAGAATATTGACTAGACCTGTATGTGAATCTTCACGAGTTTGCTCCATGCATAGCGTCCAGTGAAATCTGGTCGGTATGGATGAGCGCCTTATTCGCTTAGGATTTTCCAAACCTGATTTTTAGAGATGTTACAGTACTGGCTTATCTCTCTTATGCTGCATTTCGGATATGCATGGGTGTATTCTAATACCTCATCCGATTGAACTTAGCTGGTCTGACAGATCGAGTTCGACTGCTCACGCAGCCAATCTTGCTGCTAATCGTGCTTTTCGTTCACCATACAGTAAATCCATCTCACAATATTCATCTTTGGAAAATCGTTCTATGAGCATCAATATCAGGGGCGTAGCTACTGCCGTATCAATGATACGGGGCCCCCAAGCTACAGGGGCCCCAACATGTGTAATGACAGTCCAACTAACAGGGTTCTCATATCTGATAAAGGGCCCCCGAAGGAATTTTCATACAGGGCCTATTCAGAACTAGCTACGCCAGTGATCAACATACTACAATTCCAAGAAGATGTCTCTTTTATAGGTGTCTTATGTAAACACAGGCGTGGCATTCCTTACGCATTTACATACGGTAAGAATTTCGAAAACCAAGCACAAGTTGAGTTGATGAAACACCATTTTACACGATCTACGTATTGTCTACTCTGTTTATAAAGACAATCAGTGCAAGGATGCAAATCTCACGGTTTGAACCGTGGTCCTTTTCATTGAGAATCAAAAGTGGTACCGCATTGCAGTGTTGTGTTTTGTTCGAAAGATAATCATTTCTCCTTCCTTTCAAGTTTTGTGACGTCACAGTGGAAGAAAGCACGAAAAAACAAATGCACGTTTTTCCGTTCCACTTTGCATTAATGTCCACAAGCTGTCTTTTCGTACTAAATCGATGATGCTCTACAATTTTGTAGAACATTTTTTTCCCTATCTCGTTCCGTCTGCAAGATAGGGTTGCGAAGTTTTCCATGAGGTGGTGCCGTAGGTGGTTTTATTCAGTGGCTTATTGCTATTTTACTATACCTAGACACAATTTATGAATTTAGCAGCAGCCGTTCCGAAGTTAAGATGGTGGAGAAGGATGTAAGTGGGCAGTATGTTATGTACGTATGAATTATACTTTTGTTGTCGCTCTAGCTCACTATACATTTTTTTAAAATTTCTAAAGGATTGCACCACACATTAAATGGCTAGGACTAAGATAAAAGGAATTTTATTAGAGCGGTCTCCATACGCTCTTGCTTTTACTCTGATTACACATACACTGCACTACACACACTAGCGCCCTCTCGCGACAAATATTCACTTGTTGTTGTGGGCGTCACAAGAATTATTTGTTCAACACTGAACATCCACCCCCGGGTTGAATGACACATTCAACAATTTTCAAAAATAACACAATAATACACAAAAACAATGATACACACAATACAAAGCCAATAATACACAATACAGAAAACACTAATACACAACACAGAAATACTAATACTCAATAAGAGTAATATTGTTCAATACACAAAAGGTAAAGTATTCAAACACACAAAATTGAATTGAAAAATACACAAATTTGAAATTTTCACATACATTATTCACTTGAAAAGGGTAAAATACAAAGTTTAGTTATTGGACGTTTAAAAATTCCATTTTTAGTTTTCACTAACACTACTTCGAATTTTATTATCTTTACCATGCTATACTTCAAGAATTCTACCAAGAGGCCAATTACACACAGGTAAATTATCGTCTTTCAGAATTACCATATCATGTGTATTTTTACATTATTCTTTTCAAAATACCATTTATTTCGATTCTGAAGTGTACTCAAACAATTATTTGACCAACGTTTCCAAATCTGTTGCACAATTTTTGTTTGTTTTTGCCACACTTTTAACCTGTTATCAGACACTACAGTTAAACTTGGCTCTGCAATGGCTGTGATGGGACGACCAACTAGGAAATGACCAGGAGTCAAAACGTCAAAATCGTCAGGGTCACACGACAAAGGGTAGAGGGGACGCGAGTTGAGAACTCCCTCAATTTGGTTAAGAGTGGTTAAAAATTCTTCGTATGTGAATCTTAAATTACCCATTACACGCCTGAGGTGATATTTGAGGGTTTTCACTCCAGCCTCCCACAGGCCTCCGTGATTTGGAGCTCTTGGTGGAATAAAACTCCACTCAACACGTTCTTCACACAAAAGTTTACACAAATTACTATCACAATTGCTCATAATTTCTCTAAGTCTTTTTAACTCTAATTGTATGCCAACAAAATTGGTAGCGTTGTCTGAAAATATACGCTCCAATTTTCCTCGTCTACTAAAAAAATCGCTTTAAAGCTGCAATAAAAGCTTCACTAGATAAATGAGTAACAATTTCGAGGTGACACGCCTTTGTCACCATGCACACATAGATTTTATTTAAACTCCCTTTCTTTGATTAGGATATTTAATCCAAAAATGTCCACAAAAATCTATTCCCTCTTTGTTAAAGGGAAAACTCTGAGAAATTCTCTCGGCTGGCAATTGAACCATAATTTGTGAACAAGTAACGGGTTTTGCCTTAAAACAAATTATACAGTTATTTACAAGTTTTCTACACTTATTACGACAATTTAATGGCCAGAACCTTTATCTAACAATAGACAGTAAAGTTTGTGGACCAACATGCAAATGTCTCTTGTGAGTCATTTCAAGAATTAAATTAAATTTGTTAATCTGTGATTATTAGGAAGAATTATCTGGTGGGTTTTTTTTATCAAAACACAATTTACTGTGAGCCAGTCTACCTCCTACTCGGAGCACATTTTCGGAATCTAAGAATGGTGAGAGATTTCTAATCTTACTTTGAGGGTTAACCATACCCTTACAGGACAAATCTTTGATTTCCGAGTTGAATTCCATTTGCTGGACCAGCTTCACAAGGGTAACTTCAGCTCGTTGAATTTCACACATCCTTAGTGGCCCAATTTGTTTGTTGGATGGCTTTTTGCAATTATTGATGAACCTGTAAATATAACTGAAAATACATAAAAAAATTTTGAAAATTATCAGATACAGAGAGGATATGGTTCAAAAGGTTGTTGTCCAAAGTCACAGTCAAATTTTTTTCTCTCGGAAGGTTTTAATTCCTCCAAGTAGGCACTTTCATCACTAAGTAGCACATTGTTACTCACAGGAACAGTATTTTCCTCTTGTAGGAAACTCGGTCCTTTCCACCATTTGTCACAGTTTATCAGTGAATCAGCACTGATGCCTCTAGTTAGAAGATCTGATGGATTGTCTTTTCCAGGACAATGATGCCATGAATCTTTGTTTGTTAAAGATCGTATCTCTTTCACTCGGTTGGCGACGAAAACCTTCCATCTGTTGCTGGGACCTTGAATCCAACTCAAGGCTATAGTCGAATCTGTCCAAAAGTAGTTGGTTGTAGATATTTTCTCATTGAGGACACGTGAAACTTCTTTTGCCAACCTCGCAGCAAGCAATGCTCCCATTAGCTCCAAACGTGGAAGGGTTAATACCTTTAGAGGAGCCACACGGCTTTTGGAAACTAAAAGATGTACTGAGATTTTGTCAGAAGTTCTCAATCTAACATACGAAACAGCTCTATATGCCTTAATACTAGCATCTGAGAACGTATGTATTTCACACTCCGTACAGTTCGCACTATCACATTCCAGGGCATATCGAGGAATCTGAAGTTCACATAAGAAAGACGCTTACGAACACTATTGTTTAGACTTCTCTCTAATATCTGGCAGTAATTCTTCGTCCCAGTCCGTTTTTCTCTGCCATACTTCTTGGAACAAAAATTTAAATCTTATGGTGAAGGGGGACGCAAATCCCAAGGGATCAAATATCCTGCCTACAGCCATCAACAAAAATCGTTTAGTGCTCTTTCTTTTTTGAAGGAAGTCTAAGAGACCGGTCAGGCGAAGACTTAGAGAGTCTTTTTGAGGATGCCATAAAAGCCCCAAAACACGATGTGGATGGTTCACGAAATCGTTCATATTTAAATGATCAAAATGCTCCAACTGCCATTGTTTCATTAATTCACAGTCATTTGAAATCCACTTCCGTAGGTTCACTCCTGCTTCACTCATGATTTTTGCCGCTGTGCTCAACAAATCGAATGCTGATTTTGCATCATCTTCAGTAGTGACGAGATCGTCCACATAAAAGCAATGATCAAGTGTCCGCACAGTATCAGGATATTTTTCCATGTACTTCCCTATATGCGTCTTAATCGATGCAGCCAAAAGAAACGGAGACGCGTTCAGACCAAAAAGAACTCGATTAAATCTGTACACCTTAACACCATTTTCACCGTCATCTATTAGGAACCGTACTACGTCTTTATCTTTTGGTGCTAAAGAAATTTGAAGAAATTCTTTTTCCACATCAGCTAAAATAGCTATTTTGTTCAAACGGAAGGAGATCAATAAGTCTAAAATATTAGGGTTCAAATTGACTCCATGGAAAAGGCAGTCATTCCATGAAAGTTGTTTTTCCTCAAGGGCACTAGCGTCAAACACTATTCGCAGTTTCGTTGTGAGAGATTCGTTTTTTATTATCACTTGGTGAGGAAGATAAAACACAGGGTTATTCGTTGAAATAAAGGGATTTGTTACCTTCTTAATTATTCCCTCATCTAAATAATTCTTTAAAACCTTACAATACTCAGAATACAACACTTTATCATTTTGCATTTTTCTTATAAGACTTTCGAGTCGTCTTTTCGCTAAACTAAAATTATCACTCAATTCATTACTATATCTTTTCCACGGGAGTTCTACCTCATATCTACCATTTTTAAAATGTACTCTCTGCTTAAACATTTCTAACCTAACGTCCTCCTCACTATAACAATCCTCGTTTTTGACACCAATCGATTCTAACTCCCAAAAAGACCTTAATGTTGTGTTCAAATCACTATCTCTAATTAATCCACAATGAATATCGTTATCCCTCATCTCATCTACACTTCCGCTAACAACATATCCGAAAACCGTATTCTGTAAAAGTAGTCGAGAATCTCCACAATAAATTTGGCCTGGTGTCAGTAATTCGTAAAATATTTCCGCACCTAACAACTCATCAATTTTACCAGGAATATTAAATTTATAATCCGTTAGTTTAATTGCGTTTGGCATATCTAGTGAAACATTTATTATTTGAGACGGAGTCAAATCAGTTATCCTTTTTACAACTAATAAATTTAGCTCCTTTTTGAAACTTAAATCACCATTAAATATGGAGGTCGTAACTCCTCCATTTATTGTGATTGTTGACTCATTATTTAAACAAGATACTAACAAATTAATTTTCTCATTTTTTAATTGTAAACTATCTGCACAATCCTTAGTAATAAAATTTGATTGACTCCCTACATCTAAAAGCACTCTTACATGCAGGATGACAAATCTATCCCTAAGGAAACACTACTCACTCAGTAAAACTGCTTTTGTCTTATTTTTTAAGAAACTCGTTGCTACGAATGACTTGTTTTCTTCATTTCCACGTTGAGGAGAAGCGGTGCAATCTGATCCTTCCGGTCTCCCGAACACATCTGCGAGCGTGTTGAGAACGGACCTTTGAACTGTTTGGTTGAGGGCGACAGATTCTTTGTTCGGTTTCGGAAAGTAAATCAAGCGATTGTTCGGTTTCCCACAAAAACTGTTCTTCGCACGGCAGTTTTTGACATTACAGTTAGGGGAAAACCATTTGAAACACAAATGATTAGCTTTTACGAAACCCACTCTTTCACTGACGCTGAGAGATTTAAATTTTTGGCATGAATACAGTGGGTGGAATTATTTCGATTTGCAACAAAAACATTTCACATTTTTAACGGAAGACAGATTTACGCTTGAAATATTTTTTGCTCCACGATGATTATAGACCTCATTACGTTTAAACTTAGGAAATAAATTCTGTTCTCTAATTTTTCCCTTGTATGATATAAAAATATCACACTGGCTGTTGTGGCTTAAACCACATTTCGCCCTGCTTAACACCAATATGCGCATTTAATTCTCGGTCTAACGTCTCTATTATCTTATCTGCTATAATTAATTCACAAACTGACTTGAAATCATTGACCTCCCTTAATTGGCAATAGTAATTAAAATTCACACTTAATCTAGAAGCGAATTGAACATAACTCTTGCTAGGTAATTTTTGAACCTTTTAAATTGATTTAAACATTCATAGGGGGTCGGTTGAAATTCTTTTATCACAATTGCCTTCAATTTATTATAGTCACTTTAATCTTCTTGAAGGTAAATCATTAAATTATTTGCTTTCTCTCCTAGAATATTCAAAAGAATTTCGGGTTTTAATTTCTCAGGAACATTTTTAGTTTGAATGCCTTTTCCATTGATTGAAAAAATAAATTAAATGACTCTACTCATAGGGGTATCGGGATTGTTAATGTTTTAATACTTTTATATAATCAAGCTTTCAATATTATACTCGGTTGTAATTAATTGATTTTCATTTTGTAAAGGTATATTTTTGCCCGATTGATTATGTAATTTTGCTATTTCTAACTCCTTCTCTAACGGTGACAGTTTAATTTTCTCAATTTCTAGTCTATTTTCGTTTTCATTTCTTCTATCATTTATCTCCTCCAATACACAATCAACAATAGCCTGACACGTTTCCTTATCATTTTTATAAATCTCACTCTCCTGTATTAATTCTCTTAAATCTAAAACTTTAGCACTGTCTGGGACAACTAATTTCAACTCTTCTGCAATAGACAGCAATTCATCTTTTTTAAATTTACCTATACTCATTTCCACAAAGTAAAGTTATCTCAATCGCCAATGAAGCAAATAAATCACAAAATAATTATCTGAGCCACAAATCAAAGTTAACTCAACCTCAAATTAAAGTTATCTTAACCACAAATGAAACACATATAAATCACAATAATTATCTCAAAACACAAAGTTAACTTAGCCACAAATAAAGTTATGTTAACCACAAAAATGAACCATAAAATCACAAAATAATTATCTCAAACACAAATTAAAGTTAACTCAACCTCAGATTAAGCACTTATAAGTCACAAAATAACTATCTCAATCACAAATTAAAGTTATTTCACCCACTTATAAACCACAAAATAATTATTCTCAAAACACTAAATAAGAAAATCGATGACCGACCTCTCACCAAGTGACAATATCAATTTTCTTTCCACTAAAAGGACGCTTCCTTTGTTTTCATTTGCGTACATTACAATTCCTTATCTTCGGTCCCGGCCATTTCAGGCTCTGACGGACCATGTTGTTGCACTAGCTCACTATACATTTTTTAAAATTTCTAAAAGATTACACCACACATTAAATGGCTAGGACTAAAATGAAAGGAATTTTATGAGAGCGTTTTCCATACGCTCTTGCTCTTACTCTGTTTACATATGCACTGCACTACACACACTAACGCCCTCTCGCGACAAATATTCACTTGTTGTGGGCGTCACAAGAATTATTTGTTCAACACTGAACAACTTTGATATAAAAAGATTAAATTTGTCCAAATAAAGTAATCCAAATCATTTTCATAATCATATTTGAACTAAAAAAAATGTACTTCCCAAGTAAATTATACAGTTTTGAATACAACAACAAAATTCTTTGATTACCTTCACCAGGCATGTCAAACTCATTTGATATAGCGAGCCACATGAGCAATTTTATATTAATTGAGGGCCGTATGTTTTCAATGTTAAAAAAATTAATAAAACAGGATTTTTAGAATGATCATATTCTATATTTGCAAAAAGTGTATTATATATTATACATACATATTCATTTAATATTTCATTTTATTTTTTAAACTATACATGCTTTAGAAAAAAACAAAAAAGTTATTACACGAAATACTATTTAATGTTAATTTTAGAAGATATTTCACATAGTTTTTTTTTTCAAATCAAGTCATCAAAATTTGGTTGAACATATTGAGCTGATGTAATTTTTAAAAAAAAATGATGATAAATGTTGATAATTTAATCTCGACCATTCTGAATGTTTGTTACTTTTCATTAAAGAAAATGGTTGATTGCATAAATAAGTGCTTCCGAAGATTGCCATTATACGTGTAACAAATGATAGCATTTTAAGAAACCGATCTACAGATAAATATGTATAAACATCTAGAGTTTCCACTTGGAAACATTTTTGCTTCAGAAAAGAATCGCAATAGATTTCAATTAATTCCATTTGTAACTTTTCATCAACAGTTACAATACCGATAGATAGAGGTGAAGTTAATAAACGAAATTGCAGTTCAAAATTTTTAAAATCAGAGAATATCCGATTGAATTCCATTTCTAACAATTGAATTTGGTGAGAACATTCTGTAAATTTTAATTTTAGCGATTTAAGGGGAGTTGGAAACCTCTCTCTTTCTCTATACTGACAATGTTAAATTGGCTGTTTTCGATGTACCTTTTCTCAAAATCTGTGTTTTATGTACATGCTTGAAATTTTTCATACCATTAAAGTTCACCTCTCTCATTATACTAAAATGAGCTTTTAGCTAATTTTGAATTTTTTAATAAATTATGAAATATTTTATCAAACATTGCGAAATTTGACCCATTTTTTACTTAAAAAATTTGTAAAAATTAAATTTTTGAGTTTTTTACAAAAAGCTCATTTTAGTTTATATTAGACATCATCATAAATAATTCATAAAAAATTTACATACCTGTGAACAGTAGTTTCTCAGAAAAGGTACATCGCACATTAAAATTTACATTTTGAGATAAATTGATTTTAATGTATACAGTGAGAGAAATAAAAGATACATGTGTTTTGGTTTATATCAGTCGTTACACTTTTAAGCAAAAACAAAGTAATTTGCTTACAATTTTTGCCATTGAAATGGGCGTGGCACAAATTCAATGATTATTTAAAAATGAGTTTTAAGGGCTTCTAAATACCCTAGAGGTTAAAGTAAGGTATTTTTAGAAAGTTTAAAGTCTATACAATTTGAAAATGTAAAAATCTCAAATTGTCAAAAAAATAAGATTTTAGCTATCCAACACCCCTTAATCAATAGATTTTTTTTTAAAGCTTTCAAAGTGAAACAAGATTTCCTCTTCTACTTGTAGTAATTTATCAGTAATAATTTTTGTTTGAAAGCGTTAATAGTATCAAATAGCAAATGGATTTTTGCGTTGAAGCTCAACTTCTAAATCGTCTAGAATCGACGATGCCAAAATCTACATGCTCGAATAAAGTTTACAATTTTACTGACTATTTAACATGTCCGATACATCCAAGTACATGCCCAATTACAGTACGTGCTATAGAATAATACCGTGAAAATTTTCAAAATTTCTATTAACATGTTGTTTGCTTGTTTCTTTTAATCTTTCAACTTCCAAAACATGTATTATGCATAATACATGACTCCACTCGACTATTTCATCACCTCATCTGGTTACAAAATTTCAACTTAAAATTACACTTTAAAAATTTTTTTTATTTGAGCTGGACATAATACCGTATTTATTCGAATCTAATCCGCACCAAATTCTCAACAAGTTGTTGATATAAATTTAAAATGAGAACTAATAAGAAGTGAATTATTTGTTATTTTATCAGTATTATAAACTTTTAATTACATGCGGGAACACGCAATTACTCTAAATACCCCATTGAACAAATTTCTTTCCCTTCGATTCTAAGCCGCACACAATTTTCAATAGCATTAACATTGGAAAAAAAAGTACGGCTTAAATTCGAGTAAATATGATAATTCCTCCGCTTTAATTAAGCATTCAATAATAAATTCTTCTTCAGTAAATGGCTTCGACCTGTGCATGCGATTAAAAGTGATAATATTATATATAATTTTTACTGCAGTTTTATTGTCTTCAACAAATTTAGATGGCCGCGGTAGCTTAGTGATCAAGGTAACGGACTCGAGTCATGAGTTCGGACCTTGTACTGCTAAAGATCCGCAATGCAGAGGGGGCTGATGCTCATTAAATATGTCGAGGCTCAAACGTCCTCCTGTTGGTGTGGTGTAGAAGTTAGAAGAGGAGGTGCCAGCTCAGGTGTCGTCCTCGTCACTTGACCATGGTTCAAAATTAAGAGGTTCGTGGCCAACCCTCGAGTAGCTGAACAGTTCATCGTTAACATTTGCTCATTCACTTTCTCAATAAATTAAGTTAATACATTCTTTATATATATATATATTATATATATATATATATATATATATATATATATATATATATATATATATATATATATATATATTTAAATTGCTTCAGTTCCGACAACTCGTCTTCACTAAGTTTCGCAGTATACTGGTCATAATTTAATTTCTGATTTGTGTCATAGTGCCTTTTAAAATTATATTCCTTTGCGACTGAATTATAGTTTTTACATGTCAGACACAATATTCTTGTATTCTTTCTTGGTTTATTCTTGTTTTGGGCATAAAAATATTGCAGTTCCCATTTTTCTTGAAAATTACGATGTTCATATTCAGTTCATTTCTTCTTACACTGTTCTTGAAATTTGATTACATTTTTATTAAATAACTCTTTTATTTTATTCTGAATAAAAACCGAAATGCACATTCATTTACAAACGGTTGAGTTAACACTGCTTTTGTCTCAATCGTCTTGGGGTTTTAAATGAACAAAAAAAAAGAACGGCCTCTGACGTGTCTCGCTATTCACCTCTCACTGATTGGACACTTCAAAGAGAAATAAAATTCACACACACGATGAATCGTAGTGCGAGTATACATAAAAATATTTAATATTTTAATAAGAATTAATTTATTATAGTAAAATTAAATGAAAAAAATTGTTAAAACATATTAAAAATAATTTTTATTTAAAGGCTATTTCTACAATTAAATAGGATTTTTTTAGAAATAAGAATAGATAACAGGCTAATATGTTGTAAATTTATAAAAAACTGGAAGAAAATTTAAAATAAAAAAGCCCTTGTAAGGGCGCCCCCCTTTTCCTTGATTATCAGCGTGAGGTGTAGGAATAAGGGAAAAAATATAAGCTTAATTTGACTTTATTAAGGTATTAAAACTTAAACATCTAACAGATGAGATAATAATAATATTTGTGAGATAATCTACGGTGGCTAAACACACAATATATATAATACCGAAATCACGTAGCCCAGACCACTATCAATAACTAACTCGCATAAACTCAATTCCAATACTATCACAGATCCTAATATTAAATAGTCACTCCTACCTTAATGTCGATCGATCAATTCAATCCTATAGGAAGTTGCGGATTTACTGGAGTGCAATGGTATGCACCTTGTCCTAATGGCTTTCGGTCACGAATAACTTCTCTTGGCTGTCACTTAATCTTTCCAAAACCTCTTCACGCTAGAATCATAATATTCCTCGAATTGCCACCCTGCTTACTCTTTCTGATATTTAAAAGCATCTTTCCTTCACGCTTCACTTCTTGGGTTTGGTTGGAAAAGAGTTGCCATTAATTCTAGCCCCAAAGAACCCAAAGGACTTGTTAATGAAAAGACGCGTGAGCCCGTCACAATCCCCTCCAAGAAGCAAAACGTGATTTATTCGAGGGTCTTAATGGCTCTTAAGAAATTACGTGCCTAAATTTTATTTAGGCACGTAATTTCTATTAAATTTAAACTTCGAATAGTCATATTAACCATTAATTTCTAATATTCAATTTAAACTTTAATTTTCACTACTCATCTTAAGTTTAATTTTTAATATTCTCCCTTAATTTGAACTCTCGACAGCCATAAAAAAATTTTACTCAATTAACTAGACCAACATTAACAGATATGTATTTTAATCACGGTAGATTCTCCCTTTGCAAAATACATGGGCGTGCCCCATCCAGGCAACGGACCCAAGATAAAACCATATATGTCTTAGTTGGAAAAACGAGGGCCGCACACCCCTTAACTAACTTAATTCTACTTAATGCTACTTAAAAGCTATTACAATCTTCTTTCTGTACAGTTCACTTCCTTCCTGTCGGATTTATAATGAAAATTTTGAGAATTGGCTTTCTATCGAGAATTCAGGGTATGTCACCCCGAAATAAAAACTCTTTAAGTCACTTGGAATAACAACTTTTCACACAATACTATTACATTTCACAATTTTTATACATTATATACCACTTTTAAATTACAACTAATTTTCGTATATACACTTCATCTGGCTTTTCCAATAAACTTCCCCTCTAATCGCGCAGCGCTGTTATTGTTAGTAAACTGCCTACGCCGCGTTTTCCCAAACCAGAAGTACCTTAACATAAAACAATATATATACATATACTATACAGTTACAAACATTAATCAATGAACTCTTAAAACAAACAACCAAAGGGATTGTCGCATCTCAGCGAAGTCATACATAGAAGTAAATAAATTCATATTTACAATTGTTTTCTCCATCATCTTGGAAAAAAAAAATTTGTAAGTCAAAAGCTCATTTTTCATCTTCGAGAAAAATGCACTCATTGTAGTATCAACTTTTGCTTGGTTATATAAATTTTAAATACACGACTCTGACTTGCTTCACTGCAATAATTCTTCCGACCACTTGTTCGAAAGAATATAAAATGAAACGATACAACCTGATTTTTACGACTGGTAGTAGACGTCTCTTACTAAAACCTCCAGGGAGATGAATCGGTTGGCAGTCGCTCCTCCTTTCCTTTCCTTTGTTGTTGGCTACCTCTTCTTATGGTATTCTTGCTGTCTGACCTTGCTTCCTCTTTGATGTAGGGGTTGTAGTACTTTTCTCGGATGTTCCTGGCTCGGACTGGTGCTCCTTGTTGTGTTTTCATCTCAATGGCTGGTCGGGACTAAACTTTTGTTCTTTTTCTTGGTCTGAGGTTGTATCCACTTGTTTTGGGCATTACTGTTTCTTGTGTTCGGCCTTTTTTTTCTAAATTTTTGTAAATCATTATTATAGTTCGACGACAATGCTCTTTTAGTTACTCTATGTTCTAAACCCTTCTTAACCTTTCCTCTCTGGTCCTCCAGACCCAGATTCATGCGATCATTTATACCCTATATTCTCTTTCCTTCTCCTTTAAATCTTTCCACTAGGTTCAGACCAAGAGCTAGGTGGTGATCTGATAAGTGGTCCGCGTTTATAGGCCTTACCTGTGAGTCTCTCACTTTGATCTTTCTTCAAAAAACTTATCCCTTTTTCCTCTAACTCTCGCTTTACTCCTCGACCCTTCTTCCTACCCTACTGCGACTCATTTGATCTCCATTGTACACTTTCAAAACTACTCGATTTATGGCGTGAACTATTGCTATCCGAACTACCAGTTCTTATCTCCATCTCATCCCATTTCCTATGACGATGTATTCTAACTTGATCGACATTGACCATTAACCTTTTTCCCGACCTCCATATCACTATGCTATTATTTTTTACTTCTAACACTCTATACGGAACTTCAAATTTTGGTTTAAATTTAGCTACCCCTTTTCTTGTTGCCGAACTTAAAGGATGTGTTGCTATCAAAACCCAATCATTCACCTTAATTTGCACATCACGCCTGCGTCTATTATAATATTTCTCCCATTTTTCATGCTTAGCCTTTGTGTTTCGTCTAGCTTAATCAAACAATATCTCACTATCTCTTACTGCAAATTCAGTTCCGTCCGAAACCATAACTAATTACTGAAATGGGGCAATCAACTTTCGAACTAAAAATAATTCTGCAGGGGTTTTTCCCGTCGTTTCATTCACTGTTGTACGAACAGCATAAATAAACTCACTCATGTATCATGTTGATTATTCACATAATTTGCGATCATTTTCCCAAGATCACGCGTTCGGTTCTATTTGCCTGAAGTTTATATACAACAGTCTTCACATGCCTTATGCCTTATCTATTACTGAAATGTTCAAAAATATCGGATATAAATTGAGGACCATTATCAATTATTAATTTTACTGGAGCTCCAAAACGCGATATATAATTATCAAAAAAATTATCCGCTATTACTCCAGCTGAGGCCTTTTTAATTGGTTTGATTTCAGCCCACTTGCTGAAATGATCCGTAATTTCTAATACATATCGGTTACGTCTCACCCTCGATGCAGAATACGTCTAATCTAACGTATATATCTAACAAACAAATCTAACGTAGCTATCTCATTTGGATAATTTGATATAATTGGAATTAATCGACCAGCTGCTAACGCACTTTTATAATTATTAACTTGGCACATGTGGCATGTAGAGACATATCGTCCAAAATGATCTGCTATGGGCTTGTCGTGAAATTCTCTCATTATTTCATTCCTTAAAGACTTTGGAATGTATACTCGCATTTCACCTAGTGAGGTTGCATATTTCGCATAAAACAACAAGCCCTCGATTAACCGGAAATTGCGGGACCAATTCTCACATATTGTCACATTAACTGAGCTATCTTCTGATTTTTCTACATATCTAGACCAAATCCCTGATTACTGCACAATTAACATTCTCTCCTATTATACTTTCAACCATGTTCCTCGACAAAACGTTAGCCACCATATTTTGAGTTGCAGACAATGTTCCCAATCTATGTTAAATTCTGCTAATTTTAATACCCCATCTGATTATTCTACTTGACAAATTTTTACCATGTGTTAAACGTGTCAACGCAGCGTGATTCGTAGTAACCTTAATCGCAGAGAATCTAAATCCGTTCTGAATTTATTCAGAGCCCAAACCACTGCTAAACATTCCCTCTCTATTGCAGTGTAATTCCTCTCCGCGTGCGAGAAGCAAACACTACTGTTCTCTGCTCCTGATTTAGAACCACTCCTACACCTATTGAACTTGCATCCGTATATAACTCGAAAGGCTTTTTGAAATTCGGCAATTTTAAAACTAGTACCCCAACGGAAAGTTTTTATCACATTCTTCGAGAAACACATCACTTAACTGGCCATGGAGGAAGAAATAAAAAAATATATTGTTTAAAATTGAAATACCTAATACCTACCTCAGCTGTACTGGAGTTTTTAAAGCTGTGTGTGGTATATAGGTCTAATAAGAATTTCCAAACAAAGGAATTGCCCAAAGTATCATCTCTAGGCTTTGGCAAAGACTCCAAGATGGCGGAAACGTCAGTAGACATTACAATACAGATCACCCCCGAGTTAAACACCGCATGAAGACCGATATTTGGCAGTAACTCCAAAAGGAAGCAGACGGAGTACAGCATCCGACCTGTCTCGTCAGCTACCTGCAGGTACAGGTACGACAGTTTCAAAACAAACCGAGAACAGATGTTTGGGACACATTGGTCTATATCAGGGGTGGCCAGGGCCGATACTAGCAGGTGTGCAACGTGTGCACCGCACGCGGGTGGCCATGCCAAGGGGCGGCCGCAGGCCGTTAATGGTTCTATCAATCAAACAAATTTTGTTACGAATATCTCAAAATAAAACATAATAAATCGAATATGTATGCTGAATTTTTTTTAAAGTTATTGAAAAATGAAGTCCCGATAACACAGCATAGTTTAAGAAAAATAGAATGTTAGTGCATTGTGTGCACTATGGTTCGATGCTTAATAATCTCTTCTCAAAAAGGGTTTTTTCTAAAGTTGCTTTACGAAAATATCTAATAAAGTTTAAATTCAATATGAATTTGGGGAAATTAAAAGCTTTTAATTTAATAATAACCTTCCAATTTAGGAAAACAAAATAGGGGAAGGAAGTGATTTTTGTCTATGGTTTTGCAACGCTTATAAATAATGCTTGTTTTTCTTTTTAGTGATTTATACCTCTATCAAAAGGGAGTTTTCTGTAGTTTTATTTGGTATTATAAGCGAAAGAATCTTGCAGTTTTCTTTTTTTACTTTTGAGTGGATGACTTTCATTACAAAGACTGTTTGTACGTGTGGAAAACACTTCAATATTCCATCGTATTGTTAATGTTAGCGAAGCTTTAAATTTAATTTTATGTTGTAGTAACTCAATGGTGCTTTATTACTGTATTAAAATTGCTTGTGTTTTATGCATTTTTTAAAAAAAAGTCTTAATTGTAACCAGATGCCATACAATCAAACAGGCGAATCAAGGGATTCACAACATAGCGCTAAAATACAGAAATAAAAGAAAACATAAATTAAAAGCTAATCCTGATCTATATGTATCTGCCCACTTACATGTATACTCCTAGTTGGAGAGTAATTTTGTATGATCTAATCCACTTAGCCCCTTACCCTGTTTACTATTATCTCTATGTTATCGGCAGGGATGACTCTAGGGCCGGGAAAACTAGTCGCATGTCCGAGGCGGCATTTGGACCGAATTTGAAAAATTCTTTTTTTTTTCGTTACGAAAAAATTGGTATGAAAATATTTTTTGAAATATTATTATTTATACTTTGGAAATCTGGTACCTTATTTAAATTCCTAGAATTTTATTTTAGACTCAATTGAAATGCCGACAACTGCTAGTAAAATTTGTGTAACGACTATATCTTTTTCTAAAAAGTAAAAATTACATTGCGTGGTGATTTGTTGTAGCAAGTATTTGGGCCCCCGACTTTGGGATACAGGTACAAAAGATTATCTTTTGCGTATGGTATTTCTACATTAAGGGGGACAAATGTGCATAAAACAGTATTTTGCTTAGAGCAGCGCTCGGCAAATTGCAGTTCTTGAAAATTTTGCTTTTATGTAGAATTAAAAATTATTTTTGTTGAAAAGTTATTTTGTGTGTGTGTTCCCACTCTTTTCTAATTTTTGAATAACTCTATAAAAAAATTACTTGCATTTACATTCCCATTTAAATATTTGACAGGCTTTCTGTCACAATTTATTTTTAAATATGTATTTGATTTATCTTTTTTTCAATTTCCAGTTATATATTTGTATCTAGCAATGAAAATCTGGTACTTCTCATTTCTCATGTATCTTATTTTTTAATTCTGGTCTGAGTACGTTTAAAGCAGTGTCTCTCAAACTAGGGGACGTGATAACCCTATCCACTGCCCACATAGAACAGAAAAATGACCTAGAAATTTTCGCTTTTTCTGTACTCGAGAGAGAGCACTTAGAATCACGTGAGAATGTTGGGGGGTTGGAAATAAAAACAAACTTTGTTTACAATTTGTGGTACAAGATTCTCGGGTTCGAAAATCTTTCATTACTACTTTTCTTGGGTCACCCATCCGGTATAGTGGTTAGCTACGCTGACTGCTGTGCCGTAGGAACTGGGTTCGAATCCCGGAGAAGACATGGATGTTTGTAAATGTATAGTGCCTGTGCGGCATGGGGTTACTCTAAATAGCCGTCGAGTCGCCAGGCCTCTCGTGAGGTTGGTGGAGGGGGAAGAGAGGTGGGGGCCCTTGACCTTCCCCCAGGGTGTCCTCCCTCAAAATTGGGGCGGAATCAAGCTAAATCATACTGTCACCTTTATGGTGCTCAAGGCTACGGCCAACGACAGGCGTACATCTAGCCCCTTGCCATGATGAATTTTGTGTGTCTCGATCTGACTACGTCAGACAGGAGGCATTCGACGCAACAACAACAATAACTTTTCTGCTTGGAGAAAACGTTTCCATATTATAAAGTTCCACAGTAAATAGCTCATCAAATTTGTGAAATAACTAATTTAAAGCCTCAAAAATATTACTCTATTTCTAACTTTTTTGTACTGAAATTAAATAAAATATAAACTGTGGATATATACCAACTTCAATGTATATTCTAATTATTCTATGTATTTTCTAAGTATTCTATGTATTTTTAAAGTATTCTATGTGTATTCTAAGTAAGTATTCTATGTTGAACAATTATTCTATTGCACTTCTATTTTGTGTTCAATTGTCATTGAAATAGTCGTTGCTGTTACCAATGCCACAAGCTTCTAAAAACCAATTAAATCAACCAATTCAATTAATAGCCTTTGTTCCAAATGACTCTATACAAGTAATTTCATGGTTAAAATACTTCAATTATAAGTGTCAAAAATTGAACCTAGATGATTCTTGAAAAATTACCAATATATCTAACTATTTAAAGAACAGTGCCTGAACGGATTACATTAATTGTTATGATAAAATTAGCAATTGGGAGGAATTCACTTGCTTCTTAACAGAAAAATGTCTTGCGCCATCAATTACTTGTTTAAGTGATTTCAAGCAAAAAACTTTTAATGGAAAGGAAATTGCTTAATACTTCCATGAAAAGTTGTAAATTCGCAGATAATTAAATTTACCCACATATTAGAAGGATTAACACAGATGGCTTACCCATTAATTTAAGGTAGTTACTCACCATACACCCTCCTAGTAACCCAACAGAATGGATAGTGACCCCGCGACTAAATTATTAAAAATTCAAAACAGTGAACAGAACAAAATTGAAAATCCTAGTAATTTTATAACCCCAATATTTAATACTCCTAGGGAAAATTACCAGAATTATAAACCTAGACATTTTAGGCCAAATAAGTTTGTACAATGCCAGGCTGCTAACCAAACTCCTAGAGCATTTAACAGACCGAAAATGCACTTTCAGAGTAACTTACCACCTATCCCGTGTAGATTTTGCGAATACTAGGGGATTCAAAATGCCTATCATTGGGTTCAAACTTGTCCATTCAGACTCTCGGCAATACAAGTACCCCCTCAAATACCTATGCAACCAAATGTTGACCCTTCAACCGAAGAACCTCAAATTTGACAATTATTGGAAATATCTGGATACATTAAAAAGAAACCCTTACCATGTATCCTTGATACCGGTTCAACTGTTTATTATACCTCATCATTTTGTAAGTAAACACCAGTTAAAAAAGAAAAATGCTCAAAGCATAATTGTACAAACCCAGGGTACAATTAATATGAGTAAGATATGTTCATTTTATCTAAAAATAGGTGCTTTTTTAAATTAGCAACGATGTATGTTGTAGATCACACTTTACCCTATCTTATATTTTGACTACCAGAACTGTGAAAACTCAAACTTACTATTGACTGCAGTCATCTACAAATAAAACAAAATGGAAATATTGTAAATAAAATAAATAACTCCTCCTCCTCATTCTCAGATCTCTGAGGATCAAAATGTTCTACCGCAGATTGTTATAGAGAATAGATGTGAGTTAAGAGAAATATTTTCCCATTATGATTCAATTTTTTTCTTAAGACAAGTATAATGTAGGTCAATTAAGAGTTGATCCTCAAAGAATTATACTCAAATCTGACTTACCAGTTCATCTCAAACCTTATCGTACTTCTCCAATTCAGGAAAAAGAAATTAAGGGTCAAGTTGAGAAATTATTGCAAGCTGGAAAATTAAAGAAAGTTATAGTCCCTATATATATATTCAGCCCCAGTAACTTTAGCTTTTAAACGTGATGAAGGTAAAAAAGACCAGACTTTGTATAAACTTCAGAAAATTATATGTTTTATGTAAAGCGGATTCTGAACCATTGCTTATTATGGATAGTCTATTAGACAAATTAGCTCGAACAAAATTTTTTTTCGACTTTAAACTTAACTTCCGGTTATTGGCATGTACCCATTCCCCCAAAGGATACTGAGAAACTCGCTTTCTGTACTAACTTTGACATATGAATGGTGCAGATTCCCATTTGGAATTAAGGTAGCCCCTGCAATTTTTAATAGATTAATTCGAAGAATATTAACTAAGTATAAAACTGATTTTACTTACAATTATTTCGATGATATCATAGTCTTTTCTTCGTCAGAAAAAGAACATTGGAATCATCTTCAGACAATTTTTGTCATTTGCCAAAAAGAAAATATTCATTTGAAACTATCTAAATGTGTTTTTGCCCAAACTAAAATTAATTTTCTAGGTTATGAGAAAGAAGGGGTAAAGTTACTCCAAACAATACTAATATCGACGTTATCAAAAAGTTGAAACCGCCAAATAATGTAAAAGAACTTCAAAGGTTCTTGTGTTCAATGAATGTGTATAAGTTTATTCCAGAATATGCTGACCTCAGGTATCCATTAAATATGTTATTAAAAAAGGATGTGAAATTTAATTGGACTGATGAGTGTCCAAATGCATTTGAAAAACTAAAAGAAAGTTTAATAATGAAACCTATTTTACATTTGTATGATCCTTATTTAACTTGTCATGTTTTTGTTGATGCATCCCAAAAAAGTGTTGGAGCTGTGTTGAAACAACCTAATGCCTCAAATGTGTTACACCCAATTGCTTATCATTCTAGAACTTTAAGGCAACTGGGACGTCTGCGAGAAGGAAAAATGAACTTTTTTTACACCAAATTTAAACTTACTTAAATTAAAAGCAGCAGAAGTAAAATTTTTAAGTTGAATTATCTGTACATCTATGCACCTGTTAATGTAAAAAAATTCCATTTCAACTTACAATTAAATCTGTAGGAGCAAAAAACACAATCAACAACTATTTTTTTTTATTTTCGAGACATGTTCTTACCTTTAGGTACACTTTGCATAAAACCTACTGCATATATAGCTATTAAATTTTGCACAGTTTTTGCAAACATAACAATCTATAAAATGAATGAAATGAAATTTTAAAAATTAAATTTATAAAAAGTTTAAAAAAATTTTAGTTTAGTGATTCAAATTTCTGTTAAATTTTACGCAGAAATTGTACTACATCTAAAATTGGTGAATGTTTATTTGAAAACGAAATCATTCACTTTTTTAAAAATTTGTGGATCTTATAATATGCAAAATATCAGCAATATAGGTAAAGTAGAATTTGAGAAAAGTGTAGAAAATCGCAAATAAAGATATTTTCATCTATGATTTGTAAAATAATATTTTTTCAATGTAATATAAAGTCATGCCATAATTAATTGGATTATTTTGCATCATTTCTCAATTTGTAAATTCTAAGTTTAAAATTCTAGATAATTTAAAAGTCTTTTTAATTACTCTTTCTTTACTTCATCAACACGTGTTGTCAACGATTCACACCTTCTTCCGTTTAAAATACCAAACATTTATGTCTATAAGTTTTAGTATTTTTACTTTACTTTAAACATCATGATTACAGAATATTACAGAATTCCTTATTGTAATATTATTCTTATGTAATCTGGCATCACTTAATTTTGTTTTCTAGATTGGCAACACCCTGTACAGTCATTGTGTATACAACAATCATGTAACCTCACTTCTAAGTCATTAAAAGCTAAGTTCCGTCCATTCAACTCCGTTTACTTTATTTATAGTACACTTATACATATTTTTATTGTTATATAAATACACAAAGAAAATGTCTTTTATTAATTTAAAAAGTTAATTTGATGTCTTATTTAAATGGAACTCTGTTTTTAAAAATTTTAACAAAATAATCTGTATTTTTAGTCAAACATATGAATATTAATTTTAAAGTAAAATCAAGTTATAAACATATAGAGATATTCATGAGTATTCAAATGTTCACAATAAGCAGTTAGGAAAAACGAAATGTCTGTTTTACAAGCTGTGCACTTAATTTAGATTAATCCTGAAGATCCACTTTGTACTAAATACAATTAATTTATAATTTAAGAACTACACTGAGTATTTATTAACGTAAAACTAAACATAATTAACATTTCAAAAACAACTTTTTTTTAAATTTTGTAACAATTTAAACTTTTTGTAATTTTTGCAGGAAAAATGTAGAATTTTCAATAACTTTGAACATATAATACAGAAAAAATACATTCTTTGTATAGAAAAATTAATTTTTTACAATTCATATTATATATAAAGTGGATTTTGTAGAAAGTGTACCTTAATCATACTTACATCACATTTGCTTACAATTTTAAAATTCAATTTCCTATCGTTCTATTTATCGCATTTTCATAAATAATGCATCTATGGATGCAGAAAAGAGCCCTCTATTTTTTAAAAGTAAAATTAAAAAATGCAAAAGTAAAGCAGCAAACTATGCTATGACTGAGTTAGAAAGCCTTGCAATAATAGATGCTTTAGATAAATTTCATTACTACCTACATGGCCAAAAATTTATCATGCATACTGACCATGCAGCTCTTGTTTAGCTAAAAAATGTTAAAAATTTAAAAGGTCAATTATTTCGCTAGTCATTAAAGCTAAGTATGTATGATTATGAAATTAAATATTTAAAGGGTTCTACTAACATTGAAGCAGATTTGTTATCCAGGCATCCGGTTGCTCATCACCGTCAACATTCAAGTCATTTGCTTGACATTAATGAAATTAAAACTCATCAAAAGAATGAAAATCTTTGCGGACCTAAATACCATGAGAACAAAGATGTAATAGTAATTAAAAAGAAAAATTTACATAAAATAGTTATTCCATTTTCATTAAGATTAAAACTGTTGAATCAAGCTCAGGAGCAGTTTGGTCATCGTGGTGTTAAAAAAATGTTACATTTAATTTTACTTCAATACTATTGGTCTGATATTACAACTGATATTAGTGAATTTGTTGAACATTGCATGGTATGTCAGCTTAACAAAAAAAAGGAAACAAAAGAAATTTGGGTTACTGCAATAAGTTCCACCTACCAGTAAACCTTTTGAGTTTATATCTGTGGATACTCTCTCTGTTGGAGGTTTCAATTATTATAATTCTACAAAAAAAAATTTGCACATTGTAGTTGACCATACAACAAGATATGTATGGTCTTTTCATTCAAAAAATGAAAATTCTGAAACCTATGCAACTATCTTAAAACAAGTCTTTCAAATCCAAATTCCTGAAAAATTATTAACTGATAGAAATGGGGCCTTTACTTCTTCCAGATTTAAAAAAATTCCTTAGAAACTATAATATTAAACATTTGTTAACTACAGCTCATCACCCTCAAACAAATGGTAAAAATGAACGTGTCAATCAATCTCTTGTCACTAGACTTAAATGCGAGGTAAATGCTTCATCTACTAAAATTCCTTGGACAAAACTACTAGACCAAGTGTGTAATGAATGTAACTCAACTCCACAATCAATAACTAAATACCCACCACCTCCGTGTTAAAAAAATTAAGACTTTCATAATTTTAAGGTTTTATGATTATTTTAAAAAAATTACGCAATTAATTCGTTAAAAAACTGGTCCATTATGTTTGATATGTTGCTCTATATATATGTGTAAATTTTTTTGTATATTCAAAGAATATTTTTGTAAGAAATACATGAAATATATGTATCACAAGATCTCGAAGATTATGCTCATGTTAACTTAAACAAAGCGAAAAAAGACATATGAATTTAAAATTACTTTTGTAACTCTAGAAAATGATTAAGGATTATTATTAGTCATATAAAAATAGGCAAGCAAATACTAATCAAGTGTATAATATGTGAAAATATTGTTTTTTTTTTTAGTTTTTCCCTTTTTCTCAAAAGCATATCTTTTTGCATTTAGGTACATTTTAAAAAAAAACTATTTCACTATATGATTCCAGATTTTTTATACTTCTATACAAGATGCCTATGTATATAGTCAACCTATTTTTTTTCTATTAAGATAGTGCCTAATTTTTTAAAAATAGTTTTATGCATAAAAAAAAGCAGAAAAATGAAAAAATTTCAAATTTCAAAGTTTCATAATTTTTTTAAAGAAACTATACTAACATTTTACTAAAAAAATGGATTCGCTGTATTTTATGTATTGTTTTATATATGTGTAAAAAATATTTTGCATAAAAAAAGGATACTTTTTTAAAAAATGGTACCTAAACACAAGTATATATTACGAGTTCTCAAAAATTATGTATTACTTTAATTAAGTAGTAAAAAAAAAACCTTTTGGAGTAAAAAGTTATTTTTGTAGTTCTACAGAATAATTAAATTATCTTTATTAAGAACGTAAAAAAATCTAAGCTCTATTGGAAATTGCAAATGATATATGTCTCATAAACAAAGGGTTTTAATTTTGGCATTTTACTCTTTCGAGCATGTCCTGGTTCCAAACAATTTACTTACAATTGTGAAAATTACCTTTTTTTTTCAATTGCGACAAATTAAGTTTCGTATCTATATTGTTGTAAATATTCACTTTGCTATTTGGTCTCTTGCCATATCAATCACCTATAGATCAGAATAATTACTTTGAACCTGTGGATGAAGCACGTGAATCGGCTTTGCAGAGAACAATAGATTATAATATTAAAAATAAGATTAGATATGATGCTCGTTGTATTGGAAAAAAATTCTACCCAGGAGATCTTGTTGTGTATGAAGAGTTCCAATATCCTAATACGAGGAAATTGAGCTCTTTTTTTCTGGCCCTTATATGAAATAATAAAGCAATGTTCTGAAGTCACTTATGAAATTATAAACCAAATTCTTTGGCAAATAAAGATTCCCAAATTGTCCATATTTCTAAATTAAGATGTTTTTATTCCCCTGATAATTTAAAGTTAAGTCATGAATGAGAACTCAACTTCTGCTATTGTCTTAAGAGAACAGGGACATCGTATACTTCGAAAAAATCGGTGTTTCAATTTTAGTTCTAAAAAATAGTGCTTATTTTTCTGAATCTAAAAATGTATAATACTTATATGTTTGTTGATAAAATAGCCCTAAAATATGAAAAATAAAAATGTAAACAAATGACCACGCCCTTTTTGACGCACCTTTTTGAACTTTAAATATGTAGTTTCCCCTGTTTTTGATCTATATAAACGTTCTGTATAGTGAACAAAATATCTTTTAGTATGTAATGTCTAAATTTTAAAAAATAAATTTATACGTGCAAAAAAAAATTAAGACTTTCATAATTTTAAGGTTTTATGATTATTTTAAAAAAATTACGCAATTAATTCGTTAAAAAACTGGTCCATTATGTTTGATATGTTGCTCTATATATATGTGTAAATTTTTTTGTATATTCAAAGAATATTTTTGTAAGAAATACATGAAATATATGTATCACAAGATCTCGAAGATTATGCTCATGTTAACTTAAACAAAGCGAAAAAAGACATATGAATTTAAAATTACTTTTGTAACTCTAGAAAATGATTAAGAATTATTATTAGTCATATAAAAATAGGCAAGCAAATACTAATCAAGTGTATAATATGTGAAAATATTGTTTTTTTTAGTTTTTTCCCTTTTTCTCAAAAGCATATCTTTTTGCATTTAGGTACATTTTAAAAAAAAACTATTTCACTATATGATTCCAGATTTTTTATACTTCTATACAAGATGCCTATGTATATAGTCAACCTATTTTTTTTTCTATTAAGATAGTGCCTAATTTTTTAAAAATAGTTTTATGCATAAAAAAAGCAGAAAAATGAAAAAATTTCAAATTTCAAAGTTTCATAATTTTTTTAAAGAAACTATACTAACATTTTACTAAAAAAATGGGTTCGCTGTATTTTATGTATTGTTTTATATATGTGTAAAAAATATTTTGCATAAAAAAAGGATACTTTTTTAAAAAATGGTACCTAAACACAAGTATATATTACGAGTTCTCAAAAATTATGTATTACTTTAATTAAGTAGTAAAAAAACCTTTTGGAGTAAAAAGTTATTTTTGTAGTTCTACAGAATAATTAAATTATCTTTATTAAGAACGTAAAAAATCTAAGCTCTATTGGAAATTGCAAATGATATATGTCTCATAAACAAAGGGTTTTAATTTTGGCATTTTACTCTTTCGAGCATGTCCTGGTTCCAAACAATTTACTTACAATTGTGAAAATTACCTTTTTTTTTCAATTGCGACAAATTAAGTTTCGTATCTATATTGTTGTAAATATTCACTTTTCAATGAAGGATTTTCATATCTGTGTAACACCTGTGACGAATCTGTACGGAACCTTTCCACTAATCTTCTTAGGCGTCTTTTGGGGGAATATAAATTCGCGTTTATTTCCAATCAACTCCAAAAAGATGAACGGGATAGGCAAAATAGATAAGGTATTTAAGTCGAGCGTTGTAAGTTAGAAATGTAGATGATGGAAGGCTATTGAGCCAGCAACTTTAACCTCAATCTTACAGGATTCCAGGATATTAAGATATTGAAAAAGTATTGCTACGATTCTACGGAAGTACCAAAAAGCTGATATAGCCAGCGGTAAATATAATTTACGTACGCTTAAAATAAGCTTTAGTTTAGTCGAATTAGTTAAAGTTAATGAAAGTTAAGAATTCGAGTACGTGTATTTCTCGGACCTCCTATTTCGGTAGACCTTACTTGATCTTGAGCGTAATTATTAATTAATTGCATCATTCAAAATTTAATTTAGTATAAAGGTAAATCCCTTTATTTGACGTAACATAAAAGTATATATGTTATTAGAGTTTTTTTGAGAAATTGAAATAATAAATAAATATTATTATTATTCAAAATGGCTCTTAGTGGTTTTTTGCCTGAAATTAATCTTGGTGTCGAAGGTGAGACCAAAGGGGGTCTCCACAGAGGCACCCAACGAGTAAATCCCGAGTTTAGAGTCGGATTTAATTTTCGAATTATCCCTGAGCAGTATTTTTCGGGGGTGGAGAACGTGGCAGAGTTCTTGGAAAATATAGATAATAACAACCCTCTGAGTGGTTAGCTTCTTCCTGAAAAGTTATTCCGAAAGCGTTTACTCTTATTTTGCCATTCGCTTTAAAAATACAACATACTTCTTTCCTTTCCCCCTTTTAAAACTTGGGAGGTCGAACGGGGACAATTTTATGACTCAGTTCGGTCCCTTTGTAAAGTAAGAACCAAGAGATCAATCGTTTACAGCTAGCTGTCAAGTTGCCTTGGGCAATCTTGTTTGAAAGTTGTTGTACAACTGGGATCTCAGATGTCGACGATCCAGACGATTGCCCCAAGTGTTTTTCCACACTCAAGGTTTGGCTGTGTTGTGTCTCCGAGACCATGGTTTCACGCTCACCAATGGTGTCGTCTCGTATGCCTTGGATCGTGTGTGTCCGAATCAACTCTTTCAATCTTTACATTACCTCAATGTCGGTACCATTTGTGTGACGGATCCACGTTCCAAGGACGCATTTAAAGACATTCAAGCGAGTTGGAACTCCTCGAGTCTTTTCAAACGGATCCCGATCATGCTCTTGAATCCACAAGACATGGGAGAATGTCCCTTTTGCAATCAGACGCAACGTCATCGTTGGATTGCCATACAAGGCATGTGTGCCATTCTCCACCACCCCATCCATCCCATTTTTCACTCGTGTCCTGTCTGAAAAGTATAGAAGCGAGAGGGGTTTTGAACACTTTTCATTCGTCATGGACCCGATTGATGCCTTCCCCGAGCACATTTCTACCACTGTGGTGCCCGTGACGCTGCCCGAGAAACCCGATGTGTTGGATTATGCTGCTCGGCAGGGCCAAGTCCGAGCTGGCATCATCTACCAAGAGCCCAACGCAAAACGTGTGTTTGTCCTGTTTTGTAAAGACCATTGACATAAAAAAAGACATGGTTGGACAATTTCAAACGGGCCGTCATGGAGGCAAAGCATGCGAATGAATTTAGACCCCACGAAGTGTTGTGGGAAAAAACATCGAAAGGCCTGTTGAGAAATCCAGATAGACTGCTCAAAAATACCGACAAGAGGATGATTTACATTTATGGCAACATGTTTTTTGCCAAAAAAGACTTTACCTTTGGCTTGCGAACGGTGAAATCCGGAGAGATTCACTTTATTCAAACGACGCATGCGCCCATGTTGATCTATGAATTTCCAGCCTCCAGTCTCAAGTGCCGAGCCCATCCCAATGTGATTAGAAGTTTTGAGCCCTATGACCAAATGCTCTACCATCGAACGATCTTCGAGCCCCACACGGCGTATCCGATCCCGGCTGGAACAAACTACATTGTGTTGACGGTTCAAAAAACAGCCTTTGGTTTGGACATTATCTCCGAATTCCTTCTCCCCCAGCTCATTCAGAAGGGTTTCCAAGTGAGAGATTTCCGGAAAATGAAAAAGTTTGATCAAACCCCTTACAAGCTGCCTCCACCTACCCCGATTAATGTACCGGCCGAAAAGCGACATTTGGAAGAAAAATCTCTGCCTTTCTCCAAAAGACGATCCAAAGTGTGCATCATTCCCGTCATTAGACGTGTTTCCAGACGACCTGAGCTACCGATGGCACCTGGACAGATTCCAGAGTCACCTGTGCAGATTCCAGATGTTCCACAAACCTGTGCAGATTCCACATGTCCCAGAACCACCTGTGCAGATTCCAGATATCCCAGAACCACCTGTGCAGATTCCAGATATCCCAGAACCACCTGTGCAGATTCCAGATGTCTCACAACCACTTGTGCAGATTCCAGATGTCCCAGAACCACCTGTGCAGATTCCCCCAGAGCTCGACACTTTGGAGCTCGACACTTTGGAGCTCGACACTTTGGAGTTCAACCCTTTGGAGCTCGACCCTTTGGAGCCGACGGATGCACTCGACCAGCTCATGTCGTTCATATTTGGACCCCCAGATCAAGAACTCTAGCTGCTTCACACGGTACCCTATATTTTTGATGGTGATCTCATTTCATTCCTGGATGAATTTGAAAGAGAGTTGGCGCCTATGTACTTGACAATGCCCATACTGAACCCTTGTGTAAAAAAATCTATTGGATTTAAAGCCATCCAACCCATGGATCTGTCCTGTCAGTAAATAATTCACCTGAAAACAAGTCTCATTTTTTTTTGTCAGAATGGTTTCTGTACAACACTTGTTGGACCAGTGTCGACATCGCACCACTATCGTATTTGGAAATCTGGGTCAGTGGCGGGATCGAGTCACGTATTACGAGTCAGAGTATCCTTGCACCATCTTTTTTAACCCAACTTTGGCGTGCACGTTCCTCGTTCGTTTGGAAAAACAGTCATTGTGTTTACGAGTCATTTGGATCGGACGTGGGATAAAGAAGTCGACTTAAAGTTATTTCGAGTGGGTCGTTCCCCGTCTCGCTAAGTTTGGGAGGCGTATCAGCCTCAAAATACGGAGGCCTACCCTTTGGATTTCACGCACTGCACGCGACTGGCGGATGTGTACGTGACCTGGTTGAACGATTGGGAAATGCATCGAGACGAGAACCTACCTTGGCGTATAGTGTGGCCCCAACCTTTGGAAACGGGCTTTGGAAACACATGTGGAACGCTCGCATCAGAAAGCTTTGGCCCATGATATGCCCTCTGACATCACGCTCGTCGAGCATATATAAGGCAAGCTGCCCTTCTTTCTCAACCCGTTTATTTTGCTCATGCCAACGTGTTTCATCACCAGGGCAAGCCAGTGCCCATCGAACTCTCCATTGCCACGATTCCCAGTGATGTCAGCGATTCCCAAGTGATGGGCAACACGATGAATCATGCCGGGCTCACCTCCACGCCAAACTAATTGCGATCCAACAGCCACGAACATGAACGTCTTCGTCTGGTACACGCCCCGTTACCCAAGAGTGTACAAGTGGAATACCTATCCTTTTGCGTGAGGCGCAAGTTGAGCTAGATGGGCTGAGGAGGCCTCATGGTGGTCAAATGAACAGAACAAAAAGTTTTCCTAGAGCTGGGAGTGTTTGCCATGTCCCTGGAGACGCTGCCCGAATTCAACGACATTTACGATGGAACCTTTCCCTACTCTTTGCTTGAGGAGGTGCACAAGGATGTTTCGTACTGCACCATGGTAAAATCTTACCAATTTGACAAATACCTGCAGCAGTTTAACAAGCTGCAGGCGGAATGGAGCCATAAAGTTTCAATTTTGTAAAAAAAAAAATTGGACCCGGAAAAAGGGTGATCGAGTCGAGTCATCCCCCTTTTTTCGGGTCCAATAGTATACCAAGATTGGATCGCTCAGCTAATTTGCGCTGATTGGATTCCCTGGCACAGTGTCTCATGTATGCTGAATGATCTTTCATGGCCAATCGATTCACGTGCAGAGGCTCAAGAGCCATTCTGAAGCAACATGTCTCACCTAGCCTTTTTCGCCCACGTCATGGTGGCCAACCATCGAATTGCCAACATTCCGGAGGAAGATCCAGACGCCTCACGACCCCCAGCCGGGCCAACAGGTACATCAATGAACGGCTCAGCCTGAAAAGCCACCTGCCCGGATCTGTACCCCACCTCTGCGTCAGGGGCAAGTTTTGTCACCTGGTCCACGGAGGTCTCGTCAAGGGATCAGACCAGCGGATCCGTAAAAATACTGATCCGTATAAATACTGATCCGTTATCGCCTTTACTGGTAATGGACCAAGGTAGGTACGAAATTTATTCAGAGCCCAAATAAACACCACTAAACACTTGTGTTCTTATACAGTGTAATTTCTCTCCGCATTACTGAGCGTGCGAGAGGCATACGCTATGGGTCTCTGCTCTTGGGTAAGCACAACTCCGATCTCAATCGAACTAGCGTCAGTAAACAACTCGAATGGCATATTAAAATCTGGTAATTTTAGTACTTGTGCTTCCGTAATCGCCTGCTTAATTGACTCAAAAGCAACCTGCGTCTCCTCCGACCAAATAAATTTCTTAAATTTTCCTTTTAATTGATAAAGGGGCTCGCAGAGATCTGCGTAATTTTTAATAAATCTCTGATATCACTGGGTCATCTAGATTCATCTGTGTTAATCCCTTCTTTGCTAATTACCAGATCCAAATATTTTAATTTCTCGCAACCAAAATTGCCCTTATCTTTGTTCAAAGTCAACCCTACTTCCTGCAACAACTTAAGTTCATCCCTTAAATGTTCGACGTGTTGTGAAAATGATGGGGATGAAATGATCATGTCGTCCATATACACACTTACGTACTTCCCTATTACCAGCATCAGAATGATATCTATAGCTTTCTGAAAATACGAGGCAGCTCCAGAGAGGCCGAACGGCATGCACTTAAACGCATAAGTGCCGTTCTTATTTACGAAAGCAGTTTTGATTACATCACTGGGATTTACAGCCAGCAGTACCCAGACCACAGATCTAACGAACTCATGATGTTTGTGTGCGGTATATTAGTGATCAAATCCTCAATAAGTGGCAAGGGATATCTAGGGTACTTAGTTATTGCATTGCGATAATCTGCCGCAAATCTATAAGCTTCCGGATTATCCGGAGGTAATTCGTTATTCTTGCGATATAATACAACTGGAGACGCATAAGGGGACTGAATCAGTATTATTGTACCTTCCCTTAGCATCTTGTCGACATGATAGTCTATCATCTCTTGTTTTACTCTATCATACCGATAAAGTCTCAAAACTACTGGTGGTTTATCGCCGGTGTCAATTTCATGATATAATACATGAGTGATCCTCGGTTAATCCGAAAACAGCCCCTTAAAACTATTAAATAACATTTTTTAGTTCCTTTTTGGCCCTCTTCCAGTTTTGTTTTTGAGAGATCAATTTCTAAATTCCCCTCATCTATTGGTAATTCTTCAATCTGCGAATCCGGAATCGCTAATGACTTTTTATCGAAATTCAATATAATTTCTGATCCCCTTATAAAATCGACCCCTAAAATACAAGGATATTCTAAATCCGCCAATATGTGAAAATTCAAACATTTTGTAAATTCCCTTATTCTGATTTGTAACTCTACCATCCCTATATTTTTACACCCTGTGCCGTCATGACCTCGGCCTAAGTCTTCTTAACTGATATGTAAAAAAAAATATTTTTTATATACCTCTTCAGATATAAATTATTTTTTTCTGCCCCAGTAACCCATAAAGCTTTTGTAAACGCGTTTCATTCAATAAAATTGGTACATACAGAAGTTCTACAGGGGACATCCACAGAGTAGAAAACATGATAGGAGGATTCCCTTCAATTTGTGATTGATCATCTTGATCGACTTGAACCCTCAAACATTTTAGACGATTTTAGTCTTCGCTCCCTTCGGTTAAAATTCTCACCTATTTCTAAACTGATTCCTACCAATGCTATTCTCGAACCTATGATCATTTCTGTTATTAAGGTTTCTGTTCTCGAACCCTTGGTTAGCTTGGTTCCTCTGGAGTCTATTCCCGTATATATTTCTATAATTATCTCTCCTATCATTTTGTCTATCCAATACTTCTGCATCCCTCCAATTTCTATTCCTACGATCGTCGGGAGTTCTCAGAGGTGCATCCCATTATCTCGTCTTTTACTATAATTTTTACTCGAACCTTGGGTATCCCTGACCGAATATCTTTCTTCAAATTTTACGATCACTTGTAACAGCTCAGCTCTAGTTGTGGGGTTTCTAAACTCAGCGTAGTCAAAAACCTGAGGTTCGAGACGATTAACGATGTGTTGAGTCAAATTCTGTTCCATCATTTCTAACTTAAGAGCTTTTTGTAGATTTAATAATTCGTAAACAAAATCTGTCGGAGCTTGACCTCTAGTTTGATACGATGCAAAAAAATCTGGCCTCCAACTCTGAATTATTTCGCACAATCGGAAAACTCTTTTTCAGCACCTGTTTTAACTGATCAAAATCAGTTTCCTCACCCTGCACAAGGGCATAACCTAATACTTCATACCAATCACTGGCGCGTCCCGTGAGATGGCCTTTCAGATATGTACAGGCTAAATTTACTGGTATTTGATAAAACATCAGATTGCTTTCGATACCATCTAAAAACTGATCTCCATTTTCCGATCCGGAAAAAAAAATATTCGGGTAAGACCTTAAAACCAGATCCCACTCCTATCTCGGTGTTAGGGAAATTAAGATGCCCTTGGGACAATCCCGTTGGGCGCCAATGGGTCTTACCCCTGAAGTCGCTTCCGCATTATCTTGTCTACCTAAAGCTGAAAAAAGGAACGATGCATGACCAAGACTTGTGATGATTCCCCTGGGTCACACCTTGAAGACCAAGATTAATTTGAGGCAAAGATCCACCAAGAGCCATTTTGAATAATAATATTATTTATTTATTATTATAATTTTCTCAAAAAAATCTCTGATAACATATAATAAGATAATGTTACGTCACTTAAAGGGATTTGTCTTTATATTAAATTAAAGTACTAAGAATAGAATTAATTACTAATCTAGCTCAACTCAAGTAAGGTTTACCGAAATAGGAGATCCGAGAAACACACGTATTCGAATTCTTATAACTGTCATTAACTTTAACTAAGTAGCTCAAACTGACGCTTACTTTAAGCGTACGTGAATTATATTTACCGCTGGCTTATATCAGCTTTCTGGTACGTCTAGCAGCACGACGTCTTCACGAATCCAATCTCTTTGAATCTTCTAGTTTTGCATTTAACGTTATTGGCTCAATAGCCGACCATCATCGCTCTTGCTATCTCGCAACCCTCGACTTAAATACCTTATCTAATTTAAATATCCCATACTTCTTTTTGGAGTTGATTGGAAATAAACGCGAATTTATATTCCCCAGAAAGATGCCTAAGAAGATTAGTGGAAAGGTTCCGCACATATTCGTCACAACCTCCTCCAAAAAGAAAACGGGATTTATTCGAAGATCCCAAACGGCCTGAAAATAAATTACATAACCAATTTCTAGACTTGATTTACAGTCCCGACGACTTTAATATATATATATCTACCAATCGGATACTAAAAATTCTCCTTCCTTAAGGGAAAGAAAAAAAATTACGACCTGAAACTACACTTTGAAGGACGTAACATTTACAGAATTAGATTTCCCTATACCACGCTCATTCGGCTCTGAGGCAAGGGAAAACCACCTAAGTGGAAAAATCTGCCTACGTGTTTTTCTTAACTACCGGGTGGGCAAAAAGTCCGTAAAAACTTTAAAAATTCATAAAATCCGGAGAAATGAACGAAAAAAAAACTGTTTGCAGGATCAGCATTAATATATCACGGGATTTTTTTTAAGCTAGAAAAAAAAATTCGAAAATCATCCGGTAGGTGGCGCTGTTGCAAGCGTCTGTGGTGGAAATATGCAAATTAGACGGTTATAAAAACCTTTGCTCTCAATGAATCCACATTCATTTCACCATTACAAACAGTGAATGTGAACAAGGATGCTCAGTGCGCCGGATAAAGCTTTGTTGGTGAAATTATTTTACACGAACGAGGAATCAGCGACCATTGCCTTGCGTATATTCCGAGTTCAGAAAAATGTGAAGAGTGGAAAAGGCCCTTTAACACCTGCAGGTCTCTTAAAGCTTGTTAAACATTTTGAGGAAACTGGAAAGTTGGAGGATCGAGCACGAGCCGACGACCATGCTTAAAAGAAGCACGTGCACCCTGCATTGCTATCCAAATGGAAGCTATTGCGTCCGAAGCAGCTTCAGGGACCAGCAGTGCTCGTGAAGCTGCCAGACGATTGGGCTTACCACCATCATCTGTCCGCAATATTCTTCGTCGACTCCTCCAGCTGTATCCATACAAATTGCAATCGTGCCATGAACTTTTGCCAGCAGATACCGCACAGAGGGAAGCATTTGCGAAGTGGGCCTTCTCTAAAATGGAACAGGATCCCACCTGGGTTTTTAACATCTTGTGGAGAGATGAAGCTCATTTCTCGCTTCATGATGACATTAACAACCATAACTGTCGCATTTGAGTGACCTCTAATCCACGTGAGTACACACAGAAGCCATTGCATTCCCTAAAAGTGACAGCATGGTGCGGTTTCACGGGTTCATTTATCATAGGACCCTTCTTCTTTGAAACGCAGTGTCCAGTAAATGGATGGATAACGGAAACGGTAATTGCTCATCGTTATCTAACGCTTCTGCGAAAGACTGTCGTGCCATGTTTAATTCAACGAGGTCAGATTTCGAATGTCACGTTCATGCAGGATGGAGCAACCAGTCACTGCTAACCCGGTTAAGACATTCCTGATACAGACGTTCGGGGAAGACAGAATCGTTAGCAGGCGCTGCAGGTACCCATGGCCTCCTCGGTCTCCAGATTTAACACCGGCAGACTTCTGGTAGTGGGGATATTTGAAATCTCATGTGTATCTATCCGGTCCATCAAGTCTGCCGGAACTGAAAGATGCGATCCGCAGAGAAGTATCCTCCATACATCCGGACATGTTGCACTCGGCCGTTGCTGGATTTGTCACTCGTCTGGAATGTCTTCTCCCCTGTGGGGGTGGTCATGTGGAACATATTCTGGTGTAATAAAGTTGTGAAAGTTTTCTGTTCATTATTTATGCATTGTTTCTTTGATTTGCGTACATTAGCGCCACCTACCGGATGATTTTCGGACTACTTTTTTTCTAGCTTAAAAAAAATCCCGTGACATACTAATGCTAATCCTGCAAACAGTTTTTTTTTCGTTCATTTCTCCGGATTTTATGAATTTTTAAAATTTTTACGGACTTTTTGCCCACCCGGTACTTAAAAATCTACTTAACTATTATAACACATATTCGGACTTGCATCTTGCTTCTATTTGGGAATATACAATTCTCAGGGTCAGCTACCCTGAAATGAGAATTTCTTTGTGTGATAAACAAATATCTATAGTATATACAGATTCCTTCATTTTTTACATAACATTTTCATATACATTAATTGAAGCATCTGGTTCCTTAACATTCCCATTCCATACATGCTGCGCTTGTTAGTATTAAATGTTAGCTCTACCTAAGTACGCCGCGTCCCAAGTCACCAGATGTAAGATAAAATATACACATATATATACATACAATTTCAAACATTTTTCAAAAACAATAAAACAAACAAGCAAAGGAATTGTCGCATCTTAGCGAAGTCATACATAGAAGTAAACAAATGCATTCTTACAAATGTTTTCTCCATATTTATACAAAAAAAATTAATAAAAAAGCTGATTTTTCTCATCAAGAAAAAACACACTCATTGTAGTGTCCACTTTTGCTTGGCTTCTTAAATTAAAAATCCACCCGTGACTTGCTTCATTGCAATAATTCTTCCGACCACTTGTTCGAAAGGAGAAAAGAAAGAAATGATACAACCTGATATTTTTCTTTGCCCTTTATTCGCTCCTATCCACTGGATCTCCGCTAAGGCTTCCATACTGAGGCTCCTTCTCCTGATGTTGTTCTGTGGAATACTTGCTATTCCGCTGTTCCTCCGCTCCTCTGGAAATCCTTCGGGTTGTCTTACTCGGCTGCGTAGGTAGTACGGACAAGGTCTCACTTCTGTTATCTGATTAGACCGGACAGTTCTCCTCTCAGCTGCCCTGTTGGTTCCGTTTTAGTTGTCTTTGTCTCCCGGGCCTTGTTGTATTGTCCGCTTCCTTCGTGCCTGCTCGCTACTGTAGGGGACTTGTCCTGCCTGGAATCTTGTTGATGAGAAGGACCTGCAATGGGCTGTGATCCCTGGAAGGGGTTATTAGGTCTTCTATATTTATGATTACGAGATGAAACCGAGGACGGAATTGCTCTTTTTATCCCCTGTTTTGGTTCAGGGGTTGGTCTTTTCTGGTCCCTATGTTCGGACCCCTGCAGAGAATGTTTTCTGCAAATTTTGTACCTTTTTAAATTTTTCCTGTCACCTGATCCTTTTGACTCTACTTTACGTTTCAATCTCGGATCCTCCCATCCGGCATTACCCTTACTTGATTTATGACCGTCATTCTGCTCACTCGAGATTTTCCTAGATCCTTTGAATTTTCCTGGTTGCGATCTACTTGACCTATCACTGGACCTCTGTCCTTCATACAGTATCTCAACATGACTGTCCGAACTAATCGTGTCGTATTGTCGTGGACGTTACACACGCACCTGGTCAATATTAACTGTTACCTTTTTATCCCTCTTTAAAATAATTAAATTGTTATTCCGAACCTCCAACACTCTATATGGCCCTTCAAACTATTTACTTTGATGTTAACTTCCCTTCTTTTCCGATTATAATATTTTCCCCAATGTTTGTTGTGGTTTCCGCATATTCTGCCTTGCTTCATCGAATAATTTCTCTATGTTTCTTCCTACATATTCAACATCCTCTGTGACATTTATTAATTTGCTAAAAGTTGTTATAATCTTTCTACCTAAGAATAACTCAGTCGGAGTTTTATTTGTTGATTCGTTCACTGAAGTGCGCAGCGCGACAGCGAATTCATGAAGAAATCGGTCCCAGTTTTCGTGATTTTCTTTTACAAAACAGGCTATCATCCGGACTAAATTGCGATCAACTCTTTCCGTTTAATTCGTCTGCGACCTGTATGTTACCGTTTTCATATGTTTTATGTCCAACCTGTGACTTAAGTGTTCAAATACCTCTGATATAAATTGGGTGCCGTTATCACTAATTAAAGAAATCGGAGCTCCGTAACGTGAAATATAATTCTCAAAAAGGGCGTTAGCTATGGCCTGGGCCGAAGCTTTTCGTAAAGGAATAAGCTCACTCCACTTAGTGAAATGATCAGTTATTACTAATAAAAATATATATCTTTCGGGTCGGGATGCGGGGTAGGGGCATAATAGGTCTAACGTTACAATTTCATTGGGGTAATTCGATACTATCGGAATTAAACGACCAGCTGGTAGCACGTTTTTGTAATTAAATTTTTGACACCGATCACAGGTTGATACATATTCAAATATATATTTCCTCATATATGGAAAATAACATGTGTCTTGAATTTAAAATAGGTCTTCCTCTTTCCTAGATGGCCTACTAATGGCAGATCATGAAATTCTTTCATTATTGCTTCGCCGAAGCGATCTAGGAATATACACTCTTAGTTCTTCAAGAGTTGTATAGTATTTCGCGTAAAAGAGTAGACCATCTATAAGTTTAAAATCCTGGGACCAACCCTCGCATATAGTCGCATTAACGGAACCGTCGTCTGGGTTTTCTAAATAACGATAAATGTTTCCTAACTCAGGATCTTCCCTTTGCTCTCGAATGAGTTGTTCTCATGAGTTTAAGGCTAGGGTTCGAAGAGCTGCGCACGAAATTTGTGATCCATCCAGATTGCCTACTGGATTCCTAGACAAAACGTCCGCGACAACGTTTTGGACCCCCGGTCTATATTCCCATTCTATGCTGAACTCGGATAACTTGAGTGCCCATCTAATCATTCGACTAGATAAGTTTTCCCCATTCGTTAGCTTTGTTAATACCGCGTGATCTGTGATTACCTTCACTGGCAGGAATCCGAAATAATTTTTAAACTTATTTAATGCCCATATCACCGCCAAACATTCGCGTTCAGTCACAGTATAGTTTCGTTCCGCTTTGTTCAGGGTTCTAGACGCGAATGCAATCGGTCTGTGGTTTTGGTTAAGCACAGCACCAATTTCGACCCCACTAGCATCCGTAAATAAGTTAAACTGTTCTGTAAAATTCGGCAACTGCAAAACTGGTGCCTCACTTAATGCTCGTTTTATCTTATCAAAAGAATCCTGTGTTTCTGTCGACCAATTAAATTTAGCACCCTTTTTATTCAACCGATATAATGGTTCACATATGTCTGCATACTGGGGTATAAATTTCTGATACCACCCCGCCATCCCTAAAAATTTCGATACTTCCTTGCTATTTTTAGGAGGTTTCACTTCTGTGATTGCCTTCACTTTATTATGGTCTGCTTCGATCCCTTCTTTACTAATTACGAGACCTAAATACTTCAATTTGTCACGTGCGAAGTGGCATTTATCCTTAATTAATGTTAGCCCTGCGTCTCTCAACAATGGAAATACCTGATTCAAATGATCTATGTGTTCATTAAACGATGGAGATGTGATGATAACATCGTCCATATATACCGACACGAAACGCCCAATAAAAGGTTTTAAGATCATATAAATGGCCTTTTGGAAATTTGGCGCCGCCCCTGAAAGGCCAAAAGGCATTCTGAGGAATGCGAACGTGCCATTGTGAGTGATAAACGCGGTTTTCTCTATATCTTTTGGACTAATCGCTAATTGAAAATTGCCACTTCTTAAATTCAATGTGGACATCACTCCGGTATGCGGAATGTTTGTTATTAGATCATCAATCACCGGTAATGGATATCTGGGGTATCTAGTTATTGCATTAAGTTTGCGATAATCAATCGCGAATCGATACGCCTCCGGAGAATCTGACAGAAGGCCATTATTCTTGCGCGTTAAAACTACTGGTGACGCATATGGGGATTGAATAGGACGGATCTTACCCTCTTGCAACATTTTCTCAATGTGATAATCGATTATCCCTTGTTTGACCCTATCGTATCGGTAGGGTCTCAACACTACCGGTCCCTTGTCCCCAGTATCGATTTCATGGTATAAAACATGAGTTAACCCCGGCTGATCTGAAAATAGCCCTTTAAAACCATTAAATAAATTCCTTAATTTTCGCTTTTTCCCTTCACCGAGCTTTGTATCTGATAGATCAATCTCGACCGGCTTTTCCATTTTCTGCAACTGCTTAATTTGGTCATCTGGAATGATCAGAGATTTCTGATCGAAATCTCAAGTCAATTTGGACTCCTTCATAAAATCAATGCCCAAAATGTATTGGTATTGCATATTGCTAAGAATGTGAAATTCCCAGGTTTTCTGGAATTCTCGGATCCGAATCTGTAATTCAACCCGACCTAAGTGGCAACACGGGGCTCTTTCCGCCGTCACTACTCGATCTTTCGTCTTTTGACGAGGTCGATACGAAAAATATTTGCGATATACCTCTTCCGATATGAAAGATTTCTCTGCCCCCGTGTCCCAAAGGGCTGTAATGGATGTCTCATTTAAAAGAATAGGGACATACGGTAAGTCTACTGGAGTCATTGTAATGAGGATACCCTAATAGTTTGGTGTTCTGTATCTGGGGGATGTTCTGTACATCGCGATCGATCACCCCCATACTCGCATCGATCGCTTAAAAGTTTAAATATCTGTTTCGATTATTCTGACCCCTGAAAGTACTATTCCTTGAACCACCCTGTTGACCGCCCTGATTGTGGAATCTATGATCCGATTGACCACCTCGGCGTCGACCATCGAATCTCTGATTATCCACAACACCTTGACTCTCAAATCAATTGAACTCTCTCCGTGGTCTACTATTGTCCGCATATCTATTGTTACCTCTCGTTTCCCTCCAATTTTCCTGTCGATTCCTGTTAGGGAAACGATTGTTCTCGTTTGGTTTTATATCTCGGAATTCCCAACTTGAACCTCTGATCTTTCTATTTAGATACCGTTCCTCATACTTATCAATAATTTGTAGGAGTTTAGATGTGGTTTGCGGATTCCTAACCTCTACATAATCCAAAATCTGAGGTTCTAACCTACTAATAATATGTTCGATCAATTTTTCCTCCGTCATTTCGAGTTTTAAGATTTTGTGAATCTTCAACAAATCATACACAAAATCAGACGGTTTTTGGTTATGCTTTTGAGATGATGAATAGAAACGCGTTTCTAGCTCCAACCTATTTGTAACCACAGGGAACTGTTCTGACAACGCTTGCTTTAAGTTAGCGTAATCCGTCGCCCTGTCTTCAACAACCCTATAACCTAGAACCTCAAACCAATCTAGTGCCCGTTCTGTGAGATGTCCCTTTAAATATGCACAAGCGAGTTGTGTGGGTATCTCATAATATGTTAAGTTATTATCCATATTTTCCAAAAATTCAACCACATTCTCCACCCTCGATTGATTGATTGAATGAATATTAACGTCGCACTGTTCAGCTACACGAGGGCTTTTGGCGACGGACCACGTAATTTTGAACCATGGTCAAGTGACGTGGACGACACCTGAGCTGGCACCCCCCTCTCCTAACTACCACACCACACCAACGGGAGGACATTACAGCTCTCGACAGATTTAACGTGCTTCGCTGCCCTACACGGCGGGACTCCACCCTCGAAAAATACTGCTCAGGGATGATTCGAAAATTAGATCCGACTCTAAACTCGGGATTTACTCGTTGGGCGCCACTGTGATGACCCCCCTGGGTCACACCTTGAACACCAAGATTAATTTGAGGCAAATAACCACTAAGAGCCATATTGAATAATAATAATATTTATTTATTATTATAATTTTCTCAAAAAAATCTCTGATAACATATAATAAGATAATGTTACGTCATTTAAAGGGATTTGTCTTTATATTAAATTAAATTACTAAGAATAGAATTAATTACTAATCTAGCTCAACTCAAGTAAGGTTTACCGAAATAGGAGATCCGAGAAACACACGTATTCGAATTCTTAACTGTCATGAACTTTAGCTAAGTAGCTCAAACTGACGCTTACTTTAAGCGTACGTAAATTATATTTACCGCTGGCTCATATCAGCTTTCTGGTACGTCTAGCAGCACGACGTCTTCACGAATCTAATCTCTTTGAATCTTCTAGTTTTGCATTTAACGTTATTGGCTCAATAGCCGACCATCATCTCTCTTGCTATCTCGCAACCCTCGGCTTAAATACCTTATCTAATTTAAATATCCCATACTTCTTTTTGGAGTTGATTGGAAATAAACGCGAATTTATATTCCCCAGAAAGACGCCTGAGAAGATTAGTGGAAAGGTTCCGTACAGATTCGTCACTTACTCTCCATGATAAATCTAATTTATTATTATCAATTATAATATTCCACAGCAAAGTAATCTATAAAAGGGAACCCTAAGAGTAATATAAAGAAAGAAACTACCTAAGGTGAATAAGCACACGAAATCAACTTAGTTTAGCTTTAATCAATCCTTTCCTAATAATTCTGGATTCACTAATTTAGACTAGTAGCCAAAATCCGTCCTTTAGTCAAGATGCGTAAGTTCCAATTCTTACCATAGTAACACTGCATTCAGATGCTCCGCTCCTTCTGACCTACGATTATTAAACTCTAACTTTATATACCCTAACTAATTTGCATCTCAGGGTTTCTTCTTGAGAGGGATGGCTGTGAAATAAACGCGAATGCTAGCCCAAAGATTCTCCAAGAGGATTAGTTCATGAAGGTCGCGTAAAGACCCGTCACAAACCAATCAGAGTACGGCGCTGTGGTCGCAAAGCCTACATAAGACAACGAGTGTCTGGCACAGTTGTTAGATAGGTTTCTGCTGCTACAATTGTAGGTTATCAGGATTTAAGTGAGTTTGAAAGTGGTGTTATAGTTGGCGAACGAGAGATGGGACATAGAATCTCTGATGTAGCGATAAAATTTCGATTCTCACGTACGACCATTTCACGAGTGTACCGTGTGTTAGTGCGAATGATACTGTATTTATTTAAATATGCGAGTTTTAAGGCATAAATATTTATTGCGACTGCTTTGTGCAGTGTCTCCCTTGTAAGAGAATGTACAAGTGTGGGTGAGCGAGGTGGGGGTGACAATCGCAGCGCCAACACCGTGAATGTAGGGAATCCGTTAAAACATCAAATCTACGGCATCACTACGGCCGGAAAAAGAACATGCAAGAATTTAGCAATAGTTTATTAATTACAACGTCGACGGAAATAACTTTTTAATGCGTGTGTGAAAGGATTGCATAGAATGAACATAGTACGATCAATTTTTGTTTGCCAAAAAGGATTCCTTAAAAAGACATTTATCTTGAGTTCTCTACCTTGGATTTCTCAATATTATTTGAAGATCAGCTTAAATGAATTTCCAAAAATACTTTACACTGATCTCTTCATGACTCCAAAGTTTCCTGTTTAGAAAATTTACATCTATTAAATGAATATACTAAACATTTTTATCATTTGTTTTCCATGAATCTCACTTCTGTGTAGTGGCGAATGCCTTAAATATCTAAATCTACAGCTATGTAACATTTGGAATACATTTGTTTATCAACAGAAACTCCAAAAAAATCGTCTTTTTCTGCTATTATTATTCTAATATTGTGACGTGTTACGCGTCTTTTCTTTAACAAGTCCTTTGGGTTCTTTGGGCCAGAATTAATGGCAACTCTTTTCCAACCAAATCCGAGAAATGAGATGTGAATAAGAGATGCAAATAAACGGACTTTAAATATCGGATCTTAGAGTAAGCGGGATGACAATGTAAAGAAATGTTAGACAATTGATGTACGTTGTGGCAGTTGATGATTATTACAGTTCGTGCTTCAAGTTTGAATGAGTTCTACGTGACGTGGATTCATGTTATCAGTAAAGTTGCGTCCCATCGCATATAAAGACAAAAGTGGTCACTTCTACAAGTTGTAATAAGGTAGGATTGATTATTTAATATTAGAATCGAAGATTAGGCGGTTCGCTTATTGATATTGGTCTGAATTGGATTAGATCTTATTACAAATATATATATATATATATATATATATATATATATATATATATATATATATATATATATATATATATATGTATATATATATATATTGTGTGTTGCGTATTGAGTCATCGTAGATTCTCTCATATTAATTATTGTAATTAAATTTGTTAAAGGTTTAAGTTGAATATCTTAATAAAGTCATATTAAGATAATGTTTGATACTAGTTCTTTCGCTGATCCTACACCTCTAGCTCACGCTGATGCTTCGAGAGATGTATTTCCAAGGGCAGGTACATCACAATATTCATTTACGACTTAAGACCAACGGCCATATTTTCAAAAACTACCTTTATCCAACAGATGGCGTTGTTTGCAACTTGGATGACGTCAAAGCGATAATGTTTGTAAAAAGATAACCCTTCGTTACTATAGCAACGGGGTGTGGTTAAGAAATGATTGACAGATATAGTCGGTTTCAGAACGCATGCGCAGTTGCAGTAAAATAAACAAAGAAAGAAAGTGTTGTAAAAGTGCTGTCTTTTAGAATTGCCTCGGAAATGGGTGAGCTGTCTTTTTTTTTTTAAACTCGTGCAAATATTTTGGGATATCTACGAGTGAATGAACAAGTACGCGCGTTTACATTTTCTTAGGTATCATAAACATTGCCCATAGGGTTAAGAAGAAAGATGGAATTTAAAAAGGAGCTTTAATTTTTGGAGGAAGGATTTGATAGACCTCCAGTTTTATTTTTGTAGAGATATCTTTTTTATTTGTCTTAGCGTATTTAATTAAATATTTTTTTGTCCGATAGGTATGTAATAAATTTCCTTCTACTCATATCTTAGATACAAATTGTATTTGAAATTGCTGTGTAAGAATACTCATCAGAGAAATAATCATTTTCAATTAGAGTCTTTCACAAGAAAATGTTACTTTTCTAAGAAAATAACCTAGAGCTATTTTTTCACAAATAATTTGTATAATTCTGTTTTCAGACACAACTATTTCTTGTTTTACAAATTAATGTTATTATTTCCGATACGCATGAAAATATGACAAAAATTTCACTAAATTACAGTTGTCGCCAAACCTGAAGAAAAGTTCGTTATTTGGAAAATTTCGTGAAATCGTGATTTATCTTTCAATATAGTTTAAAAACCACTTAAAACCAAAGTTCGATAAATGGAAAATGCCCTTAGCAATTTGGAGGTTGTTTGACGAAGAAAATCATAAAATGTGTTCTTGGTTTCAGGAAAAAAGTTCTCCAAATAAAGAAATTCGCAAGATAGAGGTTCGCAAAATGGGGAGAGCCGACTATGTTATATTCATCGAATTAATTTCCAAATTAAGCTTTCCTTTTATTACACTTCCTTAAGTTGGTATGGAATTGAAAACCTGTTTCCTTGTTGAATTTTAATAATTGTTCTTATAGATAATCCGAGAAAAAGCATGAACATTGTTAAATTTGGATACCTGGAAGAAATATGAGCATCTTAAAAATATTAACTTAAATGTTTTAAAAAACTAGCGAGAGTTCTCAGATCTAAATTTATATAAAACTTTTATATATATATATATATATATATATATATATATATATATATATATATATATATATATATATATATATATATATATATATATATATATAAAGTATCTTCAAAAAATTTCAAAATTATCTTGAACAGAAAAAAAAAAAAAATTATTGAATAGAAAACCCTTTCATATCTCTTCCAAAATGAAAATCTGAGAAAAACACATTTAAAATTTGTAAAAGCATAATACAGAAACTAATAATGTTTGTAAATCTCTAATTTTTTAATACGTTTTTTTCCAACTGAAGAAGGTTGTAAAAATGCTTGTAATTTTCTATGAGACAAAAATCGTTTTAACCTATAATTATATATCGTATAGGAGCTAATCTCTGACTGCAATGTAATGGTATTAATAATTAATCATTATTATTGTTGTTACTAAAATCAATAACTGTATGAATCACAAAACTTGAATTTTATTTTACATATGCAGCATAGTATAAGTCTAATTGTCATACATCTCTCTCTTTGACACTATTGGTACTGCAATTCATGGTTAGCTGTTCTGTGATTAAGATTTAATTTTTTTGATAAGTATGTAATTATCCTTTTATAGATCATATCTAAGAAAAAGGATTTAAATTAATTATTTATATAGTTTTATTTTTAAAATCGGTCTTTTTAATAAAATTACGTAGTATATATATATACATTACATACGTTCAATAAATGTATATTAATCATTTGAATTAATGAAATTATATACTTATGTATAAAACAACACTTTGTTATAAGCAGATTTCAGCCTTTATTAGTATATGTATTTTTATGTTACTAATAATTTTTGAATTGTGCGTTCATTGAAGATATTTAATTTACATAGTAACTCTTTTATAAATCAATACAAATTATTGGATTTTAAAAATATGAAGAAGCCAACAAGCTGATTCTTTGGGATGACAAAAAAGGAGGGAAAAAAATCGGGTGGGGCTGTGCTGGGACACACAGCCGTTGGTTTTCACGTGAAACATCTATGTTAGCGAATCGCTTTTAAAGTAAAAGATTGAAATAAATAAAAACAGGATTGACGGTGTTTTAAGTATTTTAATAAAAAAGAACAGATGCATAATAGAAACATAAATTATTATTACAATTAATATTCGACAACGATTTTATTTAACATAGGTCTGTGATATGTGAAATAAGAAACATACGGCATAATGTCAACATTAATATTTCTGGTGAATGTACAGTCTATAGTGGTATTGCCTAATGTTGTCGGTGATGTTTGTGCGTAGTTAAAGCCGAATACCATATAATCGGAGTTCATCAATATATTATCGCTTTCAATATCTCCTGCATGGGCAACCAAACTTTGTGCATTGAAAGCAGATACGATCAAAATTAATTGCCGTCGTCGATGTAGGTAGCCACCCTGGTCTTCATTGCGTTCGGCTAGGACGTCTCGCTTACAGAAGGCTCTTGCTTGCATTGACAACGTGGGAAGGCGATGATTGGCCATCCGATCGTACTCGTCGCGAATATCTTTCACCGTTGGCGCCGTGCTGCCTCGCCCGTGATAAAATTTAAAATCGTCTTTATCATTGGTGAGATACAGACCGTCAATCGATGTTACTCTACTCAGCGCAACGTACACAAGCTGTATCTGTTGTGACTTATCGTAGTTGAAAACGACTTCGTCGAATGTGCCACCTTGCGACTTATGGATGGTGATCGCGCTTGCGGACACAACCGGAAATTGGTTACGTCTACACTTGATATTCCCACCGAGCGATATGTTGGCGGCTCTGGTCACAATAGGTGTCCACTTTAAATCTAACACATCACGTTTGTACATAACGTGGGGCTTCACTTTTACTCTACATAGTTGGCCCATGCTTGGATTTGGAAACTCCAGCCAAAGGCGCACTCTCTTCCGAATTCTTGTTGAGGTTGACGGCTGAGGTTCAACATCTGCTTCTGTCGTTCCATAGATTGTCACCTGTTCGTTTTCAGTGAGATATTCTATATACTTAAGCGTACCGATTGCATAAATGGTAATCACGGTGAAATCAATCGAATGCTGATCGGGTCAAGCAGTGGCAGTCCGCTCGGCTTTGGAGGATAACGAAAACCGTTTGAGCGCGACAGCGTCGGGATTTTATTGGCATCTATCGACTTGCTACAGGTACTGCATAAGCGAAATTCCGTCACATTTTCATCGGGGAATTTTGTTTGAAGGAAAGAAATGTTGCGATGTTTCACTTTCTTTAAGTCTCTTTCGAACCATAGTCGATCACAAACGCTGCAAGATAAACCAAACGGATTGGCTTCAAATACCATTTTGAAGCGTTTGTCCACTGAACGCCAATGATTTTGCATTGCTTCACTTCTACTGATATTAAGATCTCTCAGTTCCGTGGCAGGTCCAATAGATATATCGATTGTCTGTTCATTCGTTACGTCCATTAGTACAGGTATTCCAGTGGTAGAGGTGCTCGCGAGGTTGGTGGCAGTCTGTTCATTCGTTACGTCCATAAGTACAGGTATTCCAGTGTTAGAGGTGCTCGCGAGGTTGGCGGCAGCAGAAAAGTTCCCCGCGGCGTCGGCTTTGCGACGTTCCCGAAACCGTCTCGCTCGCTCGGCGCCGGACATTGGGGTACCTGTGTGTGGCCCATAGCTCTTTCCAACGAAAGCCGTGATTTATATTTCTGGCTGGCTCTTGCACGAGCTGAGGCCGACATAGCAAATGTCTATATATTTTTTTTTATCACTTTCTGGTTATTTTTAATATAAATACTGTCCAAATTACACTTATTTTTGTATGAATCAATCGGTTTCAATAATCTTGATAAACACACGAAAGAATCACCGCGCTATCAAGTCGGAGTCACGAGTTACACTGAATAGAAACGAGCGAGAGCGCCGGTTTCGCACAGTTAACGCATTACCCCTCCCCCGCCGCCCCGCTCGACCCAGACCCGGACTCAAGGTCATAACAGCGAGCTGACTACATAAGTGAAATATTCACACCACATTTTTGTTTCTAAGACTAATAGTTTTGTAATTATTAAGGTACGATGATATAGACCTTTTCGTTAAGGTCCACTTTTTGAACCTGGTACCCGTATGTTTCGGCGCGATTTTAAAGACGTTTCACGTCAAAAAATTCTTTGGGAGGAAGAAATTACTTTCAAACAGCTGAAGAAAACACATCAACAGTTAGAATGCACACGTTTTTTCTTGCATAATGTGCGATGAGCAATATTGCTCTTTGAACGGTGAAGGACAAACGGGTCAAGCAGTCGTAAAAGCCACAGATTGGGCTTCTTTCACTCACCCCTCCATTGTGGAGAGAGACGAGACACCAGATACTTTTTGTCTTCAGTTGCTTCCCTAACCAGTTTATGTCGTCTGAAATGAAACTCTTAGTACAGAGAGTTTTGTCGTATTTTCATAAATACCAGAAATAATAACATTAATTTATAAAATAAGAAATGGAAATGTGGTTAAAAAAGATTACAACAATTTATGAAAAAGTGCCCTAATAACCATTCATTTTCACAGAAAAATGACGTTTTCTTTTTAGACTTGTATCGAAACTTATTATGTTCTTGATGAGAGTTTCTTATAAGGCAATTCAGAAATTCAAATTTAAGTACAATTTATTTCTACCATCTACATTTTCTTAAACAGGATACCACATAATGTAGCCTATTTTCTGAGTTACTACATTAAATGAAACTGTTATTTGGTTACCCAACACACACAAGCGTAAAAATTAAACAATGTGTTTGAAATGAATTAGGAAAGGAGCTTATAATTTTCTTTGAGACAAAAATCGTTTAAACCTACATTTAAATTATATAGAAGCTAATCTCTTATTGTTATCTAATGACATTAACATCGAATTATTATTATTGTTACTAAAATCAATGACAGTATGTGACTTAAAACTTGAATTTTCATTTACTTGTAAAGGGTGTTTTTTTAGAGGTATAGAACTTTAAATTGCAATAAAACAACGATGTATTATTCGATTGACATGAATTTTTTTTTATTCGAAAGATAATCTTGTGGCAATACATTTTAACTATGATTTCTGGCATAGGACTGCCACGGCTGGCTCGGATGTAGTCCAATCTGGACGTCCAATTTTCGATGACTTTTTCCAACATTTGTGGCCGTATATCGGCAATAACACAGCGAATGTTGTCTTCCAAATGGTCAAGCGTTTGTGGCTTATCCGCATAGACCAATGACTTTACATAGCCCCACAGAAAATAGTCTAGCGGTGTTAAATCACAAGATCTTGGAGGCCTATTCACAGGTCCAAAACGTGAAATTAGGCGGTCACCAAACGTGTCTTTCAAAAAATCGATTGTGGCACGAGCTGTGTGACATGTTGCGCCGTCTTGTTGGAACCACAGCTCCTGGACATCATTATTGTTTAATTCAGGAATGAAAAAGTTAGTAATCATGGCTCTATACCGATCACCATTGACTGTAACGTTGTGGCCTTCATCGTTTTTGAAGAATGATTCCACCAGCCCATAAAGCGCACCAAACAGTCAGTTTTTCTGGATGTAACGGTGTTTCGACATACACTTGTGGATTAGCTTCACTCCAAATGCGGCAGTTTTGTTTGTTGACGTAGCCATCCAACCAGAAGTGCGCTTCATCGCTAAACAAAATTCGCTTATGAAAATCGACCATTATTTTCGAAATAAAATTGCACAATTTGAAAGCGTTGTTCAGGCGTGAGTCTATTCATGATGAATTGCCAAACCAAACTGAGAATAAATCACTTGACAGCTGTTAAATTGGTCGCCCTCTTGGAATTAAGGCCAACTTTAACTTCTATACCTGGAAAAAAAACACTCTGTATAAATCAATTCAAATTATTGGAATTGAAAAATAGGAAGTGACCGAAACTGATTGTTTGGGATAACAAAAAATAAATAAGTAAATAAAATTTCTTTGCTCCCATAAAAATAATTTTTCTAACCGGCTTCAGTAGTAAAAGTATGAGTTAATAGCCACAGCATAAATCTTAATAAAAACAAAGATCATGTCTGCAATTTTGGCTTTAAAAAGACATACCTGTCGTTTATCACTAATTATGGAATATCGTAAGGAAATTTTTAATTACTTTTTCAGCATGGTTGCCAATCTCCAAAACAAAAAAGAAAGAGGGGAAATAAGTTCTGGATACCCCACCGAGGAGATTTAGAGTTAAAACTGACACAATTGATTCCAAATGTTTAAAAATTATTATTGAAGCACCAGATTTATTCCTCTCTTTAAAAGCATTTGTTTGTTGTTCATTTATCATATGTATTAATTAAATTTTAATTCAATTAACGTGTTTTTCTTAAGTTTTAAACACCATACTTCACTTCAGTTAGAAATTTAAATAGTTTAAAGTAAGTAGATCTATACCACTTGTCATTAAATTGGTAAATCTGCAAAAATTCAATATTAGGTAAGCAGGGGTCTACCCCAAACCGAAGAGCATGGCAAGGGGTCTATGAAACAAAAAAATTGGGGGAACATCTGCTGCATAGGATCTGCGTTTACTTTTGTTACTCAATGTTTGTCATTTTGAGTATTTCCGGTGTTGCGGTCTCCCCTCAGCGAAAGGGGACACTTGCTAAGGACTGTCACAGTTGTAAAACTGGTAAAAGTAATGCTAGTTCTTTTTTAGGGTGGTGGGGGTTAAAACAGCAGTAAATTTTGCCCATTGTTAAAGCTCTTATTTCTGGACAAAGATCAGCGGTGAAATGTTTTCGACTCTCGAAACTCTTAGAACGGTAAGATGTTTTGGGGAATCCCATTCCACACTTAGAAGAATATATCTTAAAATAATATTTAAAGTGTATAGATAAACATATTTTTGATATTATATGTAAGAACAATTTTAAAAAAGTATTTTACTTTTTATTAAAAAATTTCATGATGTAAATTTAATGTTATTTACTCATTGATAATTTTAATTTTTGACCCAATTGTCACCAACGCATGTATTATACATTTAGTACCTGATATGTGTTCACAATTTTTTACACAAACTGTAAGCGTATATGAAAAATTATAAAATTATTTGCACTAGCATTTCATATTCCGGGTTTAATTAGTTTTTATATTTTGTTTTTGTAACCATTCGCATTGAGAAATATTTTTCACTTACTAAATACATTTTTGTGAAATGTTCATAGCTGTGTGAGAAATTCTGCGTATTTTGCACATGAATTAGCAATCTAAAGTTTAAAAGTTATAGCTTAAATTTAAATTTTAGCATCGAATCTGTTGGTATGTTGATAAATTCTTCCATTTTCTTCTCTCTCATTATATGTGTTCCCCCCACAAATGTAAAAGGTTTCAAAACATTGTACTAACTAGTATGAAATTACTTCATGGAACACTCGGGATAGCAAACAATAGCATATACACAATCTACTAGATAAAGAAGAAAAGTTTTTAAAAATTCATTTATTATATTACAATAAAAGTTTAAAAAGTTTTTCAAAACAAAGTTAAATTATGTAGAAATAAAATTTTTAATTTTAATGTATATCATCTTTAGATAATTATGGTTATACGAATTTTATGAGAACGTGAATCCATTTTGCATACACATTTGTAATATTTAATTTATATGTATATTTGGTAACAAAATAATAATTTCATTATTATGTATAATGTATTATGCATAATACATGACTCGACGGGACTACAATTCTCGACTATTACATCACCTCTGCTGGTTACAGAATTTAGACTTAAACTTACACTTTTAAAAATTTTTTATTTGTGCTGGATATATACAGTTTTTTTCCCGAATCTAAGCCGCCATTGATTCTAAGCTGCGCATCAAATTCTCAACAAGTTTGTGTGAAAAAATGAAAAATAGTGTAAAAGGGTTTATCTATATCAAATTTTATGAAATTAAAATAAATTTAAAATGAGAACTAATAAGAAAAGGGAATAATTATTTATTTTATCAGTATTATAAACTTTAAATTACATACATGCCCCCGTACTTGCTCTAGATACCCCAACCAACAAATTTAACTCTAAGCCGCACCCGATTTTCAGTAGCATTATCATTGGAAAAAAAAGTGCAGCTGAGATTCGAGTCAATACGGTAATTCCTCTGCTTTAATTAAGCATTCACTAATCAATTCTTTAGTTCTATCTGTGTTTGCGATCAAAAGTGGTATTATATAACTAGTTTTTACTGCAACTGTATTGTCTTCAACAAATTTAGGTGGCTGTAGTAGCCTGGCGGTCAAGGTAACGAACTTGAGCCATGAGTTTGAGCCTTGCACCACAAAGCCGATGCACATTAAATATGTCGAGGCTCAAACGTCTTCCAAATGGTGTCGTTTGGAAGTTAGGAGAGGGGTGCCAGCTCAGGTGTCGACCTCGTCACTTGACCATGGTGCGTCACCAATCTCCCTCGAGTAGCTGAACAGTGCGACCTTAATATTCACTCTCATTCCCTCACTCAACAAATTTAGTGAATATATTTTTTTCCTTTTTTAAGAGTTGATTTGAATTCCGACAACTCGTCTTCACAAAGTTTTACAACACATAAGTCATAGTTTGTTTTTGGTTTTGTGTCATAATGCCTTTGAAATCATATTCCTTAGCAACTTAATTACAGTTTTCAAATGTCAGGCACAATACTTTATTCTTGCTTTGGGCATAAAAATATAATATTGCAATTCCCATTTTTCTTGATTGATTGAATATGGACGTCGCACTGTTCAGCTGCACGAGGGCTTTTGGCGACGGACCACGTAATTTTGAACCATGGTCAAGTGACGTGCATGACACCTGAACTGGCACTCCCTCTCCTAACTACCACACCACACCAACGGGAGGACGTTTCTGCTCTCGACAGATTTAACGTGCATCGCTGCCCTACACGGCGGGTCTTTAGTGGTACTGGGCTCGAACTCGTGAAAAAGCAAGCCACGATCCGATACCTATACCACTCGGCTACCGTGGCCACTCCCATTTTTCTTGAAAATTATGATGCTCATCCTCAGTTCATCTTTTCTTTCTCTGTTCTTGAAGTTTAATTATGTTTTTATTAAATTACTTTTTAATTTCATATGAATAAAAACCAAAACCTACTTTCATTCACAAACTATTGAGTAAAGACTACCCTTTGTCCTGGTCATCTTATGGTTTTTAAATTTAAAAAAATAAAACTTCAACTGCTTCTTTGACGTCACGCTTTTCATCTCTCATTGATTGGAGATTCAAAGAGTAGAGGGGAGGGGATGCTACCTCAGGTGTCGTCCTCGTCACTTGACCATGGCTCGTTATTACGAGGTCGGTCGCCAAAAGCCCTCGATTAACGAAAAAGGGCGACAAAAATATTCACTCACTCAGCCCTTATTAAAAGTTGTATTTTTATGTTATTAATAATTTTGCAAAATTTGTAATTATTGTGCGCTTATTTAAAGAGATATTTAAGTAACATAACTCTTATATAAAGCAATTCAAGTGATTGGAATTAAAAAATAAATAAAATTGCTTTGCTCTCAAAAAATAGTTTTTCAAACAGGTAAAAGAAACCTTTGGATAAGCTAGAGAGCACCAGTTTCTTTGCATAACTTCAACCAGTGTTTGTTAAAATAAGGGTCGCGTGACTTGCATCTGGGGTAGCTAGAAATTTTAGAAATTTTGATACAATTTTTGCATAAAATAACTTGTTTGCAGTGACGCACATAAGGGACCTCGGGTCCAATTATGTCGCCTAAATGGGATGTACACAGTGGAGCCAATTTCTTCTTTCTTGACTGCTGTCAGATTACAATTATTAAGAAATGGGATAAAATTAGAACAAAGTACAACATTTTAAAGAGTGTCAATTTTGAAATCGAGAGGAATGACATTTTTTTTTAAAAAAAAGTAAGAATTTTATCTTTATGAAGGAACTCAAAAAAGTTCTAAAGAAAATATTGTATTTTGAGGTTTTCAGCTAGTAATTTCTTTAAATTATTAAAAATAAGCATTAAGAGAGCACTTTAAAAATAGCAATTAGACGTATGTATAACACTCTAAAATAGAGATATAAAATTGGATAATAAAGACGAATGCAACATTATCTAAAAACATAGCGAATTGAGAACTGCTACTTGAGTTTAGATTCACTTTTGTGTCTTGTAAACCTTCTCCTTTTGGGTATTGTACTGAAGCGAGAGAGAGAGAGAGAGAGAATTACAATTACGGCATAGCGTAATTAAAGAACATCACAATCATTGTGAAATAAACACAAATCAAGAAAATGTATTACTTTATGAGAATTCCTTGCAGTGAAAAAGCTAATCCAAATGGAACCGAATATAATATTAATTAACTTATATAATCGACATATTTTCACTTCATGATTATCAATGTTTGGTTTTAATATCTGTAATAATGTCACAGCTATATATATATTGGCCAGGAATTTGTCTTTATACTATGTACCTCCTTCCTACTTTTAGTTATCTTAGGTATATAACTATATGTCTATTTATATATTTTTGTTTATGTATTTGTGTATATGTATATATATGTATAAATTTATTTATATGTGTATGTATATGTATATGATTATATATTGTAAAAATTCTTTTATATTGGATTATATATATAATATATATATATGTAATATATATATATAATATATATAATATATATAATATATATATATATATATATATATATATATATATATATATATATATATATATATATATATATATATATATATATATATATAATACACTGCTGAACAATTGCTAAGGACGGATCACAAATTGCTATGTAGCATAACATTAAGCGAGACATGAGGCCTAGTAGGATAAAATATATTTGCCACACTGTTCAGACATTAGAATAAAGAATATTTATTGTTCTGGAAAGTACAAAAGCTGTGAAACATCTGAAAGAAAAAAAATGTTCATTTGATCTGCGTACGAAGAAATGGAACAATGCATCTAAAAGTCAGCAGGTACCTTAAAGAAAGGTATCAGTACGAGATATGTCCACCGTGGAGTGTGATGCAACATTCCACACGTCGTACCATACTTTGCACAACATTATCCAGCAGCTGTTGAGGCAATTTATCCCATTCCTCTGTGAGTGCACGGATGAGGGTGTTCTTGTTTGTCGGAGGATAGTTTCGACCAGCAACTTGCCTCCCCAAAGCATCCCACACATTTTCAATGGGGTTTAGATCTGGAGAACGCGCTGGCCATACGAGACGTTGAATACCCTCGCTGTCTAGACAATCCTGAACAGCGAGTGTTCGATGCCATGTTGCGTTGTCGTCCATAAAAACAAATTTATCACCGACAGCACCACGGAAAAAGACGAACATGAGGAAGTAGAACTTCATCAATGTATCGTTGGCCCGTCATAGTCCCATTAGCAACCACATGTAGGCGCGTGCGGCCATTGATCATGATGCCGGCCCACACCATGAAACTGCATGTCGGATATCGGTCCTTTTCCTGGATATTTTCTGGACGATAAGCAGTACCACTCTCGTGCCAGATCAGTTGGCGTCTACAATCCGATGACAGACTGAACCTACTCTCATCTGAGAATAGTACGCATGCCCAGTCCTGTTCAGTCCAATTGTGATGCTCACGACACCATTGCAAACGGGCAGTACGGTGCTGTCTGGTCAATGGGACACACACAGCAGGTCTGCGTGCGTATAGTTCTCCTCCCCTCAAACGTCTGGCAACAGTTTTTCGGGAGATCTGCTTTACTGAGGCAGCAAGAAACTGATTTGCCACCTGCTGAGCTGTGGTGCGTCCGTTCCTTTTTGCTGATAGGACGATATATCTGTCTTCTGCAGGCGTCGTACTTCTAACACGATCTCCCCCGTGCCGTCTACTACACATTCCAGTAGTTTTAAATGACTTCCACAGCCGTGAAACAACGCTGTGAGTGATGTCGAACTCCCTGGCAACATCTGTTATTTTTCGCCCTTCTTCGATCTTTCCAATAATTCGGCAACGCATAAAATCATCTATGTGATGTCGGGAAGACATGCCAAAACTTTTAAGTTCGTCTATTAAATCTTTCCTGTAAAACTTTGACTTGAAACAACAACTGTCCACACGCGTCAAAACCTTTAAAGCTCTTATGAACGCTATCACGTGATGAACAGACGTGGAAAAAAAATTTGCATACTCATACTTCTTCTTACTAATATCCCGCACTTATTCTAATTTTCCACATTTTGCTTCCTTTCATTTTGTGGTTGCTATGGATGATAGTGTTATCCGTCCTTAGCAATTGTCCAGCAGTGTATATAAGCTGTTAGAGCATGTAAGGATATAAAAATATTATTTAATGTAGATAAAATTCTCAATTTCGTATTTAAAGCAATAACTTGAATAACAATTAACTCTGAATAATTTAGATATACAAAATTTTAATCTGAAAGGGTAAAAAAAAAAACTTTTTCACATAAGGTTTCAAGTATATTACACTGGCCTCAAAAGTTAAGGTACAACATGTTTTCGAAGCTCACCATAAAAAAATGGCAGTAACAATAAAATGCATAGTTTACATGAATGATAATAACGAACTTTAAAAACATTAATGCAAAAACGATTGCTACCACTTTTATTTTATAGAAAAGAACGTATATTTATGAGTGAGAGAAAAAAATATGCAAATATCAAGCTTTCGTACTTTTTGTGTGTAAGTTGTGTTGATTTTCAACAGTTGTTGGCAGTTTCGGTGACAATAGTCAATAGAGTTTAGAAAATGTCTCAGAGACGTCGTTTACCCAATTCGTTATGGTGGCGGGCAGTTGGATGGATGGAAATGGGATTGTCGCAGGCTGATGCTGCGAGACGTCTCAATGTGTCTCGTAGTGTTGTTCAGCGACTTTGGGATCAATACCAATCCGAAGATTCTGTGTCCAGAAGACCTGTTCCAGGCCGACCACGAGCTACAACACCTGCAGAAGACCGTTTTCTAGCTCTTTCGGCACGAAGGAGAAGAACCACTACTGTGCCGCAGCTCGTTGCAGACCACTTTCAAGCATCAGGAAGAAGAATCTCCGCTACTACGGTGCGAAATCGTCTTCACAATGCAGGTCTGTATGCAAGAAGACCAGTTGTGTGCGTTCCCCTCAACGGACGACAGCGAAGGAACCGCTTATGCTGAGCAAGAGAACATGTTTCTTGGACGCAGCAACAATGCGCTTCTGTGCTGTTCACAGACGAGTCCAGATTTACAATGGAGAGTGATTCAGAGCGTCTACTGATCTGGAGGGAACAGCGCACTAGATACCATCAATCAACACTGTTGAAAGACACAGTTATAGAGGTGGTGGAATCCTGGTTTGGGCAGGGATCTCGCTCAGTGGCCACACTGATCTGCATGTGTTCCATGGAGGAACCGTAACTGGTCTTAGATATCGGGATGAGATCCTTGATCCATATGTCCGCCCATATACTGCTGCTATTGGTAACGACTTCATTCTGATGGATGATAATGCACGACCTCACCGAGCTCGGATTGTTGAGGAGTATCTGGAGAATCACGGTTTAGAACGAATGGAATGGCCAGCTCGATCTCCAGACCTGAATCCTATAGAACATCTTTGGGACTATCTTGGCAGAGGTTGCTGCTTTAAATCCTCCTCAAGGTCGTTGCATGAGCTGAAACAAGGCTTACTCTGTGTCTGGTCTTCGCTTCCTATTCCGGTGTCCGACAACTTAATAAACAGCTTGGGAAATCGATGCCGCCAATGCATTCAAGTTAGGGGTGGACACATTCCTTATTAGAACCCATTTTTGTATTGTTTTTATGCCATTTTACCACATAACACTGTGATGTGCTGTTTTCTCCAAGAATGGACTTTTCCGCAGAGATTGCTTTTTTTGTTATAAATCGTTTTTGCAATACACTTATACAAATTTCTATGACGCATTCAATAAAAAACTATTTAATGCACATATCCTCCAAATTTTTTGTTTCTACATTCATTCATTTGCAAATTAGACACAAAAACCCGGTCGTACCTTAACTTTTTGAGGCCAGTGTATTATAAAAAAAAACAATTTTATGAATAAATTAGAAAAATAATGAGGGAAAAAAGTAATCATCAGCTCTGTCATTAATAAAAAAATAAATTTTATTATTCTGAAGTTCAGAATATAATATTAAATAAAAAAAAAAATTTTTTTTTGGTGTTACTAAAATTTATATAGTAAAATAATGGAGTGTATTAATCCATTGTACGTTATTATTTTTTATTATTGAAATACTATGAAGTGTCAATTTCATAAGAAATCAAGAAAAAATTCTTCCTTGTACTAGAGATATCACTTTTTATATTGAAAATTATTTTTATTACAAATATAAAAAAAAAAATTCCTTAGAACTATCATAAAACAACACGCATAGTTTTTGAAATACGAAATATTAAGCGATCTTTTGTCATAACATTCCTGTGATTCAAAATCCTAGGTCAAAGCTCGAAAGAGCTACCCAATCTGGTTATCTCCCCCCTTTCCCCAACGACTATTTTTAGAAAGTAACGGGGAGTATGACAGAACCCTATGCAATGACGTAGATTCAAGACGCAATCCACAGGGTTGCCTTATATTCTTATTACTTTGCGATCCCCCATTTTTTCATGGAAAAAAGCAGAATTAATATTTCTGAAGTGATTAAAGTCATTATTTGTGAAGAAAAATATTCTTTTTCATAAAATATAGTATTATTAATATGTATCTAAGCAGCTTATGCCATAATTTTCTTCTAAAACAAAGTTAGTTTAACTTTGTGCTTAGAATACATACACGAGGCGCTATCTGCAGCCATTTTATTAAAGCTTGCCAGACATGGCGTCAGAAAATTCTAGAAGCAAAGATATATGTATTTTTCGCAATTTTAAAATTTTCTAGACAGTAAATGACATTTCTACATTTCTTGGTGAATTTATATGTGTGAGTAATTTACGTTCTCAGCAAAAGTTTTACACCTATATAATGTGATTTCATTGTGCTAAAGTGTTACTACGTTTTCAGTACAGGTGGAAGTCCCCCTTAAGTAAATAAGTAAGATATAATTCTTTACCTAGTTAATCTTTCTCCTTTGCTTCGAGTTATATAATCTTTAAAAAAATTTGTAGACTAATGAAGTTTAAAAAACAAATAATCTCCTAAAATCACTTACCACACATTTGTGCAAGTTTTCTGTTCCACTAATCTCAGATCTTCAATTTAAAATCGTGGAACAAATTTTGCATTCACGAAATATCTACAAATATTCTTTGGAGTATATAAATCGATAAGTCGTTCAATCACACGGCAAAAGCTAGAAAATCAGTGATTCTACAAATATGTTAAAAACCTGGAAATCTAAAAGAAATCCAACAGATTAAAGGATACACAAAATCATAGTATAAAATTACATTACAAAAATAGTAAAATAAAAACAATTCAATTTTATAATTCAAAATTATGAAATATGGAATTATTGAATCTAGAATTTTAGATAGCAACCTCACGACACAAGCTCTGTAATGAATGTGATTTTGTTTAACTCAATAATAAGCCAAACAGTTAACTTGAAAATATTCAGAAATGAGGCAGAAATTAACAGTATCCCAGAAATCTTCTATGGGGGCACCAAAAAGCCAGCATTATTCATTGCCCCTAAGCGGTTTCCTAACATCTGTAAACATCAAGAATGATGTTCAAAAGTTGTGATTTTTTCACCATTTTTATCGTTACTTCAACAATTATATAATTTTTTTACATTCATTTGATAAGTATTTAAAAAATGCAAACTGTATTTTAAAAGCTGAAACTTTTTTCTTACTTAAAATTATCTGCGAAACGAAACTATCAATACTTATTAATATTTATTAACTAGATGAAGATATTTTACAAACTTAACTCTAACATCGTAATCATTTTTACCATGCTTGTACCATAGTTAATACAATATGAAATAAAAAAAATATTAAAACAAAAGTGTAACATTCCTAACATATCTCCAGTGGCTCTATGTACGTTAAAAAATTCTTTTTTACACACACACATCCGGGAAGTTCAGTTCAGTTCTTCAGCAGAGTGCGTTCACTAAAAACAAACGCCATTGTTGCTACCTTTTGATCTGCGTCAGGATGTAGTGGATTTTTGTGCGAAATGAGAGGGAAGCTTTTAATTTATGTGCGATAGACGTGTGAACTAGGTAAACATGAAGTGCAATATTTCGCTAATCATGATGAATGATCGGAATCTGAGAAGCAATGTTTTGCTTTGGTTGTATTGGTATTTAAATCACAAGGAGCCTGCTGCAGTCACATTTGCATCTTGTGTACAAACATAAGATAATGTTTTGCCCCGACGTCTCTGTTTTTCATCAACATACAGAAATGTGAAAAGGTGTTGATATTTTGCGGTTTAAATATTTTGTGTGATGTGTAGTTCTGAGGACATGTAAACATGTTATTAATTTCAGCTAAAAAGACATCTTCCGCTATTCATGCAACTATGCCACTTCATAAGCATTCTGTCTCGTATTTCCTTATTGCTGTTCATCTAATTCTATGTCCTTGTTACGGTAAGTTTTGAATTCTGTTGTTAATGTATTACCCTCATGATAGATAACCGGTAGGTAACCTATACATTATATTGTAGAAAGGCCTGCTTAGGAATTCTAGTTTTAAATGCTTAAATGCGTTTGTTCTGGACAGCATATATTTGTTTGTGTGTGCCATTGGGAACTATGGGTTTACTGTCAGATTTAATGAATACTGAAAAAGAAATGAAAATTTGATAATGTAAATTTTTTTTGTTACAAATATCTTTGGTGGTATAATGTTTATGAAAAGTTTGGTGTAATTATTTACCTGTAAAAATCTACTCTGGATGTTTGTTTTTATGTATCTTCGAATATATTTAGTTTTCTTATGGTATATACTATTTTGTTTTTGGATAAAACATGAATTTGTTATGAATTGTATATTTAAACATATAATCAAAATGTGATTTTTATTTATAGCACTTTTATACCATTTGAGACAGATTCACATCTATTTGAAGTACATCATAAGTTATTTTTAAACATCACATATTGATAATTGTTTTTGTGTTAATTGTACAGGTTTAAGAATCTTAAGTGTTATGTGTAAAATACAAATTTGTCTATGAATAATTTTATTAGTTACATTTTTAAAAAAAATTATGTAAATTTTGAATGTGTTTTATGTTTTGTTAAGATAAGTTTTAAATATTTTCTTTGTTAGAAATTTTATTTCTTCATAATGCAATTTGTTGATTCATGCTGAAATGATTAAAATGACTGGTTTTTTGGAGGGCAGTCCTAACAAAGAAGTAAACTTAGAAAGTGACTATGTTCAATTTAAACACTGTCCTCATTGTGATGAGCAGAGGTGAAGAATAAAGTTATAGTTAAAGGAGTTTGCAATATTTTTTTTTAAAATTACGCCTGCCAACGTCCTCTTGGACATAAGGCATCTTGCAGTCCAATATAAAGCAGATGTCGCTCTAGCAGGAAGGAGAACTCCACAGTTGTCTTGCGAGAGAAGTAGAGCGGGAATTGAAATATATGAGAACAGAAATTTTTTGTCTAACATATGTTTATATTTTGGTTAATATTATGACGCAAGACTGTTCAGTACTTTCTTGGAACCTTCTACCATGTTATAAAAGTGATATCTGTAATCTGGTGTATTTTTTATAGTATTTCACAGTAAAATCTTAGGAGGACCCACTGCTGTTTTTGGCGCCAAAAATTTTTCCGCCCAAAAGCGCCAAATTGAAGGTTTTCAAAAAGGCGTCAATGACGAAAAACTCTTGGGAAGCGCATGCGTCAGCAGGGGGGGAAGGGGGGATGAAATGGGCGTTTCGCAAAGATGAAATCGAATAAATACATTAAATTATCATATAAAGAAAAAAACGGAGAAAGCAATGAAATTCATTTTAAAAAAGCATTCTAAAACCAGTGTGTACAGCATGATTTATATTTTTAAAAAAGGATGAAAGGGGCGTTTCGCAAAGATAACATCGAAGAAATACATGAAATCAATCATTTTAAAAAATGTTAAAAAGCACTTACCTTACGCTTGCATTTCGTCATGATCTGTTGGTGGATACACCCTTGCGATGGATGCAAGGAATTTATGAAAATTCTCATTCACCAACTTGTGATCGTTAGATCGCCGCCACATGTCTTATTAACTTTGTCATATTCTTATTAACTTTCAAGTCATTCACCACGAACACATTCATGCTCTTGCCAAACCAATATCTCGTCAAACGCAAGATAATTATTATAGCAAGCTTGCTTTCGCTAAACCAAGTGCCCTTTCTCACACTCCGAACGACGTCGTGGCGATTATCTTTCGACTGGTTCACTTTCAAGTAATTTCCTTTCACACGCCATTCTTAACAACAACCGGTGGAGAGCGAACCTTCTCCAGCGAAGTCAAATGTCAAAATGACGTTTTTTCGGAAAAGGTGAAAAATGTTGCACTTTATTTAGGGTTGCCATTTTTTCCGTGATTTGAAAATCCAAATTTTTTTGATGAAATGGAAGGGTTACCATATTGTAACCTTTATCGCTCAAAATTTGGCGACCAAAAGTGGGTCCTCCTAGGATTCAACCGTATTTCACAATTGAAATACTCTATAAAAAATACTCTTGCAGCAGTTCTTAAACTTTCTCAGACCCCCTTTATGCATTTGTCTAACATTGTGGACCCCCAAGATTTTGCACATGAGTTTCTACTATTTTTTGAAAATATTATATTGTACTAGTGACTGGGTAGTTGCAGACAATAAAAAAACTGAACATATACTCTTGATCTAAATACATGTTCCAGTAGACTTTTTAATGAAGTTGTGTAAGATGGTACATCCTTCGATTTTTTTTTTTTTATGAAGTTTATCAGAATTTGTAAAAGAGGGTAATCTTAACACATTAAATGGGAGACCTTTGCAGACTCTTTAGAAAGGTACTGGCTATTCCCAGGGGTCTGCAGACCTCAGTTTAAGAATCCCTGTTCTATTGTTTTCTTTGTATAGAGGCTTAAAGTTTCATAATGCTGAAACTCAGTCAAACTGTTGAATTATAATACCCTTTAAAAGCTGGTGAAAGTGAAATATAAGGTGGTCTCTGATCTGTATCAATATTCATATGAAATTAGCAACATGCAAAAACCAAATGTTCTCTAACAATGAAAATCAATAATTTGAATGTTTTCAAGAGAACTATGGGACATAAGCTAATTAAGGAAATTTTAATGTTATGAAATAAGAACTACACCATACATAACGAACAAAGATTTAGTTTTTGTTAGAATATTAATTTTTGGTGAGATCCTGTTTTGGTTCACTCCCTAAGGCTGAATTTTTTCTTGTGGCTAAACTGGCTATAAGTTTGCCAAGGCAACCCTATTTGTTATGCAAAATTTAACTATTATTCTTCTGGGAAAACACAGCATCTGTTATTTTGTTTTTATTATGGAATTCTTATCAGGGGAAAAAATCTTGTTTTTCTGCTTAACATTTTGAGGACGGCTGGCCGATATAAAGGCCAAAAGGAACAGACCTTTAAAAGACGGCTCTGGCCGTTGTATCGGCCACGCAATGCTTTCCCCTCTTAACAGCTTTCGAAACAGCATGAGGCCTATTACAGACCTGGAAAATCATTTGCTTGACCGGTTTCTTTTGTATTTAAAAAGGAGGGGAACACAGTTCCCTCTTTAACCCTTATCTAGAAATCCCTCTTTTTTCCCTTATGCTTAAATTCTCACTAGCGGAGAGTGCATAGTTATTTTTTCAAGCGATTTTGTCATCTCGATTACCTAATCATTTCATTTTAAACCAATTTGATTTTTAAAAAATGCCTAAACGTAAAGGGGACTTACCACTGATGAAATTCAGAAAGTTTTAGCAGATTTAGAAGATTAAGTTTTTGATGATTCTGATTCCGATTGTGAGTTAGAAAATGAGGAAGATGATCTGATCTCTGCTCAGCAAAAGTAACACATTGTTAAAAGTTTTGTGTAATAAACGCTCAAAATAGTGTAAATAATTTGTCTAAAAGTGTAATATTACTTTCTGTGGTATTTATTTTATGTTAAAATTGTAATATTCGCAAGCAATGCCGTTTCTTAAATTATAATGGCGATTCAATGAAAAACATAGTGAAATGTTAACGATAGAATCAAGTTGGCAAATGTCTAGCTACTGTCAGAACTCGAGCTTTATTAGAACTTTGTAAGACCCGCCGTGTAGGGGAAGTGATGCAGGTTAATACTTTATCCACCGCATTAGGATTTACTGCAGGTTTTTTTCATACAATATATTTTTTTTTTGGATCACTACATTGAAAATTAAGGAATATACATAAACAAAATACTCCACTTTGGGAAATTTAATCCGTTAGAGCTAATAAATTAATTAAAAGATATTCCACTGTAAAATTAATTGTATACACCGTTCACTTAAAATAAAAAGTCAAATCGTTTTCAAAGAATATTCCTGTTAAGTATTGGTAGAATATTCCTTCTCTAAATTGGAGCGGTGTGGTACTTGCGAGAAGGGGGTGCCAGCTCAGGTGTCATCCACGTCACTTGACCATGGCTTAAAATTACCTGGTCCGTTGCCAAAAGCTTAACAGTGCGACGTTAATATTAACTAACTCCAAAAAATACAGTACAGATTATAATTATTTTTATACTTAAAAATGCAATATCCGTCCCTATTCAATTAAAATTACAGCGTTATAATTAATTACTAAGCACAAACAAATTTTGAAAACTTGTCCAAATGATGTAGTGTGGAAGAGAAAGTTTATTTACTTTAAGTACCATAACGGATAAAAGCATTTATTGTGAAAAATAGATCAATTTCTTAATTCCAAATGTGCATAATAAATGTGGGCTTTTTTGCAGCGCACACCAGAATTGCTTGGAATGGCAGAATTTTTTCCTACCTACTTGACAAATATCGTTATATTTTGGACACTTCACACAATATCTTTATAAATTATAGCCTATGTGTTCTTCTGATGTATAAGCTATATTACTGTAAAGTTTCATTAAAATCCATTCAGTTGTTTTGCGCGAAAGACGGCCAAACATCCTCACAAACTTTCACATTTATAATACATATCTAGATTACACAATGTATTACTGTACAGAAACGTATTTTTACTGTTATCTTACGTTATGCTGAATGAAGAATTTTTTTAAAAAAAATTTATATTGAAGCATAAAAAAAGCGTATTTTTAATGGTGTATAAACAACAAAAAACAAAAAAAGAAAAGATATTTACAACAAAAATTACAGAAATATTCGTTACAGATTCTTAAAATTATCCATTTTAATCCTTCGACTTTATTTATAAAATGCACACGAAAACTAACTTCGACATTTTTATTATAACAATTGATGTATAAAAAAAAGTCGAGTATTCGAACCAGAAACTCTTAATTCGATATAATTTCTTTGAAATTTGTAGAAAACATATATTACAAGCTCTTCAACATAAGAAAAAAGCCTCGATTTATACAAAAACCTTAAAAGCAAAAATGAAATCCTTGCTTTTGTTACACAATTATTCTTTGAAAGTTCTACAGTGTTGGATTTCCTGATTAAAAAAAATTAAAGTAAGTGTCCTTTATAATAATAATTAAAAAAATTTGCAAAATGCTCTAAAATCTATCTGAAGAATAAATATAATCAGAACGTAGTCTAATAGATAGTTATATTGAAGTAAAAAAAATGTGTTTGATCTCTTTTTTTTTTTTTCGCACAGTTATTCGTGAGTCACACTTTTTAGGTATGATAGTACAAAGAAAAAAGTGTTCGGGTGCACTCTAAGGCTATTGAACTTTTGAAACTCTGAATACAGAATCATATGGTTCTTGTAAATGAGCATGAAAGCAGGTTGTAAAATCTTTTATATCGATATAGAATGCTTGTCCCTCTTGATTATTGTTGATGCTTTAGTTTTTGGTCATTGTTGATTATCCTAAGCCTTTTTTGGTGTAATAAAACCTAGAAGGGCACATCTGCCTTCTTGTAAATCTTCCAAGGTTGCTTTCAAGTAGCCGGAAAACTATTCTTCCTCTAGTTGCCGTAATAAATCTTTAGAGAGTGCATTTCTTTTTCAATGAAATTATCGTACGTAGGATAAATAGAAACTATGCCGACCAAGCCCTTCTTCAAGACTGTCCTCTTCTACTTTGCGAACGTTATTAGGAGAATGAAAATAACCCTCTTCGGGGAACTGATATTGTGTTAGATTTTGAGAGATAAGGTAAAAAGCACCCAATCACTTAGGGCAGTGATCCGCAACCCCCGGATCAAATGGTGCCGGGCTATCTAAAGAACATTAATCTATTGCCATTTTATTGAAAGTGGTGCATTTCTCTCGGATTTGCGCAACTTTCAGAAGAAATCACTTTTATTCATTTTTGGTGTAACTATATTTTATTCTGAAGGCATATTTAAATGTAACTAAAATAAAATTGTTAAATCAAAACAATCTAAAATATAAATAATCAACGTGTCCCTCCCTTATGCACAAACTCACACACCAAAGTCAGTTCATTACCGCACAAAAATCAGAGCTGTAATCTTAGAATTTAAGGAATATAATATGCAATTATTTTGAAATTTTAAATGAAAAGTAAGGATTATTCAAAGGCTAAAAATATCCCTTTTTTGTACAAAAAGTGAAAAAAAAAAAATTAAGAAGTCCCAATATGTTACCCTTACTCGCAAAAGAAACAATTAATTAGAAATAAGAATAATATAATCCTTTTGAATAAACAAGTTTGTCGAGATGCATGAAGCTCCTCGGCAACTTAAATATGTTTGTAGTCATAATATTTAGTCTTTGATATCAGCTTATTGTTTGCGTTTTACTATCATGTATTCTAAGAATTCAAGAATTTTCTTTTTACTAATGAAAACAATTTATTAATGTTGGAAAAAATATAATTTTAAATTTCTAATGTATATTTAAAGAATTTATTTTTAGGAACACGAGGTATATATAAATTGATAAGTTATTAATATTTCATTTACGAGTTCTATTAGGGTCAAAGTAATAAGACGGACCTCATAATTTAAATGACGATCAAGTAACGAGAACAATAGTCGAGCTAGAGCCCCCACTTCTTATTTTCACACCACGGCAACGTAAGGACTTTGATTTTATGCGTATCAGCTCTGCTACACAATGGAACCTCTAATCGTGACCATTTTTCAATAATATATTTCAATAATATCATAATATAATGGATTATGGAAAAATAAAAAATGACAATTATATACATCAAATCTTTCATTCCTTTATGGAAGATATATACGAAAATCCTTAAGAGGATTTAAATTTTTAAGATTTTTCTGGCATGTTCTAAAAAAGAAAAACAATTATAAATTGAGCAACAATGAAGTTTCCAAAAAAGGATTTATGGCAATATGTTTATTGATATGCAGATGCTTGTAAGAGCTTTTAAACTCATTTTATTGTCGATTTGAGAAAGTCTGAACTTTGCATTATAACATAAAGAGACATGATCAGCAATTGGGCTTTTTATTTTATTTTGTATTTTTGCTTATAATTATGTGCAAGTAATGAAGAATCATATTATTTACTTCTTATTTCTAATTTGACTATTTTAAATTTTAACACCAGGTGTGTATCAAATTCCAGCATTTATATATATGAATAAAAAATAAATTTAAAACATTTTATAACTATTTTAATAAGTTTAATTGAAAATCAAAATATAAATATTTTTCTTAAATAAAATCAATTAAATTTAGATTAGTTTATTGTACCTTTTCCTACAATGATATAGGCGTTTAATTTTTTTATGAAATTCTTTACATTATCACCTCTGTTTTGTGCTAAAATTTCTTGAATTTTCTTGAACTGAAAACATTAGTAATTACTACATTGGATTCTTCAAGAAAACATGTTTCCCTAAGACAGGGAGACTATTTGTGTTAAGGGACTTTCTAAGCCGTGAACATCCCCACTATTCAGCGGGGTATCAACGACTGCTCTGCTTCTTTTATCCGCCGATGTAGGGTGTCATAAATCAGCTCCGAAAAAAGGGGAGTAAAGTTCGCTAGAAGCGCCGTCTTTAAGGGCATTTTTCTCACAAAGACCGCCGTCTCCAAAAGGTTAAAGACTTTCTTTCCTTTTTCACCCTATGCTAGAATTTTTGGCTTAGATATCAATGAGACCTGAGCGCAAAATATGATGCCAAGAAAGGCACTTATCATACTGTTGTGATGAGATTTTTTCCCATGCTGATTTGTTCATTCCCAGCAACCCTATGCGTAGATTTCAGGTAGCCGAATTTCTTCCATTGTTTCAGTAATTAATTATGCATATTGTTTTAGTTTTGAAAGATAATTATTTAACTCATTATTTAATGGACTAATTATTTAATTAATATTAATTCATTTTATATACACATAATTTGACTTGATTGCACATTTCCCTTATTCGTCTTGGCAACATTTTTTTTTGCTCGGGTTCATGTATAACCTGGCTTTTTTGAAAGACCTAGCCATTTCTTTGCATTACTTTTTGCTGCTTAGAGAGTTAAAAATTTTCTCAATTCTTTCCTCATTGGAGATCACTATTTGTAGTAAACTAGGTTGCATTCTTCTTATCTTTGATAAAACCTGGTTGTATATTTTTATTTTTGTGTTATATTTAAGCAGATCTCTTTGCATTAGAGATCAAGCTGTGTAAGATCTTAGAATTAGTGATATAGCTCTTAGCATTAGGAATATTAGCATCTTAATATATTTATACTTTTAATTGATTTTATGTAATTTGTAGCATTTAATTCTTGATATTCTCTGGTATATTTAGAATTAAGAATATTTGCATTTAAATAAATTTATTATAATTTATCTTCCTTTATATTGTAGACATTTTTTTTATAGCATTTAATACTATTTAGAAATATTTATTAACATATATAGCTTCTGTTAACAATACTCCTATTGCTAATGTGATTACCAAATATCAATCCATTGTATGGTTGAGGCATTCCAGCAGATTCCTTGGAGTTTGTTTTTTTTTCATCTTGTAAAGCCAATGGAAAACATTTTGGCGAAAATGATGTTCCAATGTTTGATTTTGTTTATGAATTAAAAAATACCCCTGACCTGTAGTTGGAATTTTTAAGATAATCGGGTTTATACTTAAAAAAGATTTTGGCTTGTAAGAAATGTAGCAATGTTATGAAATTAAAATCCAAAGATAGATTTGTGTTTGGACATGTAGAAATAGGATTGATAAGAAGGAATATGGTTTACAAAGGAGCATTAGATATGGATCTTGGTTTTCGTCCAGCAAGTTGACTATCAGCGAGATTTTTTTCCTGATATACGTAATTGTTATGAATTTTCCCCACAAGTCTCATCAAATTGCAATGGTTTTTTGGACCCAACATGATGGCTGATTGGAGAACATTCATTAATGAAGTAATTTTAGATTATGTTGAGAAATCAACCAAGGCAATTGGTGGAGTAGGAAAGATTTTCGAAATCGATGAATCAAAGTTTGGCAAAAGGAAATATAATAGAGGCCATCATATGTAGAAGGTCAGTGGGTTTTTGGAGGTGTAGAAGAAGGATCAGCTAAATTTTTTCTTGTTGCTGTCCATGACTAGACAAAGGAAACGCTACTAGCTCTGGAGTGGATTCAACCCGTAACAACTACGTACTCTGATTGTTGGAAATCGTATGATTGCCTGGCAGAACAGGATTATGTACATTAGATGGTGAACCACAGTTACTGTTTCATTGATCCTGTCACTTTATGCCCACACAAACACCACTGAGAGTGTATGGCATCATATTAAGGCTTCATTGCCTGCTTACAATAGGGAACTGATTTCTGTTTTTACTTACTTAGTTACTTAGTTTATGTTCCAGGCTTCTTGTCAAGAGAAGGAGATTTATGTATTCACTACATTTTTAAAAGTTAGGGAGTGTGACTGGACCGATTTTATATATGGAATTGATTGAATTTTTAAGAAAGCTTAGTTGGTTCCAAATCACCTTTTCCACACTTCTAAATCAAAGTAGTTTTAATTAAAACTCGAGCAACGGTGGCTAGCAATTTGAAATAAAAGAGATAAATAATTTCGAAGATCACCAATCAAAAACCAACTTTATTCTAGTCATAAACAATTGAACAGAATGCCAGTGTTGCCATTTGCAAAAAATACAAAAAGTAAATGAAAAAGAATAATACAATTTCATTACTAACATTGCCATCTGAAATTTAAAGTTTATAATTGTAATTAAAATAAAAATAAATAAATAATACATTTTCAACATCCTCCCACCTTTTGATTATCTAATATATATTATAAATGCGAAAGTTTGTGAAAATCATTGTTAGTCTTTCACGCAAAAACTACTGAATGGGGATTTTAATAAACTTTACAATAATATAGCTTATACATCAGAATAGCACATAGGCTATAATTTATAGCATAAACTATAATTTATAAAGATATTGTATGAAGTGTCCAAAATATAACGATATTTGTCAAGTAAGTAGGAAAAAATTCTGGCAATTCTGGCATGCGCTGCAAAAAACCCCCCATGTCTGCATATATCTATCTTTTGTTTGTGAAAAACCATTTTTGTTTTGGCTACGCAAGGTGCTCACTTCTAATTAATTCCTCTGATATAATGCCTATTTTTTTTTATTTCAGAATCAAACTAAGTTTTGAAGGTAGAGGTTGTTATAAATCTCTTTATTTTAATGTTTTTTTACACATTTTATTATGCACATTTGGTAGTAAGAAATTGATCTTTTTTCCAAATAAATGCTTTTATCAGTTCTGATACTTAAAGTAAATAAACTTTCTTTTTCACACTGCATCATTTGGACAAATTTTCAAAATTTGTTTGTGGTTAGTACTTAATTATAGCACTATAATTTTAATTGAATAGGCAGGTATTGCATTTTTAAGTATAAAAATAATTAAAACTACTGTACTGTATCTTTTGGAACGAGTGAATATTAACGTCGCACTGTTCAGCTACATGAGGGCTTTTGGCAACGGACCACGTAATTTTGAACCATGGTCAAGTGACGTGGACGACACCTGATCTGGCACCCTTTTCTCCTAACTACCACACCACACCAACTTAGAAGGAATATTCTACCAATACTTAGCAGGAATATTCTTTGAAATCCACTCTCTCAAGATATATAGCAGCACGGGTTCCATGATGAGTATTTTAGCGGAAAAAATAGTTTGTCAAAATTTTAGTGTCTTATTTTTTGTATGTTAATGAAGACCTTTGAAAATTATTTGACTACTTATCTTAAGTGAACGGTATATATAATTAATTTTACAGTGGAATATCTTTAATTAATTTATTAGCTGTAACGGATTAAATTTTCCAAAGTGGAGTATTTTGTTTATGTATATCCCTTAATTTTAAATGTAGTGATCCAAAAAAAAAATATTTTATGAAAAATGCAGTAAATCATAATGTGGTTGGATAAAGTATTAACATGCATCGCTTCCCTACACGGCGGGTCTTACAAAGCTCGAGTTATGGAAGTAGCTAGGCATTTGCCAACTTTACTCTATCGTTAACATTACGCTATGTTTTTTATTGAATCGTCATTATAATTTATATATATATATATAATAAACAGCGTTGCTTGCGAATATTACAATTTTAACATAAAATAAATATTACAGAAAGTAATATTAATGTATTATACTTTCAGATAAAAATTATTTACACTATTTTAAGCGTTCATTACACAAAACTTTTAACAATGTGTTTCTTTTGCTGAGCAGAGATCAGCTTAGGATGGTATTTTCAAAAATCGATCCTCAAGAGTGTTAGGGGAATTATAAATAAAAAAATATCCTTTTTATCAGCTATTAGGTCTACATACTTAAAATTTAACAAAGGTGTTTTATTTCTCTCTTTTTTTTGTTTTTGTTTTGCTGAGCTACGCAAAAAAGCTTTTTTTTTGTTTAATTTGCAATTCACCTAAAATTAACTCATTATAAACTTTATCCTTCAATCTGTGTTGTTTAATTTTTCAGTTCACCCGTGCGAAGAACGGGTATACCAGCTGGTAAATAATAATTAAAACATGAAACTACTAGTTAAACTCAATTAAGGATTCAAATGATGGCAACGCTGTACAAGTGGTTCACTCCTAGGAGAGCCCACACCCTTGGCGCGAATTATTTTGGTTGGCGATAATTGCGCCATCTTGGTAACCCTACTTTTAAGCACTACATATGGCAACCCTAACTATTTCTAGCATTTTCGTATTTTGTTCGCGCGCATTTCGAATTTCATTTTGTCGTTGGGGTCTAGGCTGGCTGTATGTGTGAGAGGATATACTTTAGAATTTTTTACTTTGTTGAATGTGAGAGGTAAGAAAGAATTGATTGAAAGGTGTATGAAGGAAGGATTGATTGCTTCGAGTTATGAATGTCCTAAATATAATGATTGGCATGATGTAACATAGTCGGCAATAAAACGCTTTCTTCGAAATCGTACTAGCCACGACGAAGGTATGTTCGACTATTACCTCGCAGAATAAATATGGCAATGCTCACACGATCATTTGCTTAGCGATGAGACCTTTAAGGCTTTTTTAAAATCTAATGTTACGCTGTTCCCTCCACTCAGAAAAGACCAGCAGTAAGAAAATAAGTGCTGTTTTTATATTTTTTATCTTAATGTTTAATTTCTGTATTGTTTACATATATTTTCATTGCGCATCCACCTTATCCCACCATATTCGCTTGGCGCCATCTTGTTCTGGCTTGGCGCTTTTTTTTTGGTTTGTCGCCAAGGGTGTGGGCTCTCCTAGGATCTTACTGTACAAGTTTTTAGAGACTCAAATATGTTCAATTAATCCTTACAGATTACAAGTTTAATATTTCTGCACTTTAATTCTTCTGGATCTACTCCAAAGTTTTAAAGATGTCATTTGACTTTTTCAAATCATCAGAGCGGACAAGTTATCAGAGGGTATCTCTAACAGATATATCCTTTGAATCGGGCACAGGAATTCCTGCTGTAAAGTTTGCACTCTAACAAGTCGTACTTGTCAGTCTTTCCCAGGTATGGTCTCAGTGATGCGACCTAAAGGCCATATAATTCTCTTTTTATTATCTGCTCCCACCATAACAATTTCACCTACAGAAACCGTAATGTTCCTTGATTTTTTTTATTTCTTCGTTGAATGAGGGCACCTAGATACTCAGATCTGAAACGTTTTCTTAAATCTTTAAGTGCTGCTTGCCTGTACTTTAAGTCTCTTGCAAAAATAATTTTCCTTGACAGCATCTAAATCTGTGAGATTACATTCATGGACATCTTGCATAAACATTGATGGAGAAATTGGTTTTACAGCTTTCTCTTCACAAATGTAAGTCAGAGATCTTGAGTTGATAACCCACTCGCAATCTGCCAAAACTGTTGCCATTTCCTTATAATTAAGATGTTCATATCCTAACACTCTTTTCAAAAGATCTTTTTAAAATTCTAATTAATCTCTCCCACCATCTGCCCCACCCAGCAGCAGTTGGGGGGGGGGTGTAAATTTCCATTCAATAGAGTTGATAGCTCCATCTTTTTGTATCCGACTCCAGTTTAGTTGTTTAAAATAATTGGCTGCTCCAATAAAATTGGTACCATTATCACAGTATACAGTTGTAGATCTTCCTCTGCGAGCAACAAATCTTCTAAATGCCATTAAAAAAACATCCGTTGATGCAGCAGTAGCAAACTCGAAATGGACTGCTCTGTACACTGCGCAAGTAAAAATTAAAACCCAGCTTTTGTTGTTTTCCTTAAGAAATAGAGGTCCAGCCATATCAACTCCAGTTATCTGAAACACCGCAGCATCTTTTACTCTATTTTCTGGCAGGGGAGGACTTATTACTTTTAAGTTCTTTGAAGTATATCTATTTATAGTATAACGCAGTTGGCTACCACATGTTTCACTGCTTTTCTTCCGTTTAGAATCCAATACTTTTCAATAGTATCTAGACATTCAATAATATCTGCACTCCAGCATAATAGTTCTTAATGAGAATATTGTAGATTAAGCATTTTACCACTTCATGCTTTGGTGGAAGAACAATAGGTCTTAGAAAATCTTCACTGTCTTTGCAATAAATAATTTTAGTTTTCAAGTGAATGATGCCATAATCATCTTTAAACGTTTGTAGAGATTTCAATCTGTTTTCTTCTGAGAGAAAAGATTCAGTCTGAATCATGAGTAAAACCTTGTTTCTGCTTCCTGAAATTCTGTGACTGTTAATTCACCATGCTTCTTCCCAGTTACATTTTTGCACTTGTGCATGAAACGAAGAATCTGTGCAACAAGATGAATAATTCTATCATAGTTGGAAAAATATCTATAGTACCAGTTTTCAACACCACCTGCTTCATTATTTGTTAGTACATAGCTTGCCTTAGACCTTTCCTTTCCAATCTCTTCTTCATTCCAATCATGCTGTGAGGAAGACATAATTTTTTTAAATTCAAAAGATCTTTTCATCCACTGTGGCCCTTCCCACCATCTTGAGTAAACTAAATGTTTCGCTTTGCAGCCTCTGGAAGTCAAGTCTGCCAGATTCCTATCACCAGGTATATGTCTCCATGATGTAGGAATGCACAACTTCTTGATCGTTTGAACTCTAATTCTTAATGAAGACAGACCAATTTTCTTCTCTCAGTATCCACACAAACACTGTTGTTGAATCACTCCAGTAATACGTTGTAACATTTCTCTAGCCTAAAGCTTCAACAACCGAATTCGTTAATCTTACTCCAATCACAGCTGCTGGAAGTTCCATTCTTGGTATAGTTGCGCCTCTTAAAGGAGCCCCTTGAGATTTTGCTGCTAGAAGAAAAACCTCAATTTGTTAATTCTTTTCTAGTCTGAGGAATGAAATGGCAGCATATGTATCTTTACTTCCATCAATAAATTATGAATAGCACAGCTAACTTGAAGCTTCATGAGACATTTGAATATACCTAGGAATCTGTATATCAGACAAATACTTCAGTTCTTGAAACCACTGCACAAACTCTTTAGGAAGTTCACCAGTTAATTCTTCATCCCAACTTGTGCCTAATTTCCATGCCTTTTGTAGTATTATTTTTGGACAAAGCATCACTGGGGAAATGAATCCAATAGGATCAAATACTGTATGTACTGTAGATAACATACTTCTTTTAGTTATTTTATCCATATTAATGTCATCCAACCATTTCATGTTAATTCTCAATGTGTCCAACTCCTTATTCCAAATAAGACCCAATTCCTGAGTTTCATTCTTTGAAACATGTTCACAGTCACCAGACCATTCCCATTCTCTAAGATCAAAGCCACCTTTTGCCATCAAGGTTTTAGAATTGGCAATGAATTCATTTAATTAATCTTTAGAGTCGACACTAGTAACAACATTGTCAATGTAGAAACTTTTCAAAAATCTTTCCTTGAAAGATTCTGCAAATTCACATTTTTGAATATGGTACTCAATAACTGAAGCCAAAAGAAAAGGACTGCATTTCACTCCAAAAACAACTCTTTATGTGTCAAAAACTCTTAGTTTCTTTTCATCCATCTTTTCCCACCACAAAAACCGTAAGAAATCTGTCCTCCTTACGAATATTTATTCTAATGTCAGCTATAACACCAAATTCTCTCTCTCTGAATCGAGGAAGAATATCCGGTATAAGCTCAATAAGACTAGGACCACATGCCAAACACAGATTTAAAGATGGATAATTTGCTAATCTAGCTGAAGTATCAAACACTAGATGAATGGGAGTAGTGCTGCTACTTAATTTTATCACTGCACAGTGAGGTAAATAATTACCATAACAGCCTACTTCATTCTTTGGAGCTTCTTCTATTATGCCTTCGGCTAACCAGCTTTGAATAACGTTTTCATATTTTTCATATATATTCATAGCTAAAAGTTTTGAAGTTGTGTAGTTGAGCCTTTTCTTTGCCAAACTTAAGTTATCGGGCAAAAATGACTTATCGTCAGACCACGGCAAGCAAACTTCATATCGACCCTCTTTATTAGTTGTCACCATTTCCAAAAAATGATTCTTGGTCTGTAGATCAATTTCATACTTGCATTTTCTCTCAACAGGATCATTGATTCCGATCAAATCCAGTTTCCAAAGATTAGAGATGTCAGCTTCATTTACAAACAGTGATAACACTGTCATAGCCAAATTTTCTTACGAAGGTTCTTCCTGTGGCACCTTACCCATTATGGTCCAGTCTTAATAAGTTTCTACATCTACAATGCCAGTCAACATTTTCCCCATAATGTCAGCTCCAATGAGAATATCGATTACTTCACAGCTGTCACCAATGTCAGTTAAATTAATCTCATATTCTTCTAACTCTTTTATCCAGGGACCTTTGAAAACCAGTTTAATATTTTCACAAATTGTAGACTGATCCAGAACTTCAAAATTACAACAAAAATTTCCATTTAAATTTCTCAACTTCACTTTATAGCAATTATGTTTGAACTCGTTAGTGATAACCCCACCAAAAAGAGAATGCACCAGTTTTTCAGAGCGAAGAGATGTATGACTCATCTCTTGAGCTAAACTCTTCAAAATATAAGACGTATGAGATGCAGGATCAAAAAGTAACCTTACAATTTTCTGTTTAGTGTCAGATATTAGCTTAGCTTTCAGAGTTTGTAGAAATATCTTTGAGTTGCGTTTTTATTAAAATTCGTCATATTAACATCATTTTCTGGGGGTTTCTCCTTTTTCTCTACAGACATTTTTTGTGAATCAAGCACATCACACATCAAAGGAAAATGGTTTTTAGAACTTAACAGATACTTTAAAACTGCTTGGCATTTCTTAACTGCGTGAAATGGAGATAAACATGCAAAACATCTTTTTTCTTAGACTATTTTTTGTCTTTCTAATAGCGTCATTTTCTGAGCTGTAAAGCAATCTGAACTTGAATGTTTACCTTCACAAAAAATGCAAGCTTTCTTCACATCACTATTTGAAGTACTCGTTATAAACCCATAGCTGTAGGTACTTTATTTCTCAAATTTTCCAAGCTAAATTGCTTCTTTTTCAAGGATTTATACTTTTGGTTCTTTCCTAATCCAAAACGGGTTACAGCCAAAGATATCCTTTCTTCTCCTACAACTTCCTTTTTCAAAAATTGCATTATATTATTTAACCTTTCTTTCGCGTCAGTGTTAGTGTTGAAAATATTACTTCGATTCCAAGCCTTTAAAAAGTCAGCTGGGAAACAAGATTCAACCATAGGGTACAATATCGATGCACATTTATCTGGCGTTATACCTAATGTTTCCAATGCATGTAAATGAGACTCAAGCTTATCATACAAAGAAGTTAAGGAGGACTTTTCTTTAGTTTGTACAGAAATGATAAATTTTATCAATTCTCTAACATATGCTTCAACTAAAATATCTTCTCTACCAAAGTGTGATTGTAAACTCTCAATAGCTTTTTGATACTTGGCGCCAGTTGGCGGAAAACTCAACTATTTCCCTTGCACAAGAATCAGAAACTGTTGCCTGAACTAAATCTTGGAATTTGTTTTCTGGCGCAATATCCTCATCTTTATGAATTTGTTCAAATTGACTCCAAAATGGAAGCCAATCTTTAATATTGTCACCAAATTTTCTAAATTCTATGCAACATAAACTTTCTTTTAGAATTATTTAAATCAGCAGTAGAATTAGAAGAAAATGACTCACCTCTGTTTTGGAATTGTATTCTCGCTAACTCTATTTCTTTTTTCGGCTTCAAGTTTCCTTATTTCAAGTTTGTATTCTTTTTCTTTTTTATCCTTTTCAGCTTCTTGCAATTTTTGTTCGGACACAACATATCTTAAAAATTCTTGAATAAATTCCGAATCTTTTTTGTATTTATTACTATTTAAAATGAGATCCTTCAATCCCGCAATAATGATATTCGATGATATTTCTTCAATTTCAGAAACAGCATATTTCAAATCTTCTTTTTTAAAACCTTTTATTGCTTGAAACATCTTAATTTATCTCAATGTCCCTGTTCGGGGACCAAAAAATGTTAAAGCTTCCAAAAGAAAATCTAAACTAATTTTCGTAGCTTTCAAAGGTACTATAAGGACACCAAATCACCTTTTCCACACTTCTAAATCGAAATAGTTTTAATTAAAACTCGAGTAATGTTGGCTAGCAATTTGAAATAAGAGATAAATAATTTTGAATATCACCGATAAACTTTTTCTAGTCATAAACAATCGAACAGAACGCCGGTGTTGCCATTCGCAAAAAGTAAATGAAATAGAATAATACAATTTCACTGCTAACGTGCCATCTGAAATTTAAAGTTTATAATATGTAATTAAAATAAAAATAAATAAATAATACATTTTCAACAGTAATGATTATAACGTTCTGAACCACAAAAAAACAAAAATATTAAACCTTTTTAAAGGGTTGTAAAAAATCCTATCATTCTTTCTCCTTTTTTTTTTTTTTCATTTACTGTTCCAAATCTGCTTGATGTTCTTATTGTTGTGGTTAGTATTCCCTCTTCCCCATTTCTTTATTTCTCCTCTCCATTTTATATATATTTTTTTAAATTTGATTTTAATTCATGTCTTATTTATTGTTCCTATCATCTGCAGCATTTTCTTCTTTTCCAGACTGGACATCATGTGTTTACTAGACTTCTGAACTTAAAAATTGCACTTCAGCATTTGCATTGCATCTTGGCACATTTTTTTAAAAATTGTCCCCTAGGTATGAATCAAAATAAGATTTTATCATTTTCTTCCAAGGGAAGATAAACTTTTTAACAGCTTCAAGAATGATGCAAAACTACTCTCTTTGACATTGCAGGTTTTGTGCATCTTTTGCCATACAAATTCCAAATGGTTAGAATAGAATTGATTCTTGCACTAGTGGAGTTTTTTTTTGTATTCAGCAAAAGTGTCTGCGACACTTCTAAGACATATATCTCCAAAGGAATGAAATTGCATTTGGTCTTTCAAATTCACATACTTATCATTAAAATCTTGATCATACTTGATTGTTTTCTTCGAATCAACTATTGTTTCTCATGGATCTTATAGTATATAATATAAAGCTCCTTCTTTTCTATTGCAATATCCCTAAATAAGTTGATCAAAGTCAAATCTTTTTTAGTGTTAATTTGATACACGAGTGCTCCACGCCAAGTTGTTTGTGTAGGAAAATTAGAACTGGGCACCCTCCGATCCAAAAACAAGTATCTTAGCCACCACGCCAAAACAATCGTCATCGCGTGGTGGCTATTATTGGTTTATTTAGATACCGCTACACTACTCTCCCACCAGTAAGTCGGATAAGTGAATGATTTTTTTCCATTCATTTGTTACAGAGAACGTGTTTTTTATTTATTTCATTCTATTTTTCTTATTTATTATTATTTTTTATATATTTATTTGTTTGTTATTTATCTTGCGGTAGATGGCTCCAAGACAGTTAAGAAATTTGCGTTTTCTTACTTTAGTCAAGGTCACCAATGTAGGAAGATTTTTGATCTGGGAACCTTCCGATCCGAAAATGAGTATCTTAGCCACCACGCCAAATTGATCGTCATCGCCTGGTGGCTATTACTGGTTTGTTTGGATACCGCTACATTTATGTTCACAAAGTTAGGCGATAACATTACAATATGGTAACCTTGATATTTTTATCGTGTGGTTGCCATGATGATGATGATGTATATTATAGTTGGCTTTTATTGGGGTTTTTTTTTGTGTGGTAACCCTATTAATTTCAGATTATTTTAATTTGATTTCTTTATTAATGTAACCATTTTCATTGCTATTGTTCTTCATTCTAGCTACTTCAGTCTTCTGTAGTATTTTGTGCTATTTTCGAATATGGATATTTCTAATATCATTGGTGAATACCTGGATATTATTTTAAAGAATGAGTGGGGCTGTGCTTTTAATTTTTGCTGCTAATTGCGGATTTCAACTTTATTTTACTTTTAAATAATGCATTTTTAGGTGTTCTTTGCTCGATAAAATTCTTTTAAGAAACTCACAGTTTTGGAATATTGCAAGTCATCAGCAATTATTAATTTATATTCATTATTAATTTTAATATATATTATGCAATTTTATTATATAATTAAAAATATAATTATATAATACAATTACATATAATAATTTATTTATAATTGTTACTTGTTTATAATTATATTATTTATTTATAATTAGTATGTTATTTATTTATAATTGTCACTATATTATACTTTTTCATTTATTTTTTATCTGTAATTATTATTTTTATTGGTATTATTTTACATAGTAATTATTATAATTATGAATCTTATTACATATAACTATTAAATTATATTGATATTAATTATTGATTGGTATTAGTTATTTTCAATCCATTCCTATATTCTTTATTTGAAAGATATTTCAAAACAGTTCTTTAAAATTATTTTCCTGACGATTTGTTACCATTAGAATGCCATCATAGATTCCATATCACTCGGCAACAAGCGCTGCTTGGCGCGTAGCACTCGTTCATCAAATTAGTTCTTTTTACGTCAAATGCATGTCATTTTCACAAACCAAACCTTTAGCAAGGAATTATTGTTATCACAGGTAGTTTTCCCTTTTGTTTCAAATCATAAAAAAACATAGATTGTGGGCTATACTTTTTAAAATAATTAATGGAAAGTACATTCCAACAAAATTAGATATTAGGAACTGAATTACATCTGGCAGAAAGTTAAGAGTCAAATTCTTAAACTTTTCAACAAAAATTTAAAGGTTTCCTCTCTAAAACTCATGTCTTTGACTGAATCATTTGTCAGTTTCAAATAATGAGTAGTAATGAAGAAAACGCAGCATGTGACTCAATCCAAATAATTTTGCATTTCATTGTATTCAGGCTACCAAAATAAACAATTTATCTTAATAAAGTCATTGTTGCATCCTGAAATTAAAAAGAAAATTGCTGTATTGGAGATGTGCTTTTTTCTTTGCTCCAACCAAAAGGCCAAAAATATAGAAAAACAAGACTTGTTATTTAAAAATTAAGTATAAGTTATGGAAAAGGAAATACAATTGCTGTGAGATTTACACTTGAAACTGATGAAATTGAGGAACAGTTTTGAATGTGTATGTGTGGTATGAAGACATCTCCAAAATTGCCAAATATTTTTCGATAAAAGTTATGGTCAAGGAAAAAGGTTTTCAAAGTGTTCCAATATCTTAAGTTCTACACTTCTAACTTTAAAGTGTGAAAAACTAACTAACCAGTAGAGCTATGAACAGTGGATCTAAAAGTTAAATAATACATGTGGAGGACTTTTTCATTAAAGACGAGAATTTCTTAGACAACATATTTATTGAAAACGATGCAATAAAAGATGAGAATTTACAATGATAATTTTAAATAATTGATTACACTAACTGAGCACCTTGCTCAAAAAAAAACATTTGAGTACAGTATGGAGTCAGCTACTTGCTGAGAAACACCCAACTGCTACTGACTATACAACAGTAGCGATTAGTATTTATACATCAATACAATTAGCATATTGCATTTATTCCACAACAAGCGATGTAAACTTTTAAGAAAAACTGCCGAGTGGCCAGATAGAACCGTGACGTCACAAGCGGCGACCGAATCTTTAATGCACAGCTGCCATCAGCAAAAGCTGTTTCTCAACTCCTCGTTTTCCGGGTTTGTTTACATTTCGTTAATGGCGGCACGTTTTGAAACGCCCACATCGCTTGCCGTACACACACATACAAGTGATACCATATTCCTGGACTACTGACAATATTGGGATGTCATGTAAGTTATCCACAACTTATCAAACTATTCTTAGAATTTAGCCATGACATACAACACAAAGCATTGTCAGAAACCAAAAAACAAGAAGCCGCCTTGCTCTGTACAGGAAATGAAAAGCTGGAATTTCCGTTTCTCCTTCTCCTATACTTGGTTGGTGTCATGTCTTTTGAGAAGTCAAATGGATCCATGCATGCAAATCGCAGCTTTGGCCAGTTTCACAATCTTTTCACTATGAGCTCTCCCTGGAAAGGAAATCTCCGAAGCTTTGCAGAGCTGCAAGTATTGCTGGACTGGTGAAGATGTGTTCTGGAGAAAGCTCCATTTTGGGACAGTTTCTACAAGTTCTATATGATGTGGTACATTATTAATTTTAATATTTTTTATTTTTCTTTGTCACGCAGGATAAAATGAGGCCATATTTGAATTAATGAAGCTCTATATACATGAAATGACTAATTATTTGAGCACATGCTCCGTAAACATAAAATGATGTTACGTAGATCTAGATTCGAGGATTTTATGCAAAACAATCACAAAGAAAATAAACAGTTCTTTAAGAGGGATGTGAATTTATTATAGAAAATCCAATCCTTTAAATACAGGATTCAGCAGCAATATTCACAGGGTAAATATCTGAAGGTCTTCACACCTTCAACAGCATTCAAACACAATCACCAGTGTTTAAAAATACCCGCACATAAGGATTATTGACAAGCACAGCCGAGCTAATCGCTAGTCAAAACAATCCTCACTACTTGCTGGCTTAATCAAGACTCATCGCCGTACTGGCAAGAATCTTTTTATAGGCGCGACAGAAACTTCCAGAAATATAACCGCTTGTGACATTAGTGGAGGGATCTACTACTTTCTAGAAGATTCCAGAGGGTTCTGAACTCGCCAAATTGGCCGCCAAAAATGATGCCAACTTGGCTCTACCGCCAAGATTTCGCCAAGTTCTCATTGAATCGCCATTATAACGTAAGGGGTGGCATTGCTTGTGAATAGTACAATTTTAACATGAAATAAATATAACATAGAGTAATATAAATGCATTAAACACTGAAATACAAATTATTTTCACAAAATTCGTAACACTGCCCCCTCCTCAAAGATTGCACGTCCCGGGCAGTACAATCCTTGAGTAAGAGGCATCTATTTACAGGCAAACTACTCACATAATAATCACATATAAAGTGACAAATGTAGCAGCATATACAATACAAATAAATCCAAAGCACATGAAGAGATATAAACATGAATTCCAATATTAAAATAAAACTAAGGGATTAGAAAAGAGAAATTATCTACATTATTTACAAAATAATTAATGACCATGGTCTGAACTTAAGCATCTTATTCATCTTGGCCAAAATATGGGGCTAGCCTATTGTAATGTATTACCTTCGGTTTTGAGTGTGGTGATTTCTGTATCCGCACTACAAAGTCATTCAGTCTTTTTCACTATGAGCTCTCCCTGGAAAGGAAATCTCCCAAGCTTTGCAGAGCTACAAGTATTGCTGGACCGGTGAAGATGTGTTCTGGAGAAAGCTCCATTTTGGGACAGTTTCTACGAGTTCTGTATGATCTGGTACATTATTAATTTTAATATTTTTTATTTTTCTTCGTCATGCAGGATAAAATGAGGCCATATTTGAATTAATGAAGCTATGTACATGAAATGATTAATTATTTGAGCACACACTCCGTAAACATAAAATATTATACAGTTCTTTTCTTAGCGTAAAATGTAAACAACTTAGAATATTCCATAAACATACTTCACTAAAATTCTGTTGCCAGATTCAGAGAGGAATGAACAAGCACGAAGCAAATATTGAATAATTTAAAACAGAAAATGTTGAACTTATTAGGAGTGGTTACATGCTCCCACCTTTTGTATTGCGAGCAAAGCTTCAATGCAATACAAAACAATAACAAAATACAAAATTACAATTGCCTATTTTAAACCTTTATCGACCGCGTTATGGTTTACTTCAGTTTTTTTAATGCAATATATATTTTTTTAATCACTACATTGAAAACTAAGGAATATACATAAACAAAATACTCAACTTTTGGGAAATTTAATTAGTTAGAGCTAATTAATTAATTAAAGATATTCAACTGTAAAATTAACTACACACACTATCCACTTAAAATAAATTAGACCGGCCCCTAGCAAAGATGCCAGCATAAATGCCGGCCTCCTTAAGGATTTGCTTGAAGTGATAGAGGAATCTCCCTCTATCGACAAGCAAACTTTCTGCAGGGCGTTCAAAAACTCCCTTTCTGCGCTCCGCTCGGCATCTGCGGACGTAGATAAAACGTACGTGATTTTCGAAGCCTATTGCAGGCTTCGCTCCTTCCAGGCTTAATTTTCCCCGCTCACGTGAGTACTTCGTTAAAGTTGGATTTTGGAATGCAAATTCTTTGCGTAACAAAATCCATGAGGTCCGCGATTTTGTTTCTGAGCAAAACCTTGACATGTTTTTGGTCCAGGAAACCTGGCTTGAGCCGGGTATCGACCCCCAGATCGCAAACTATCGTCTTACTAAAGACGATAGAATCGAAATTCCCCATACCGTAACGCGAGGCAGCACGGCTATTTATTGTAAAAATGAGATCGTGCACCACAGGGTTCCCCTTCCTAATTTACAAGGAATGGACGCCACTGCGGTGCAAATTAAAATTAATAATTTCCCTCCCATAAATATTGTTTCGGCCTACGTCAGAAGAAGAGTAGAGGCCAAAATTTTCCAATAGAGGATTTTAAGAAAATTTTTAATTCTGGCAGTAATTGTATCATCGCTGGTGACTACAACGCGGCTCATGTGAGTTGGAACAATGCCAAGTCGACTCGTTACGGTCAAGCGCTGCACAAACTAATTCGCGACCTTCGGGGAGCGAAATTAGTCGCACAAGTGTTATCGACTTGGCGGTGTTCAAGCACATACCCTTCAATCACAGTGTCAGAGTTCTTAATGATCTCGGCTCTGATCACTACCCCGTAATTCTTGAATTAAATTTAATTACTTCAATAATAAAAAATCCAGAGCAACTTTCTACAAATTGGTATAATTTTAAATTTGCTCTTAAAAAGAAACCCCTCCCCACTGTTGAGCTCACCAGCAATGAAAATATTGAGTTAGCTATTTCTGAACTCAATCAAAATTTTTCCGAGGCTTTCGTTGAGGCCTCAAAACCAAAATTTAATAATGCTCTGAAAATCCTCTCACCCGAGATTAAATTCAAAATTTATCAACGCAACAGGTTACGGAAATTTTGGCAAAGAACTAGGTGTCCTAGTATTTATTCTGAATTCCGTACCCTCAGTCGTGAGATAGCAAAGGATATCCAAGCACATTCCCGCGACCAGTGGGAAAAGCACATTGAGGCGTTATCGCCCGTAGACAACACTCTTTGGAGGAAATCCTCCCTACTACGCAAGCCTTTTCAATCCATTCCCCCCTTGAAAGGGGCACTTGGCAGTATCGCGATAACCCCTATTGAAAAGGCGGAGGTTATCGCAGACAGTTTGCAAGAACAGTTCGAACCCAACCACGTTGTTGGTCGAGAACTATTCGACCAACGCATACACGATGAAGTTACTAACTTCATCAATACCCCACACGCGTTCAAGAAATTGAACCCACCACTCCAACGGAAGTCTTATCTTACGTACAGAGACTCAAGCCCCGGAAATCCCCCGGACTTGATCAGATTTCTAATCGTATGATTAAAAACCTCCCCCTTAAATTCCTTCTATTTATCACTCTGTTGATAAATCAACTTTTTTAAAATAATTATTTTCCAAATTCATGGAAAACTGCCGTGGTCATTCCCACCCTAAAGTCCGAAGAAGATTCGGCTTTACCCTCTAATTACCGTCCAATCTCATTACTTTCTTGTTTGAGCAAAGTATACGAATTTGTGCTTTTGCAACGTCTGAATCAACACTGCACTGCTGCTAATTTTATTATTCCTCAGCAGTGCGGTTTTCGACCCTAGTGCTCGACAGTTCATCAACTGCTCAGAGTAACGGAGTTGATTCATAGTGCCTTCGCCAAGCAGGAGGCCACGGGTATACTTTTTCTGGACATAGCCAAAGCCTTCGATAAAATTTGGCATGATCGCTTATTAATCAAGCTCATACGACTTGACTTCCCTCCCCCCCTGATCAAGTCCAGTCATAGCTTTCTCTCCAACCGTTCATTCCGAGTGAGAGTTGATAAAACGCTCTCCTCGCCTCGACCAATCAGAAGCGGCCTTCCGCAAGGAAGTCTAAGTTCGCCTCTGTTATTCACTCTGTACGTAAATGATGTACCGCAAACTGATCTATCGCATTTAGCAATGTTTGCCGATGATACTGCAATTATCACGCAGAATAAGAGATTTTCCGTTGTGATCTCTAATCTGCAACACTACATATCCTTGCTCGAACTCTGGCTCACCGACTGGAAAGTAAAAGTTAACGCTTCAAAAAGTGCTTGCCTCATGTTTACGCGTAGACCCCGACTTCCAGTCAAATTAACTCCCGTCCAAATTTTTGGCCAACCCGTCCCCTGGGTACATGTTGCAAAGTACCTAGGGTTATTTTTAGACGCAAAATTAACTTTTGCCCACCACATAGAACAGACTCGCAAAAAAGCGCAGGCTGTTCATGCCGTTCTTAAACGGCTTATCTCCCGTAGGAGTAAACTTGCGATCCGGCATAAGGTTTTGCTCTATAAATCAATAATGCAACCGGTCATGTCATACGGATCACAAATCTGGGGATACGCTGGCATGTGCCATTTAAAGAAGCTACACACGCTGACAAACTCATTTTTGAGGCAGATTGTTAATGCTCCCTGGTTCGTACGCAATGAAGTCCTTTATCGTGATTTAAAAATTAAACCATTTTTACCTCATATAAAGGACCTTTCTAAAAGGTTCTTTGATAAACTTCCTTCCGTTCCCAATGAATTAATTAGTAACCAGCCTGCATACGATCCCGCAGTGCCTTCGTCTCAAAAGCGCCCTAGAGCGCTTCTTGATCACGAATTTATAAATTTTCCCCAAGCCAAAAGGCTTAGGGTTTAAATTTAGCTTTTTAATCATTGGGAACTTATTTTAAATAACTTATTATTTAACTTAAACTTCCTACTTAAAAGTAAAAACTCTCATCATAACTAGTAATTCTTAGCTCCGCGCCGAGAGTCGCGGAATTAACGTTTTTCCGAAGCAATGTTTACCGCGGTTGGAATCCGGGAGGGTGACCTCTCAGATTCAATTTTGCGGTGTTCTCACTTCAACTTTCCTTTTCGGCCACCAGATGGAGGCACGAACCTATCTATCTAGCATCTCTTGTAAAATTCGTTTCACATCCAGCAATCATTAATTAAATTGTTCTTTCGAACGATCGCTTTTATTTTTGAGAACTGGATATTCCTTAACTACTTCTATCAATTATTTATCATGATTGTGTCACATATATGACTTCATTGCGTCATTATTTTTCCTAAAACCGCGAAGTCCTATATTCTATTTTTTTAGTCCTACCCCCACCCCCTTTCTCACCGGCAATGTGCAAGTTGGTTCATTTAAATTTTTTTTTCAAAATTTATATTCTCCCCCTCTTTTTGCATGAGATCTTATAATTTTTATTCAAGATCTCCTTGTCTCGGGTCGTTTATTTTCGGATCGACCCAATCCATTTCCACGTCCACTTTTCTGCGAGCGAACGGCCTCGGCCAATCAGATCGCAGGAAAGAAGGGCGATGGCCGACAGACTTCGTCTGTCGCCGTTCCAGCAGAATTGATCTGCCCATTTATTTAAATCTTTTAATTTATGTAACCCCATTAATTCGGCTCTTAATTTTTTAAAATTCTGATGAGGAGGTACGTCCCTCATTTAGGGACAGGTACTCCGTAATTTACATGCCACTTAAAATAGTCAATTAGGAATTTGTAGGTTCTTTCTCTTCAAATATAACATATCATCAGAAATCAAAGTACACTAAAGTCACTACTTCTTTAATGGCTAAAGAGTTTTTTATTCCAAAGACAGCCACACACAGCACAAAAGGAAAAACTAACTATGATACATTTAATTGTGTAAGTTAACGCCATTTTGTTTTTATACTCGCCAACGTAATCACTAACCCGCTCACTCTGACATGTTCTCTCGCTCCGCCATCTTGTTGACTTTCTTCCTCCTTCTCTCCGTCCTTTCCTCTCCCCTCGATGGCCGCGCCACCTATAAGATTTTTAAACTTCCGGGCGAATCTTAATGCCCCGCCAACGGAAGCACATGCGTCATCTTAAATGACCAGGTGCTACAAGAAAGAGGTTAGTCACACCCCCCCCCACACAAATAATGTTCAAACCTTAGTTGAAGAGAGAGTGCACTATCTTACTATAAATATCGAGCTACTCAATAACATTCTTGAATTAGTTCTAAAAGTACACAGGTAAAAATATGCTAAATAGGTAAATAAGTCAGTAATAGATGGTTTCCTAGCAAACTATGGAAATTCCACTTTTGAATGAATACTACTGTTGACATATATGCATATACAACACTAACAAAAAAAAAGAATAAGCATACGTTATTCTCCAAAACAGCTAATACATAAATCAATATATAATAGACGTTTACCAAATACACTATGAAAATTTCACTTTTAATTGATTGTGACGGTTATCATATATGCACATACAACATTAACCAAAAAAAAATAAGAATAATGATTCATTTTTCTCTAAAATATTCACGCATAAATCTATCAATAATAGACGTTTTCCAAATATACTATGAAAATTTCACTTTTAACCGAATATGACGGTTACCATTTATGCATATGCAACATTAACAAAAAAAAAAAACATTAATGAGAATAAGAATACTTTATTCTCCAAAACCACTCATACATACATCAATCGATAATAGACGTTTTCCAAGTAAACTACAAAAAATTTCACTTTTAACCGAATATGACAGTTGCTATATATGCATATACAATATTAACAAAAAAAAAACATTGAGTAAATATACATTATGATTATGCCTCTGCTACGCCTCTTTCCTAGGTCCCAGTATAAGCGAGGCTTTATCTCCCCGAATGGTCACTTTCGGTTTGGCACGTCGTTTAAAACAACGTTTCTGAAATTCTATTTCACTCTTCTCAATTCACGTACAACTCCCTTCTTCATCCACGCTGGGTCAACGACCTTAAAGTCTAGGGGTCGGGTTTCACCTCTAACCTTCCCGTCCCGTTAGATGTTGTCATGTGTTCTCAATTTAAATCAAAATCGTGTCGCCTTATTCGATTTTCTCGCGGTGAGCATCGTATCTTCACAGTACCATCTCACTTGATAAAATCCGTCAGTTTCCACGCAAGTTTTCCCATTTCACTTTTATCTTGCGAATGTTCGCCTCTAAAACTCCAGTGCTGGGGTATAAGTACCATATTGCTTGAGGCTTTTAGATTCACTTTTTGTTGTAACTCGGCAACTGTCATTCTGCTTAAATTTTTGCATTTTCTTTTAGGCAATTTTGGCTTTTTTTCTTCAATTTCATCCTCATCAAAGTCAATTTGCCCTTTGCTAAGGATTACGGGATTAAGATCATCTTTATCCTTTATCACATCAACTGATATTTCTTTTCTTTCTCCACAACAGATTGTGCTACAGCATATTGATCTGCACTACGCGTCTGAACTTGTTCACCTTTAAACTCAAGAACTTTCTCGATTGCCTGGGTTACCTCCATTTCTTCATCTGACAATTTTTCCTCCTTTTCATTTAACAATTGATTTTGCTCATTCATTCTTTTACATCTTTCTTCTGGTAAACACTTCTGTTCTTCTTTCATGCTCGTTTTACATTCCTCTTGAACATGCCGCATCTGCTCTTCCACATGCCATCTTTCTTTCTTCAATCTCATTCCTCCATCCAAAGCTATTCTTTCGTTCATTCTTCCTTCTTTTTCCATCTTCCGCCCTTCCTCCACTGCTTTGGCTTCCTGATCAGCCTTGAGTCTATCCTTCACTTCAACCTTGAGTCTGTTCTCACTGCTAAGGTTGGATCTCACTTCGTTTCCAATGTTGCCTCTATCTGTGGACACTTCTATGTCTATGCATGCTCTTGTGGAATGACCTTCTCCTTCCAACTCGATTAGTTTTTTCTGGGTTTCGAATTTCATTTCGACATCCCTCATCCTCTGCTCGAAATTGACCCATTTCTTCTTTTCCGCTATTTCCATCTCTTCTTTTCCTCTCGGCCAGTTCCATCTCTTTTCTCTTGCGTTCCTCTATAATAGTGTTTAAAAATTCTCTACAAAACTCCTCGTCGAAGTATTCACTATTCAAGATAGCATCTCTCAACTCAAACACTCTCATCCCAAGGACATCTTCAACCCCCATTTCCGTGGCCATATATTGCAGGTCTACTTTTGATCCCTTTTCTAAAAATCCCATCTCGCCCTATAGTTATCCTAATCCCTTTTCTAAAAATCCCATCTCGCCCTATAGTTATCCTAAATCAATCAATAACACTAATTTCAAAATACAACAGTATGCTTTAATTAATTGATGTGGGTCTTATTTTTTAAAAATAAATGTTTTGTATTTCTTTAGTATAAAATTTTCAAATTTATACCTTGGATGCTAAATTTTGCACATATGATAGACCAAAATTAAATTCAACTAAATATTATTACTACAATAAAATAAGAAAGATTTCTGCTGTATAAAATATCTCAATTTTTGAAATTTGTAATTCTAAAGATTTTCATAACTCATAACAATTAAAAAAATAATCTGTGTTCATGTCATTTTCACAAAATAAATCCAAATAAAAATAAAAGAAAATCAACCTTTTAGCCAAAATAAAAAATCAGTAATCTAAAAACATATTTGACATATCTGATATGTAAAAAAAAAAAATAATGTACTCATAAATACAAGTTCTATTTGGCAGACATAATATTCATTAATAGTATTCAAAAGAAAAAAAAAAGTGATTACACTTTACTGTAATAATAATTTAAAAAAATGCTCAACACAGTTGTGAAGACTGTTCTGCTTATGACCTTGAGCAACCGCTCACTTTTATTTATTTTTTCCGTACTCAACAATGGTTAAAATCGTATTTTCATAAATGAGTCATACGCTTACAGAAAAGGAAATGAATGTATGATATATTCTCTTTTTTTTTAAAAAAATCAAATATGACATTGACGAAATAATGAATAAATCTTTCAACAAATAATGTACATTTCACGTAAAAAAAACCCCCAATATATATATCCTTTACTTAAATATTCTGCTTAAATGACATTTGATTTATATATGTAATTCACCAATATTTTAATACCGTAAATCATCCATCAATTTGAGGTATGAATTAAAAACATTCTTTCTTTTCTAGTCATTGATACTTAAAACTCAACAAAATTTTATACTTTTCACAACAATTATATAAACTGATGTTCCATAAAGAATATAGTTGTATATATTCTAATACTTTATAAAGTTTCAGATTTGACACAAACAATACCTGAACTGATGTTCAATAGAAATAGAAATAATATGTACCAATATTTCGTAATGTTTCTGGTGAAACACACTAATTATTTGAACTGGTGTTCAATAGAATTATATATCTAATAATTTTTTTTTTAATGTTTCTGATGAAACAATAATTATTTGAACTGATGTTCAATAAAAATATATATGCAATAATATGTTTCTGATGAAACCCAAATAATACTTTTAAACTCTTGAAATAGATGATACCATTAATTAGAAAAATGTTTTCTATGACAGATAACTACATATTTCTCGCGGTGATCATTTAATGATTATAATGACTCACCCAACTAACCTTCTTACCCTGGGGTTTCTAATGAATCAACATACATAAGTTAAACTGTAACTTATTTTACTTCTCTCTCTCTCTACTGCAATAACATATAATCTATTCCAAACAACTACAGCTATTGATAATGCACTCTTTACATTACAATACAAACAATAACTTTAATTTGTGAGTGTGGACTCCCCTTTTTTTTTCTTACCTGGAACTTCGATGAAATCTTTATATCCATGCGTTTGCGCCAATTAGGAATTTCGTAGGTTCTTTCTCTTCAAATGTAACAAATCATCAGAAATCCAGGTACAATAAAGTCACTACTTCTTTAATGGCTAAAGAGTTTTATTCCAAAGACAGCCACACACAACACAAAAGGAAAAACTAACTATGATACATTTAATTTTAAGTTGCTAATGCCATTTTGTTTTTATCCTCGCCCAACGCCCTCATTCTGACATGTTCTCTCGCTCCGTCATCTTGTTGACTTTCTTCCTCCTTCTCCGTCCTTTCCTCTCCCCTCGATGGCTGCGCCACCTATAAAGATTTTTAAACTTCCGGGCGAATCTTACATAGTCAAATCGTTTTCTAAGGTCTACATTAACATACCAAAAAAATACAGAGTCTTACCTTTTGAAATTAATTTTTTTTTCTGAACAAAAATGACAATCTTCGCTATCCGCTGAAAACGCCATCAGCTGAAAATGCAATTTCTGCTTAAAACTATTCGCCTTTACCGCTAAAATACTCATCATAGAACCTGTGCTGCCATATATCTTGTAAGAGTGGATTTCAAAGAATATTCCTATCAAGTATCATCAGAGTATCCATAAAAACAGTTATTCTATATAATTTTAAAGTGAGTGGTACTTATAAGTACTGTCGGTCGAGATAAAGGGTTAAGCATAGGACACATTGATATAGACTACAGTGCTAAAAAAAATGAAAAATGTATGCATAGTAAAATTTAAATTTAGATTGTATAACCCTAATTAATATTTACAACAGTCTACCAGTTCAAACGTTGTCTGGGAACTATTCGCCAACCGCAACACGTTTGTTTCACCAGCTGTGAAACCTCTGTCACAAGGTTGGGAGCTAAAGCTATTGCTGTCATTTCATTTGGGCCATCCGAAAGGTATGCAAGAGGTCTTCCTTTAAAGACACTTTCTCCTTCGCATAACAGTGTGAGCATCTTTTTGTATGTCACAAATTCTGCCAAGGCACTTTTGTTGTATCTGCTTGATGCTGTGAACCATCCTCTCCCACCAACCACCATACCATGGTGCTGAAGGTGAACTGAAATGCCGCTTGGTTTTTCCTTTAATTCAGATAATTGTTCTATTCATACTATACTGATGACATCAAGTCTTGCTTTCTGTATTTCTTCACTTGTTAGCTCTGATGAGATCCATGAGGTTTTCTTCTTTGTATTGTTCACCTTATCCTTTGGTGAAGTAGGATTTTCTTTGCGTAAATCTGAGCAGTCTCCATCCACAAATCAAGCATTTCACACTACTGTGACACTTTTCTACAATATGACTAGGTTTAACCCCTTCGGGACAAACGTCCCAAATATGAGCTAACATGAAATACCGTCAGAGGCCGAATGACTCGCGGTGAGCCAGCGTGTTTCTCTCTCCACCGGCCGAACAACTTGCGAGTGAGCCAGGCACTTGGAACGTTTTGTAAGCTCAGTTTTTTGGCAATAGATGGCATTCTATGTCCATAAGATTTGAGATACATAGAGATCTGACCTTCTACTTGAAATGAGAGAAATATTACTCTTATACACTTGGCTTATGTTTTATAAACATAAGGGTAAGAGAATGTTTTCGAATTGAGTGCTTTACGACTGCTAGATGAGAGATTTATTTTTGCTAATGTATTTGATTTGGGTTTACAGTCTAGTTTTTAATGGATAATTAGATGTGGTAGACAAAATTTGTCTTTTTTTTTTTTCTTACTTTTTACAAGGTTGATTTTTTTTTTACAAGGTTGACTTTTACAAATGTTGACAATAAAATGTTTGAAAACTTGTACTTATACAGAAAGTGGTTGAAGTAAATAAAGTATATAAATAATAAATACACAATATATAAAGCATATGTCGTTCATATAATATACAGAAAAATATTTAACAACACGTTTATATTTCGGTATTTTTATGGATTTAGGCTTAACTACACAAACCCCTCCGGCCCAGGCGTTACACACGCGTTTGTGTCCTGCACCCCAAAAGGGTTAAGGCAAACAAGGCAGCATCTCCGACAGATATCCTCTGATTTTCGGTTTTCCTAACTCTTGTTTGACATTTTTTGACAATCCTGGCTTGAATGAGGATGGTCACAAAATATGCAACTTATTTTCCCTGCGTGTGTGTTTACTACTAGTGTAGTAGCCGTAGGTTATGACATTATTTGTGTTCACACTCCGTAAACATAAAATATTATACAGTTCTTTTCTTAGTGTAAAACATAAACAACGTAGAATATTCCATAAACATACTTATCTAAAATTCTGTTGCCAGATTCAGAGAGGAATGAACAAACACGAAGCAAAGGGGTCGGAAGTCAGCACTCCTGTTCTGCCTTATTGTTGCTGTTAGATGAAACAGCTCCAGATATTATTTTGGCCGCTCTTCCCTGTATTTTGTCAAGTTTATCTAAGGTCATGCCCAGATATTTTGGGTTATCTGCCTTAGTAATTGGCAAGCCATCCATTAATATGATAGGTTGAAAAGATTTTCTGCGTTTTTGAACGGTGGAGAAAATTGTATGGATTGCTTTGAAAGGATTTATCTTTAATTTTAGCTCCTTTGACCAAGCCAGAATGCCTCCATGGGATTGGTTTAATGATCTCTCAGAATTTGCTATGTCTTTGCATGTTTGTCAGATTGCTATATCATGTGCGTAGCAAATAATTATTGTCCCCTTCCAGAAGTTTGTGAATATTGTTAACATACAAAAGGAATAAAAGGGGGCTGAGAACTGAGCCCTGACCTGCTTATGTTCTTCTGTCTTTAGAGAAGGCTCCAATGAACCTTACTTTAGACTTTTTATCTTTAAAAAAAATGTGCAATCCAGATTAGGGCATTGCCTGTTATACCATGTTCATATACGATTTCAATAAGTTTTTATTGTCAAATGAAGATGTCATATCCAGGAAGACAGCGGTGATCTTTTTTATGGTTTTTTCTTGAAAGCCATCAATAACCGATTGACATAGGTAGACAAATATGATTTTCGGTGGTGGGATGTTTTCTGTATGCAGTTTGATAGAAATTCAATTTCTTATTCTTTACAAGTTCACCCATGATTCATGAATGTATGTGTAATACATTCGATAATTTTACAAAGAATACTAGCAAGTGCGATGGATCTGTAGTGCTTACACTCAGTGGCCGGTTTCCCCGGTTTAAGAAGGATAGCAATAATAGATGTTTTCTAATTTTTTGGGAAGTTTTCCATGTTGTATTTCCTATATCCAGTAGACATTCAGTAGCAATCTTGCCTATGTTTCACCATTCCATCAAAAATGAGATTGCTACCAGGGGATTTCTTATCATATATTCATATACTTAATTGCTGCTGTAAGTTCTTGGCAGGAAACAGCTTGGGTATAGGGGTCATCATTTGAATATCATTTTGCTTCGAAAAGTAATTTCCTAACTGCACTATTTATTACTTTGTTTTCACTCTGAACCTCCAATTTACTAATGTTTGAGTAGTCTGCTATACTTGGACTACGTTAAAGCTAAAGATAGTTGAAAGCAGTTGAATTTGTTTATTTTCTAATAAAAAATTTCGAAAGTTACTCAAATATGTGTTAAGCATATATAAATGTAAATCCTAATAGATAATGAGAAAAATATAACTTGCTTAAAAGCATAGGTAATATGAAATTCTAGGATGACTTTAAAAAAAAAGAATTCTATCAATTAAATTAAAGAGTACTTGCAAATCCAAGAGTAACCTATCAGAATTCTTCAGAACAAATTTTTATCAGGATATTGCATTTTTGATTTATGAATTTCAATTTGCTTCAACCCAGTTTCATCGAAAGTTGTTTTTTTTATTCAGGTTTGTGTCATAAATCTGACCAAAAAGTTCTGTTAACTCCATCCAGATTCGAAGTTTTCTTACAATTTGAGAAATCAGAATCTGTTTTTCTTGAATGTCAGATGAAAGATGGGAGAAAAAGATTAGAAATATTCTAAATTTTTTAAAAATTTATTGGGGAATTGAATTGGCACTTCCTTAGTATTAATTTCATTGGAAAGACTGCCATATTGTTACTTGCAGAGAAAATTTGCCAGAATTTAACACCAGTTGTCCAAAAACCCCATTAGATTTGTTGCCAAACCAAAGAGTCTGTACCGGTATCTATATAAAGCAGTACTAGACATCACGTGAAGACAATCGTTTTGGCGTTATCAATAAAGTACTGGCGTTCGGAATGGAAGGTGCCCTGTTTGAATCTATCCTACAAGTCTTTGCATAAGATTTACTAATAATTGTAGATAGAAAAAGGAGTTCTGGGTCTATGTCAAATTTGGCTTCCCCTGTACTTAAATATTTACCCCATGTTAGCAATTTGTCAAAGATTAATTTATGTTAGAGAGTAATCACCAGTAATTTTACTAATTGTAGCAATCTGTTTGATGTTATGCAATGTTATTCAGATTTTCTCCTAGTTTTAATAGCGGTATAGTAAAAAAAACTAAGAAACTCTTAATACACACAGCAGGAAAGAATATTTGAAAGAGTACTGAAACAATTCAAGTTTTATTTTCAGCAGTTGCCAGTAGATGGCAGTACACATACCACTGAAGGTAGTAAATAAAAATGGTGTTTACAGGGTAACAAATAGCCTTTTGTGTCTTAGAATTTACAAAATCTAAATTGGTTATGTTAGTTCAGTAGGTATTTCGCACAGAATATCGAACACAGGGATCAACTAAAAAGAAAAATTAATGTGTAGTACAAAAGGTTCAAAGAAACAGGATGCTTGTGTGATAAGAAATGAAGTGTTTAGCTAGGTTCATGTGCGCAAGCTGTAAAGGATGCACCGGAAACATTTTTTTATAGTTTCAACAAATTGAGGATTTCACAACCAACAATATTTTGAATTTTATGCAAAAATCTGTTTATGAAGTGTACAGAGTGCAACTGTAGCAAGTGTTTTCTTCAGATTGTATTTCTCTTTTGAACTTTAGCATCAATGTCTAAGATCAAGAAACACTAATGCTGAAATTGGCTTTTTGTGATTCATTCACCTTTCTCTAGTCTGTCAAGGTAAACCACCATGACTTATTCCATTGGAAAACCTCTCCATATAGTAGAAGACTATTGTGGTTGCCCAAATTTAACATGTTTTGCACTATCACTTCCTCATGTTTACAGGCCATTTTTTTTTACAAAGATGACCATTACTGGTTTAGTGTACCTGTATATGCTACGATTGTGGTTAATGCTGCAATTACAGGCACATGAGGATGACATCTTCATTTCTCAACAAGATGAGCTCCTCCCCATTTTCTGTGTGATTGCTTATCTCATTGTTGGATAGTATGAGCTTCTGAAGATGATGGACCTCTTTCATTATGCCTCCCACGTTCAATGTATTTAACAGTACACTTGGTTCTCTTTTATGCGGTTTTTTTTTATGCGATTTTAGAGTTATGCGGTTTTTATGGCAAGAAAAAAAAATTTTTTATTCATATTTAATTCTTTTTGGTGATTCACTTTTTCTGAAAACGAATAAGAATAACAACTACAACTCTACTATTACGCAATCAATACAAAAAATTTTTATTCATATTTAATTCTTTTTGGTGATTCACTTTTTTCTGAAAACGAATAAGAATAACAACTACAACTCTACTATTACGCAATCAATACAAAAAATTTTTATTCATATTTAATTCTTTTTGGTGATTCACTTTTTCTGAAAACGAATAAGAATAACAACTACAACTCTACTATTACGCAATCAATACAACGAAAGAATTTCTCCTTTATATGCAAATTTATACCTTGAACTTTTTTCTTTTATTGACATGTTTTCTCTTGATTTGTTCTTAAAAACAAAAAAAGACAAAAACAAAAATATCCCGCTAAAATTGCGTGTTTTTATGCTGCATTTTGCATTGCATTTTGTTTTTTATGAAACTAATTAAAAAAGCTTGCGTATTAGAAAACATTAGAAAACAAAACTTTGTGAAAAAGGTTACTACCGAAAACCGGAAGATAAATTTACTCAAGTGAATTGTAAGTTTTTTTTTTTTTTTTAGTGCGTAATTGTACATTAAGTTTTCTCTATAATTTTTAGTCCTCTTAAAGAAAATGTGTGACAATATTAAAAAACAAAAAATAAGTGCAATTTCGCTAGAAACCAAAATTAAAATTCTCGATTGCTTGGCGAAAGGAGAAAGATCAACAGCAGTAGGTAAACGTTTTCATTTAGGCGAATCTACTATAAGAGCAATAAAAAAAAATGAAGCGGCAATAAGAAAATCAGTCAGATCTGGTACAAATTTGAGTTCTAAAATTTCATCATATTCAAGAGACACTTTAATAGAAAAAACTGAAAAGGCTCTCGTAATTTGGATTGAAGATTTAACTCAAAAAAGAATTCCGTTAGATGGACATTTAATCAAGATGAAAGCCCTTAAATTTTACAAAGAGTTAAAGAATCAGAGCCATCTACATCTTCACGTGAAAGTAATCCACAATTCTCTGCCAGCACAGGGTGGTTAACTGGTTTTATAAAAGAAATTCTTTTCATAATCTAAAAATAAAGGTGAGGTGGCTTCTGCAGATGAAGAAGCTGCTAGAAAATATCCTGAAAAGTTAGCTAAAATTATTAAAGATGGAGAATATTGCGCTCATCAAGTCTTCAATGCTGATGAAACAGGATTGTTTTGGAAAAAAATGCCAACCCGTACTTACATTGCAAAGTCCGAAAAAAAAAAACTGCCAGTGGTTTTAAAGCTGCTAAAGATCGAGTTACTTTATTGCTGTGCAGCAATGCATCTGGCGATCGAATGTTAAAACCGCTGCTTGTAAATCGATCTTTAAAACCACGTGCATTAAAAAGGAAAAGACTTAAATACACTGCCCGTACATTGGATGGCTAACAAGAAGGCCTGGGTAACAACGGCTATTTTCACTGAATGGTTCAATAAATGCTTCGTACCCGAAGTTGAAAATTATATGAATGAGATGGGTCTCGAATTTAAGATCTTATTAATTCTTGACAATGCGCCAGGTCATCCAATCTTAGAACATCCAAATATAAAGGTAGCTTTTTTTCCCTCAAACACAACGAGCCTAATTCAACCATTAGATCAGGGAATTATTTCAACATTTAAAAAATATTATGTAAAATTCACTTTCCAATTCATTTTCGATAAACTGGAATCCGAAACAATAACAGTTACTGAAGCTTGGAAACAATTTAATATCTTGAACTGTGTAAATCATGTTGCATTAGCAATTGCCGAAATAAAATCACAAACTTTAAATGCATGTTGGAAAGCTGCTTGGCCTGAATGCGTATCAAAGGAAACGAATCAAATAGAGCAATAGTAACATCAGAAATTATTTCAATTGCTAAGGAAATAGGTGGGGAAGGTTTTGATGATTTTGGCGAGCATGATATAGAAGAATTGCTTGTGGACGAAGCCCTAAATGATGATGATATTTTGGAAAGTATGGTAGATATTACTAAAGATTTGGAAACAGTAGATAGCGAACCGGAAGAAGATGTTACTCCACTGGACGAAAATTACTTCGGAAGGCCTTCAACTTTCCGGTAAATTGGCAAATTTTTTTATTCAAAATGATAATGATGTAGAACGCGCCTTAAAATTCCAACGTGATCTGAAATTTTGTATGTCTGGCTACAGAGAACTCTACAAAGAACTAGTGCCATCACAGAGTTTGATTACTGACTACCTTGTCAAAGAAAAAAATCACTGAAGTTCCTGAAGAAGCATTACCATGTAGATCTGATGACGTAATTTTATCTTCAAGTGATGAAAGTGATCTTGCACCAATCCACAAACGGGTTCGCACATTATCAGACAGCGAATAATGATGAAAACATTCTTAATATGATTTTAAATGAAGTTTTGTTTTTGTTACATATTAAGTTTTGTTTTTGTTTTTAACATACATATGTGCCATTTATTAAAATATGATGGGAAAAAATAAATCTTATTATTTATAAATCTTTTTTATGCGATTTCTGGTGCATTTTAAAACATTATTTGGGTTTTATGCGATTTTTTGAATAAATGGAACGTATCCATCATTTTGCATATAAATGTATGTCTTTTTTGTGCGATTTTTTTATGCGGATTTCCCTGGAACGCATCTACCGCATAAAAAAGAACCAAGTGTATGTGACTTTTCTCGTGAGGATTTGTAAAAGACCACGTTTTTACAACCCCTTTGTTGTGCAATATAGTAGAATTGCATGAAAGGATAACACAAGCTGTCAATAGTGTTGATAGTACCATGTTGAGTGTGGAGTGTGGCAGGAACTGCACTATCTCATTGATGTATGCCATGTGACCAAAGCTCTATACATAGAATAAATACCCTTAATATATGTAAACGAAACAATTTATTTCTGTATTCTTCCAAATTTTCTTTTTTGCTGTACTCATCTTAGTTCTTTTACTGTAGTGCTTTGAAACACCAGAGGGAATTATGAATAACCCTCTACTTTGACAGTCGCTGAACATTTTTTGGTGGAAACGAAAACTTTATAATTTAGAGAATGTTTTACTTCAGATTATCCGTGGCGGCGTATAATACGCACAACGAAATTTTAAACTTTTTTAACACATAATCCGCGGATTATATACAGGAAAATACGGTATATTATATAAATATTATTATATTATCTATGTCTGTATACATGAAAAATAATGAAAATAATAATAATTCATTTTGTTTTAAATTTTCACTCCAATAAATGTTTTTTTGTTTCCAAATCTGATATGAATGTACATATTTTTATGTGTGGCCCACAAGATAATATTTTTCCTAAGTGGCCCACAAGGTCATTTGGGTTGGACACCCCTGATGTAATATAATGTAATATGTTAATTGAACGTTGAAACAAAATTGAAGTTTAGTGAATGTAGTTTCCTCAATTAAAAAAAATGTTTAATTCATATTTTTACTGAATTATTAATTTTGAAAACCTTATGAGCTTTAATCATAATAAAAAGTGAGATTTTCAGTCAATATCATTTAAATACTTCCATAATAAATAGTCACTTGACCATGGTTCAAAATTACGTGGTCCGTCGTCAAAAGCCCTCTTGTAGCTGAACAGTGCAACGTTAATATTCACTCACTCACTCCATAATAAATAGTTATTAATAGTAGCTTTTAATTGCTGCATATCTTTTCTTCGTAAAAAGTACCATTAGAAATACATGACACATTTTTTCGTAATCAGTTTTTTTGTATTCATTGCATAATTTCAAACAGTGTATATCAGTGCTTTTTAAGTTTTTGGAATTTTTACCTCTAAGTGCTTGTATAAATTATAGGCCAAATACAATATAGTTAATAATTTTTTTTTAATATTATAAAGGTTTCTTTAGAATTTCTTTAAAAAAAAAAGGAATGTGAAGCTACAGAAATTGATTATAATATTAAATGCATCATTAACCTCCCCGGCACCCTAAGCACTTCAAATTGTTGCACCTCCCCTAATTCCAGAGGCCCCCTAGTTTTTAGTTCCTTAATCTTAGTTCTAGAATATTTTAGTTTGGAGAAATTTTCTCATAACTCTCTTACTCTTTTCCCTTTCTTTGTTTTTTCTCTTTTGGAGAGTTTTTCCATTATCCGCTACCTATGGACTTGCTGTGCACTGGACTGACAAGTCATATGGAAAGGATAGTGGCATGTGATTTGGCCACTTGTTCATTTCTTACTTTACAGTATCATGGGACACTCGCCCACCCTTTTGTAAATTAATGAAATAGTTTACAATTATAGTATAGAGTATAACAGTGGTGGCCAAAATTGTAGACACTTTTGGAATTTTTTTTTTTTAATTTTTATGCTTACAGAAAATGCTATGTTTCACAAAATGCAAAGTCATTTAGACTATTTTAAAGAGAATTTAGTCCTGAATTCAATTAAAAAAACAAAATTCAAATATTTACGATGCAAAAAGTGCTAAGCTGATATAATTATTGATATACATTAGATACTGATGATAGCAGTGAGTTATCAGTACTTAGTAGGGTGGCCTTTATATTTTCTATTACAGTTTCACATGGATGTTTCCTTAAGCTGACAATAGTTTTAAGCTCTTCCTTTGATTATACAGTGAACATAATTTAAAATTTGTAAAATTTAATGAAATGGGTGGGACTGAATTTTTGAAGTTATTGATTTTATGTCGAGCTTAAGACTTGTTGTGGCAATACGTTGAACAGAAGAAAAATTCTCATCTGCTATTCTATTTCTTACTTTTGGTTTGTTTAAATTCATTAGTGGGAAAGTTTGCTCACTGAGTAAGTGCTGCTAAAGAAAGTGGCGCATGCAGCTGCATTTTGCTTTAAGCACGAAAATTCCTCAGTTAAGTTTTTATAAAATTCTAATATGGATTTTTCTTTGAATTGATTTTTGATAACATCAGAATTCTGTAAATTAATTAAGGCTAAATGCATACTCTCATCCACTAGATTTATATCAACAGAAAATGGAGAAGAAAAGACATCAATTTTTGTTTGGCATTTTTTTAAATCTAAAAACCGATCATCAGATGCATTGCACAAGATTTGAATTTGTTCCTTGTACTGCATCTTCATGTGTGGAAATTTTCATGCATTTTTTGACAGTAGGGAAAGTGTAAAATTTTTAGTTTTCAGCTGGTTTTTGAAATAAACATAATTTTCGTTTAAATGCCTTTACGTTATTTATCAATTGAAAAATGAATTGATTCTTTCCTTGAAGCTTTGTGTTTTAGTCATTCCAATGGCCTGTTATGTCTGTGAGGAAAGCCAAATAACACACTGGAAACTTGCTTCTTTTAACCTTCTAGTATTTCTACCAGTCACTTAGAAATGTAGCAATTTCATCAAATAGTTCCATAAAACATTTAAGGGCAACTCCTTGGCTGAGCCATATAACTTCTGTGTAATAAAGAATATCAGAAGGCAGATCATCAAAATCTTTTAAGAATTCTTTGAATTGCCTATGTTTGAGGGCATTACTATGAATAAAGTTAATTCTATTCTATTCTAATTATAATTCTAAGTATATAGAACACAAAATTTAATTAAGTATTTGTTATTAATGATTAATTTTATTAATTAATACTAATTATTTATTCAATAATTAGTATTTTAATGTGTTTTGTTCCCGAAAATTGACAAAATCAAAAGGAGCATGATACAAGAATGGTGAACTTTCGACCCCCGGACCCCCTTGAAAAATGGTACAGTATTTATCTGTTCATGCATCTTGAATATAAATATATTCAAGAAATAGCCATATAAAATATTTTATATGGCTTTATAAATAAATGATACTAGACTAAAAATGTGCAATCAAAAACGAATATCAATCCGTTCTGTGACAGTGATTTCAACATTCACGATCTACTAACAAAACCGCAGGGTTGTTTAAAAGAATGATCGTTGTAGCTAAGTAGAAGTTAAAGTTACTATTGGTAACGCTCACCATGAAGAAAAACGCGAGTTCGATGGGTACTTTTGATTGGCTCAGCATAATTCCGAATTGAGACTGTTCCAGCATGCGTGCGTGCGTGAATCTCCGTATTTGTACTTCGACCTTCTCTGCATCCAGACCATGCAATGAAAGAAATAATGGCTTCCGGTGGTCACGTCCAGTGAGCTTCCCCTATATGAAAACTCGTACTCGCAGATAGCTATGAAGGAAAGATATTGAAAAGAAACTTAATAAACAACTACAAAACAATTATTTGGTGTAATACTGTTTTCGTATACGGTTTTTCTCTGTTTAATTAACAAAGGTCAATTCCATTTTAGATTACTCTTCTTTTTATAATAGGCATTCGCGGGCTAACTTTAAAGGTTAGGTGGGCCTTAGGTTATACATCCCTTTTCTAATTTTAAAGCATGCAAATAATTAAAATATATATTATTTTATAACTAGAAAAATTCTAAACATAGATTACCGTGTGTGTCCTTAAATTTATTTACTCATAAAATCTGTTAATTTTGTTTAAGTTTCTTCGTTTGAAAAAATGCTTTGTTTCATAACACACTTCACATCTTTGCAATGCACCAAAAATCCCTTTATGTGTATTTTTCCTTGTCTTTTCTTAAATTTTTCTAGCCATCCATTGCTACCTAGAAATTGGTCGTATCCCAATGCCTTCACAAATTGAAGAGCTTTCTTTATTACGAAAGGTCCAGAGATAAATTTTTTATCTCGCATTGTGTGTATCCACTTCAAACCTGCCTCATCGACATCTTCATAGACACATGTCAAACGTTTTGAACAAGAATTGGATGAATCATAATTTTGTAGCCTATCTCAATTTTTTATAATAGTTGATAAGCTGTTTGGAGGAATACCAAATTTTAAAGCAATATCCTTTTTCTTGACGCCTTTGTCAACTTCCTGAAGGATTTAATTTTTTTATTTAATGCTCAAGCACTTTCATTTTGACACTTTAGAACTACAAAAAACGAAATTACCAGAATGACCGATGAACACTACAAATGAGCAGAGACTAGTTCAAGGACACAGGGACACAAAAGAAAACTCCACTGAGGGTAAAAGGAGATATCGAAAATGTCTAGTGAACTGGACAATGAGGGTTAGAAGTTGCACTTCTTGGATGAAAGGCCCAGAATTCTGTTGCTCTTGGTGAGTTAGACACCTAATAAAACCAGTTCAAGATTTATGACCACCATAAAATGTGTTAAAAGAGAAAATAACTTAATATCCAGAAATATTTTTAAAATGAGAAGAAAAAAACTGAATCCCCCCCAAAAAAAAAAGCTCGCCATATAGAAAAGGCATTTTGCTATTAGGAGGCTATTTTATGAAGAAAATAATCATGAAATGTGTTCTTGGTTCCAGGAAAAAATTCGCTGTATAGAAAAATCTATACATATAAATAAAAATGAAGTGTCTGTTTGTAATTTGAAATTAACAGCTTTTTACTAAATGCATTTAAAAGTATATACGGTACTTACATGAAAAAAACAATTTTTAAAATTTTTGTCTGTTTGTTCCGGCTAATCCCTGAAATGGCTGGACCAATTTTTACGAAACTTTCACTGGCAGATAACTAATATTATACGAAATAACTTAGGCTATACCTTTATTATAGAATAAAATTAGGGTTCCGATAAAATAAAATTAAAACCAATGAAAGAGTGAGCAATATCCCAATAGCAAATAGGGATTATTTATTTCAATAGGGATTATTTTTATTCAATAGGGACTATTTTATTTCACAATTTCTAGCATTTATATCAAACTTTTTTCTTTGATTAGGATGCTGCCATTTGCGACATTTCCCGTTCATGTCTTGATCCTAATGATTTTACAGTCCTTAACTGCATTGTCAAAGGTCATGCGTCCCTTTCACCCCCTTCCTTGTGGCTTTGTTTGTGTTCGCGTTTCACCCTACTTGCTACTTAGACCTATTTTGATCCTAAAGATTTTAGTCCTCGCCCCATCGACAGTGTCAAAGGTCATGCGTCCCTTTCACCCCTTGCTCAACAAAAAGCAAAGAAAAAATAAAACAAAAAAGAAACATAGATTCACAAAATAGAAGACAAGTTTTCGTAAACTCTGCGAAGTGAATAAACACTTTTTTGTTAAATTCTACGTGGACGAAGTCGCGGGGGTAACAGTTATTTAACATAAAATAAATGCATCAGAAAGTAATATTAACGTATTACACATCCAGATAAAAATTATTTACACTATTTTTAGCGTTTATTACACAAAATTTGTAACAATGTGTTACTTTTGCTGAGCAAGTAGGTGTTTTCAAAAATCGACCCACAAGAAAGTTACGGGGCGTCATAAATAATAATAATAATAACAATAATAAAAAAATCAGCAATTATATCTAAAGACTTAAAATTTAGGAAGCATGGTTTTTTCGTTTAGCTGAGTTGTGTAAAAAGCTTTTTTTTGTTTAATTTATACAATTCACGTAAAATTAACTCATTAAAAACTTCTTTATCCTTCAGTCTATATTTTTTAATTTTTAAATTCACCCGTGCGAAGAACAGGTATACCAGCTAGTTTTCAATATAGAGGTTTGACTGTATTTCTACTCCTGTCACTGGAGGCTTATTGAAATAAAATGTTTTAATAATGGTTGTGTACATAATTCTAATTATGAAGCAATATTGATATTAATGTTATAAATTTTATACATATATATGGCTTTTGTTAAAGAGTAAGATAATTGCTAGAGTGTCATTTTCTATTGGGAATTTGCATCCTATTACTATAAAGTGTTTTATTTTTGTACACTATTTTGTTTGCAGTACCAAAAAGTAACCCAATCAAAAAATAAATGTCATGATTTTTCAGCAATTGATTGTGATGCGAGTCCTACCCTCAAAATGAGCCCTAATTAAAATTGCCAACAAAATGGGTGCCAGAAATTGCTGATGACCAGTTTGAGTTTCATGCATGGAGCACAAGCACATTTGATGAGTAAAGGAGTGGTCTGCAACTTATTAGAATCTGTGATGTTTAATATTTTGTGTATTACAATAGATAATTATGACTTGATTGAATTATAAATCTAAAGGAAATTAAATATATTTATTCAGGTAAGATTAGTGTAAGAAGAAGGAACTATTGTGGAGTGCTAGAAAATAATTGTGAAAGACTACTGGGTTTAAGAATCCTGCAGTTTCCTGGGTGAAACTAGATCTTCGAATATTCAGAAAACAATGATCAGATAATAACCTCAATCAACAGATGGACAAGGAAAATTCTAAGAAATGTAATCGGGGCTCAGGTATGCTAACAAAACAAAATGTTTGGTTATTTACAAGATTGATACCTATAATTATTGTATCAATGGCATAGTGGAGAATATTAGGGCCCCTCTGCAAAGAGTCAGGTTTTTTGCCCTCAATACTTTGTAAATTGGTTAAATATGTACTTGGTGTCAGTCAGGCTTTGAACCCCTTAGAATCTTGCCCCCGTGATGCAGGGGTTGCGGGGTATACATCATGCTACTGTATGGTGTCATTACAAGACATGGTGGTTGGATTGTGAAAAAAATCCAAAGCACCACAATACTGAATGGATAGCTTTCTTCGGCTTTGTAAACTCATAAGCTATATGGTTATATTTGGGAAGATAGTGACATGGTTGTGTATTTGACATTTTTGAGTACTGAAAATCTTGATTTAAAAAGACATGGTCTTTGTGTGAATACTGATAAAATTTCTCTTTTAAAAGGTGACAAGACATCTTGATATAAAAGAACAAAAAATATATCATAAAACTGGCATATAATGCACACCTGTGCTTTCAAGCTGCATTTTTTAATTTTTAGGAAAGTCGTTGTATGACACATAACTTTTTAATGAAGAAACCAGGAATGTACAAATGCAGTGCTTTTATGTTTTGAATGAGTGTTTTGAAGTAGTGTAACCAAGGCTTTTGAAAAAAAAAAATAGTATACTGTAAAATCTGGCATAAATAACCCGTGCCTATATTTTCAAGCTTTTGTTTTATTCACCATGTAAGGCGCACCCCTATTTTTACGAAGAAATCTGAAATATTAGTATACATTGCTCTTATGTTTTGAAGTAATTCGAGGTATCCTAAGACTAGGATTGGCTATTTTGCTGGGTCAGTGGTAAAAAATGGCAAAAACTAGGAAAATTGGCTGCATTTAAAAATTGCACAGAAAACAATATAATTTTTTAAATAATACAGTTGAAAGACTTAAATCAGAATATTAATTAGATATTTAATTAATATTAATTTTTGATAATTAAAACAATTTAAAATAATTTTCATTGATGAAAGCAATCAAAATATTAGTATAAACATAATCTATTTTGTAAAAAAAAATTATATGATTAGATAAAAACTGTTGTCCAATCTTGACCAATCAGGAACTGAAAAGAAACAGGTGCATACATTTTTGCTGAATTCTGCTTCAAGATAAACTGAAAAGGGACATATTAGCCTTTTCTTTTCTTTTTTTTTTTAATGTTTCTAGATTTCTGGTCTGAGAAAAATATTTTCTTAAAATGTATGAAGGAGGTAGAAACCTAGACTCTGTTTAGCATTCTATTCATAGATTATCTGTGAATGGTAAAATTGTTGCCAAGTGCAAAAAATGTGGGCATATGCAAAGTAACAAAGTAGCTAGGATGAAAGCACATGTTTCTAATTGTGCAAAAAAAAATCTTCAAGTGAATGTGTGGAAGAAATTCAATGCTATGTTTCAGTGATGGATGAAGAAGTAGATCAGCTTCCTGTTAAAACACAATGTTTAGAAGGTATTATTAAAAAATTTATTTCAAATCTTAGATAAATACAAAATGATGATTGATTTAGCTCTTGCAAAGATGTTTTATGCCTGCAACATTCCTTTTGCTGTTCTTGAAAGCGAATCATATCAAAAATTTGATCCGTATCCTAAGACCAAGTTTTAAGCCCCCTTCACATAAAGAACTGGCAGGCCCCCTTTTAGATGCTGTTTATAATTAAATCGATGGATTAGTTTGTAAAAACTTAAAAGGGAAAGAAGGTTCTCTTGTTATTGATGGATGGAGCAATATCCATAATGAATCAATAATATCATCTCACATTAAAGTTAATGGAGAGTCCTAATGTTGTAGATGTTGAAAACTGGAACACTACAAAAAAAATTCAGAATTTTTATATAAAAAATGCAGTGGCATTTTTCAGATTACTACAGAAAAATATGACTGTCAAGTTTAAAAGCATTGATAATGCTAAAAATATAGAGAAAAAATAAGACATGAATTGGAGCTAAATCAATCATCATTTTGTATTTATCTAAGATTTGAAATAAATTTTTTAATAATACCTTCTAAACATTGTGTTTTAACAGGAAGCTGATCTACTTCTTCATCCATCACTGAAACATAGCATTGAATTTCTTCCACACATTCACTTGAAGATTTTTTTTTGCACAATTAGAAACATGTGCTTTCATCCTAGCTACTTTGTTACTTTGCATATGCCCACATTTTTTGCACTTGGCAACAATTTTACCATTCACAGATAATCTATGAATAGAATGCTAAACAGAGTCTAGGTTTCTACCTCCTTCATACATTTTAAGAAAATATTTTTCTCAGACCAGAAATCTAGAAACATTAAAAAAAAAAGAAAAGAAAAGGCTAATATGTCCTTTTTCAGTTTATCTTGAAGCAGAATTCAGCAAAAATGTATGCACCTGTTTCTTTTCAGTTCCTGATTGGTAAAGATTGGACTACAGTTTTTATCTAATCATATAAATTTTTTTTACAAAATAGATTATGTTTATACTAATATTTTGATTGCTTTCATCAATGAAAATTATTTTAAATTGTTTTAATTATCAAAAATTGATAATGCTAAAAATATAGAGAAAAAATAAGACATGAATTGGAACAAAAGTTTGAAAATTCTACTCTAACACATGGTTGTGGAGCTCATAGGCTCCTTTTGGGACAAGATATAATCCATTCAAGCATTATGAAACACATAGTAGATATTTACAAGTATTTTCAAAATCACCATGCTCCTGGAGCATGGTTAAAGGAATGCAGTGAATGTGTTTCACCTCAATTACCTGGATGTACTAGGGGGGGGGTAGTCAGCTGACTTGCCTTGAAACATTTATTCAAAGTCATACATCATATGTAAAAATTACAAATGAGCATTATGAGGAGATGGATCGAAATATTGTAGCTCATACAGGATTTTAACCTTTATCAACAAGTGAAAGACCTTATCAAATAATTGACGTCAGTAGCAAGTGCTGTAGCTCATCTGGAGAGTGATTCTGCTACAGTTGCTGATGCTTGTCATGTATGGTACAAGTTGAACATCAATGAGTTGAAACCTCATTCTGCTGTGGTGAAAAAAAGGTTTGAGCCAGCCATTCTGGATTGGCGTATTCTTGCATATTTATTGCATTCTAAGTACAGGGGAGAAAATGTTAATTATGAGCAGAAAGAAAGGACCAGCGAATGCTTGCAAAAACTAAACCCTTTATTTATATTGTATGCTATAAACTTTGAAATGAAAGAAAAACCTTTTCCAGATGCATTTTTCAAAGATCAAGTAATTAAAACCATTGATGCTCATAAATGGTGAAGTAGAGCAAAAGCATGTGATATTTCTAAAGACTTTTGCAAGTTAGTTGCACATCTCCAAACATGCCCGTCAAGTTCTGCTGGAATATAAAAAATATTCTCTAATTTTTCATTTGTACATTCAAAAGCTTGAAATAGGTTGGAAATAGATAATGTTTCAAAGCTTGCTTTTTTTTACACAATGTTGAAAAAAAAATGTGTTCTTATGTAGAAAATGCGATTGAATTTGATGAGATTTAACTTTTTTATGTACAATTCTTATTGTTATTAAAGGTATAGTTTAATATTGCTTTATACTCTTTTTTTTCATATTTATATTGTATACTAAGTTTGCATCTCTTTGAATTTATATTCTTCTGATAGCATAGCAAAATTAGTATTACTTCTCTCTGTAAACTAACTGAAACATAAGAACTAGTTGTTTAATAGCTTAAATAGAAGCCAGCGGGTTACTTAATTGTTATTTATTCTTCCCTTTCTCATGTTCTGCATTCATAGTATTATCTAAAAAAGCATACAAATTTAATAGCATTTAGATAACTGTTTCAATAATGTATTGAATATTATTCTAAGTAAGTTAAACATTAAAGTCATATGTTATTGGACATAAAATTTGTAAAAAATAAAATAGGTACATCCCTGCAAATAAAACATATATTTTTGCCACTTCGATAAAAAGTTATGGTTTTTACTGGATTTTTCCATGATTTTTCCCACTTTCGGCAAAAACGAGCCAACCCAATACTAGACTTTTGAAAAAAATTAATTTTCTTCTAGAATTACAACTTTTAGTTCATAAGGCAAGTCATTTCTTTTTAATGAACAGAATTTCGATACATTAGAAGTAAAATTTTCTTTATACTCATCTTTTTTTTTTATTATTATTATTATTTGTAAAGCTATCATTTTTATATCCAGCATAAAATGTGCACCTATAAATTTCGATCTTATTTTTTGTGTTAAAAGACTGTGTTATACACTGGATTTTACTATATATATATTTTTTTAATTAAACTTCCATATTTTATTTTTCTCAAGATCTTTTTTGCTGTTGACGAAAATGATTTTTAAAAAAGTATGGTTTCCATAAGTGTTTTTAAAAACTTTATAGATGTGTAACATACTTTCAAACTTCATTTTCCAAAGTTTTTGGTATATTCACCTTATAATGCTCATCTTTTTTTAAGGAGAAATCTGAAATGTTCTGGTGCAATGCTTTTATCTTTTGAAGTATGAAAATAGTCTATGAGTTTATAATTAAAGCATATAATTGATTTAAACCCGACACAATTAATAATCATTTAAAAATATAGTATATCTAACAATATAGATGGATTGGAAAATAATTCTTTATGTATCAGAGTAATAGTGATGATGTAAAAATGAGATAGAATTCAGTGATGTACATTGATATAAAGAAAGATAAATGTAAATAATTTTTCATGCTATCCGATCATGAAAGTTCTTAAGGTATGTCATTATGTAAATCCTATTTTGATATATGTAGAAATCCTGTTTTTTATGCTCTCATTTTCTTTATTATTGAAGCTATATGATTTTTATATCCAAGGTATAATGTGTACCCATAAATTATTATTTTTTTTTATTAAAAGTGTGGGGTTTTACAGTATATATATATATTTATACCAACTTTTATGCTTTGTGTGAAATTTATAGTGTTTATTTACAATTTATGTGCATTGAATTGTGCAGTTTTTATTTTTAATAATGCCCATTGTATTAAGATCATGCAAGATTAATTTGTTTTGTCATATTCTTTTCCATGTAGATCCAAATCAGGTATCGGCCGCGGTAGCCGAGTGGTATAGGTATCGGACCGTGGCTTGCTTTGTCACGGGTTCGAGCCCAGTACCACTAAAGACCTGCCGTGTAGGGCAGCGATGCACGTTAAATCTGTCGAGAGCTGAAACGTCCTCCCGTTGGTGTGGTGTGGGAGTTAGGAGAGGGGGTGCCAGCTCAGGTGTCGTCCACGTCACTTGACCATGGTTCAAAATTACGTGGTCCATCGCCAAAAGCCCTTGTGTAGCTGAACAGTGCGACGTTAATATTCAATCAATCAACCAAATCAGGTATTCCAATCTTAAAAAAATAAAATGTTTTCCACCAACTACTTAATTTGGAGCTTTACGTAAAAAATTAATATCTTCATATTTTCAAAATTAAGTTTTTCCAAACTTGATATTTTTTTTCTAAAATTTTATTAATGTTAAAATTTTTATATTTTCGGTATTTTATGAAACTTACTATCAATATTGTTAGGCATTTGATAAAATGATTTAAAGTAGTAGTTTTCAAAGTGGTCCCTACAGACTCCCAAGAGTCCCTGGTATCATTCAGGGGATCTGTGGAAAATTAAAATTGATTTGGGGGTCCCCAAACCATGTCAGGGGCAAAGTGCAAGGTTTAATATAAAATAATAAAATTGTGATCCATTTTTATTATTGTGGAAATTTAAATAAATAACAATAAATAAAATAGTAGAAAATACAGGATATTACTTACAGGAAGTACTGAGCAGTATGTAATACTTTTTATGAATAAACATTGACAAAACTTATTTCCACTGATTGTCACATGTAGTAACAATGGTGTGTTTAACTTGATTAACCCTCCAAGCGGTTAGCACGGAAAATTCCGTCATTGTAAAGATACTTCAAAATGCACTGCACGGGTTTTTTTGCCTTCAAGTAACATTTTCAAAAGCGGATTAGCCGTACTTTTCTGAAATCCTTTCCCCCTTTTAAAGGTTTAATATCTTGAAAGATAATTAGGGACGGTGGAAGCAACACAGCAGGACACTGATAGGAAGTTTTATGCTCGCAGGGAACCCCACCCCATGTATTGACCCTGGAGCAATCGTAAAAAATCGGGGGGGATTTCTTTACACCCCAGGAAGTGTTTGTTTGTTAGCTGGTATTTTAAAAGTTTTGAAAAGTCCCAACGCATAAGCAAAATATGTTACAATTCCCTTTTGGTTTCATATTAATTTGAAACTGTAACAAGTTGGGGCGTGTCAGTGCAATCTGCTATTTTATATAGTTAGACAAATTATCTTTTTTAAAGTATATTCTTTCGCTTCATTTTTCTTATCTTAATCAATGCTTTCAGTTTTTGAAACATGATTATTTCATTATAAGATGCCAAAAAAAAATTAATAAAACACCAAACAGTTTAAAATTTGAAATCTTTTCAACTTTCCAACCACTAAAAATGAATAAATTTAAACTTCATCAAATAATTTGAAACATTTTCTTACACTTTGATAAAAATAATAACGAAAAAAAAAAAAAACTAATTAAGATCTATTAGTTTTTTTTTTAGATTTCAAAGCCCAAGTGTTCAGGGAAGTTTACGTACAGTGCCTAGTTATATATTGTTAAAATACACCGAATTATATTTGAATTTTAAGTGCTTGAACTTCAGTTTACATCAAAGACAACATGAATGAAGATTTTCCCACATTTTTTTTATAGCTTGAATGTTTGAATAAATGGTAATCAAAAATATACGGAAACATTTACAGTAGACATTTATGCATATAAATAAACATAAAAATCACTTTTAAATTTGAGCTATTCAAAAACATTCGAATTATTCTTCAAAAATATCTATTTATGCAAAATACCTCAACATTTATTTTTTTTTAAAGGCTAATTGAATAAGTAATTGAAATCTCGACCGTATAAAGCTAGAAATTTTATGTTAGAAATTCCATTTGAAATTTCAAAAAAAAAAAATGTATCATGCAGTTAAAAATTATTTACCATAAGTTCTAGCAACTCTTTGAGTATAATATAAATTTCAAATTTTTTATTATATAGCTTCTTTGGTACTTTTTAATATATTTCGAAGATTTCATACAAATCAGTTGAAAACTGCATGCTAAGAGCAAAAAATATACTAAAAAAATCAACGAATATACAATAAAGTTTTACATAGAAGCAAAACTGAGAAGCTAAAGCGTAGAAATGAAAAATTTTGAGTATATCTGAAGTAGTTTTCGAAATATTTATTTTAAACTTCAGAAAATTTGTGTGCGTTATGTTATACTTAATATTAATTAAATGGTTAAAATAATATGTTAATAATAGTCATGTAATCGTTTGATGACACATTCATATACTAATAAAAATTATAATGGTCACTGATGTGAATGTCAAGAATTTTATGTAATTTTAATTTCAGACATTAAGATATTGATGTAGAAAATATAAAATGACCATCTAAAATACATGAAAAATGCAGTCTGCTATAAAATGATCTTGACAAACAAAATACGGCATTTTCACTTACTATGGCAGAGTCGGCTTAGTCAGGGGCGATCTGGAAAAACAGAGAGGGAACCACGGTTTTGATGGATGCTGCTCTAGCTTTTTAATCTCTTAGGGAAAAAATATATAAATTACAAATGCAAAAACTAAGTCTTGTAATTTTCCATACATTTTTATAACAACGAATTGTGGAATTGGCTCCCAATACTTTGTTGTGTTTGACAATATCTAAGGTAACCAACCATACTTTAGATAGATTTGCACTACTTTTTCGTAACTGTATTCCTTTTAAAATTAATTCGTGCAGCCAAAATACACTTTTTGCACTCTTAAAAATTTATGTAAACTATAACAGTTAACTTTAATTTATGCAACTTGTGAAATGTTCATAATTAACCATTTCCGTCTAAACAGTTTACATGAAAAAAAAAGTTTGGACTCCCTCATTCATTAGGGAATTATATAAGATTCTAACATTAACTTTTATTTTTCACCAAATAGGGTCGAGTGGTAGTGTATCGTGCTTCCACACCACAGGTCTTGGGTTCTATTAATGGGCTGGGCAAGGTCGACTCTGCCTTTCATCCCCGCTACATTGGGTCGATAAATGAGTACCAAGCTTGCTTGGGGTCTTAAACACTGAAGGTCTCTCTTCAGACAGACCACCAAATCGGGACATCTGTTCATGCACCTCAGCGCCCAATGGTCACGTATATTGGAATGGGCATAGTAGTTCCTGGCCCTCATGGATTGTTGTGCCACTGAGTTTGAGTTTTAAGTTTGAGGATTGCCTCACTTTGGGGATACTCCTTAGATAAACATGTATTTCCACTCATTTGCAATTAAACATTTTTCTTTCAATTACGTTTATTTCAGAAGGAAGTTTGATTTTTCAAATGTATTTGCTTAATAACATGTATATTTGTGTATTATATTAAAATTTTGATCAATCCAGAATTACATGTTTTTTGCTCCTCTAAAAGCTTTTAGGATTTTAGAACTGATCTTGCAATCCGTATACGTTTTATAGTAGTATATTTAAAACTGATAAAGACATTTTTACGACTGTGTGAGCTTTTATGCCTCGTTTATAAATATAAAAAATTGCATTCAGCTACAATTTTTTAAATGTACTGAAATAAGTGGAGGAATAGGATATTTACATATTATAAATATTTTTGACTGCAGTAAGATATATTTATATTTCAGTTTCTTTACAATTTGAATAGAAGTTGTAAACCACACACACATTTTGTGAATAGTTTGATATTGAATATAAACCCATAGGCTGCTTAATATTGTAAAGTGTTCTTTTTTGATACCAGCACACATTAAAATAAGGCTCATTCGCAGTTATATGATCAGCTTTAGTGATATTTAAATTTTAAAAAATAGTCTACACGTACAAAAACATTCTTTCCAAACCACACACCACATCTCATACTATGTCTTCCATACAGCAGGAAATATTTGTGTATACTCAAAAAATTTAATACAGGATACATTTCAAAATGTTAAAATTGTTTTTAAAATTTGGTATGGATACATTGTGGAACTGTCGTTTAACTTCACTGAACAAAATTGTTTTAAGTGTACTGTTTTGAAAGACAAAATTAATTAGGGAGAACTTTTCTCACAATAGAATTTGTAATGACTGAATTGTGTGAAAATGTAGTTATCGATGTGTGACATTTTTCCTTGTAATAAAAGAAACAGAAAGATAAGAAATTAAACTTGAGTAGAATATGGTTAGAAGTACTGTCATGCGCATTTGAAGAAGTATATCCCCCATTTAAATTAAAAATTATTGACTGAATGTGTGTTATGTCTACAAAAGATCAAATAGTCACATTAAAAAACATGTTTGTATCCAAGAGAACACTATACAAAAAGTGCCCTTTTTTATCTAATAACAATGAAAAAATATTACTTTACATCATTAACAATAGCTTTACATACAGGTAAAAGAGTCAACAGATCAAAATTTTTAAAATATCAAAGGGAAAAAGTTGAGCATTTTGTCGTACAGTTACCGAATTCTACTAAATTTAGTTCCTTAAATAAGTTGTTATATATCAATTCTAAAAACAGTTTAGAACAGTGTTCTTCAAACTGTGTTCCATGACGCATACTCAGGGATTCCATGAGTCACAATAAAAAGTTGAAAAAAAATAAACGTGTATATAGTGTGGATTCATGTTCTCTATAAAGTTTGTATAACCACAAGTATCTACAAGGTCATCCCAGTTATTAAAACTGAAAAATTTAGTTATACATAACTTTTTATACTGTAATACTTTTTTAAAACTTTTGTCATATAAAAAATATTAAAACATTTTTTTCTGTATAGATTGGGAATGTTTTATTTTTTACTACCCCAGGTTTCACAAATAAATTTTATATTCATTAGTATGATGTTTTGCAAAACTAAATAGGTTTTTTGATGGAAAATGCCCCTTTTTTCATTTATGGGAGAGGAAAAAAAAACAGCTATAATGGAGAGGGAAAAGTTAATTGACATTTTAAAAGATTCAACATTAAAAAATTTAAGCAACAGGTCCTGAATTTTAAGTAGCTAATTCATGCAAAACACCGAGGATTTCTCTCACAGCTATAAATATTATAATGCTATTTTGAACAATGTGTTAAAGTATAATTTATTTCTCAACATGTGGCTACAAAAACAAAATATATAAACTTTAATGAAAATGAAATGCGACTGCAGATAATTTTAAAAGACTTATACTTAGACAGTTTGTGTGAAAAAGTTTATATAAGTACCTGAGTTCAAAACACAAAATATAATGCAAGGGTAGGTTTCACTTGGATCCCAAATTAATATTATTAATATGAGTAAATTATATTAAGATTACACTAAAATTCTTAAACAGCAAATGCAATACTTTTTAAAATTGTCTTTACATGAAGTACCTACAAAATGTTGATGTACTTTAAATATTATTAGAGGATTACTTCTTTTAAGTGTGTGTGGAATGGAGTTCCCCGACTGGCAGTGATTCTCAACCACTGTGCCAATTTTTTTTAAACATTAATTATATTCCTAGAATAAAAAAAATATAATCCAAAACTGAATCATTTGGCTGTTTTATAAAAATAAATTAAGGGTATTCTTGGTATATTTAACTTATCCATTTGTGGAGATGGATACAAGAAAAAATTTGACTGGGTTTTCACACAATCCATTTGTGACAATGGTAGAACCAGCTTTGAATGAAAAAAAAAACTAATTTCATTCTGCAGCAATCGATATTTAATTTCAAAACATTTATTAGAATCAATAATTCCTTTTGGATCAAAATTAGAAGTGATTATTCCACAATAGCCAAAAAAGCTTTAAAAATATTGATACAATATTCAACATCTTATTTGCGTAAATTCGAATTTTCAGTATTAACAAATATAAAAATGAAAAAAAGATCAAGAATTTTGAATGTAGATCATGAAATGAGAGGGGAATTATTATTTTTACAACCAAATATACACGAAATTATCAAAAATCATCAAGCTCAAGTTTCGCATTAAAAGTATGCTTACAATTAATTTGTAATTAATTACTCAATCCTTTTGCTGTCTTCGTAGCACATATTTTATTTAACAGTGAAAATTATTATCATAAAGTATTTCACATATAGTGTATTACAGATAAGTAAAATTCTTTTAAACTTTTTTTATTGTTAATGTACTGCCGAATTGTGAAAAGAATCACTGCACTAAGGGTTCCATAAATCAAAAAAGTTTGAAGACCACTGGTTTACAGCATGTGCTTTAAAATGAGGAAAGTTCCTCTTCTCTGTTTTGAACACATGTATTTTCATTTAAGTTTAGTATGCTTTGTGAATGAGACAATTTTATGGCACCCAAATCAAAATTCTAAAAACATAACGTTAATGAAACCCCTTCAGATTTCACACACATTAAATTGTATACACAGAATAAATATCAAACAAATTTGTTTCAGTTCATGAAATTCAAATATGGTAAAAGTGAATTATTTAATGAATTAACAACACTCTCCAATATTAAAAAGTTTAAATAATTAACGTTAACATCTCTTAGACTCAAAATTACATATGTAGATCAAGCTATTTCTTCAAAAAAAAAAAAAAAAAATACTATTTCAGCACACTTTTATATTTTTACCTATACCATTAAAAAATTAAAAAACAAATATTCCAAAGTTCACTATGTGAAGAAAATTCCAAATGGTTTCTTTCAATGCACAAAACCTACCAATTTTAGTAATTACTAGTTGTTATACCCGTTCTTCGTACGGGTACATTGAAAAATTAAACAATACAGATTGAAGGTTTTTAATGAGTTAATTTTACGTGACTTGCGCATTTAAAAAAACAAAAAAAGCTTTTTGTATATCCCAGCAGAGTAAAAAAAACCCCTGTTTGTTAAATTTTAAGTCTGTTGATCTAATATAGCTGATAAAAAGGGTTTTTTTATCTCTATTTTTTATCTATCTATTTTTAATTAATCCTTATATTGCTCATAGCTTTTTTAGAATCAGCTTTTTTCTGTTCTTATGGTTATATCTACTCTGGTTGCGATAGCAATGAAAAAATCGTTTGTTCTTACAGAATTAAAAGTGAGTCAGTAAGAATAAATTATTCTTTTCGTTAAAAATGAGTCATCGCGTTTGTTCCATGAAGAAATGCTTTTTAAATGTCTTTGAGTATTAAAAAAAAGTAATAAATAATCCCTATATATATATACTTTTGAATTGGATGTTGTTCATTATTTTATTGGTTTTAATTTTGTTTTCGTGGAACCTTATTTTTTTTTTTTCTAAAATAAAAGTAGCCTAAGTTACTCGTTGTAACAACAGCTATCTGCCAGTGAAAATGGGCTGCGGTAGCCCAGTGGTTAAGGTATCCAACCATGGTAGGCATGTCATGAGTTCGATCCCAGTACCACTAAAGACCCGCCGTGTAGGGCAGCGATGCACGTTAAATCTGTCGAGAGCTGAAACGTCCCCCCTTTGGTGTGGTGTGGTAGTTAGGAGAGGGGGGTGCCAGCTCAGGTGTCGTCCACGTCACTTGACCATGGTTCAAAATTACGTGGTCCGTCGCCAAAAGCCCTCGTGTAGCTGAACAGTGCGACGTTAATATTAACTCACTAACTCACTCACTGCCAGTGAAAATGCCGTCAAATTCGGTCTAGCTGTTTCAGAAATTAGCCGGAACAAACAGACAGACAAAAATTTAAAAACTTGATTTTTTTTAAACAAGTACCGTATATACTTTTAAATGCATTTAGTAAAAAGCTGTTAATTTCAAACTACAAACACACTTTAATTCAATTTATTTATTTATATTAAAATGATTTGATTTTCTTTTAGGTATAGCTAAAGGGTGTAAGCGCACTTTTTCACCTAAAACGTAATTAAAAACATTTATTTTAGAAACAACTACCTACGTATTTAAATAAAATAAATAACCTATAAGAATTTATGGATTTCAAAGTAAATAAAAAACAGAACTATTTCCATGTAAGAAAACCTAACGACGCTTAACATACATTTCTAATTATCAGAAAACAGTGAAAATGTAACGAAACAAATTGAATTAAGAACGAAACGGTAGAAAAATAAAAATACTTTGTGACTCGAGAAACTGTTATTCTTTGATTTCAATACAAATATTATTCAATTAAATATTATTATATTGTGTATATATTATGTAGGATAAATGAAGTTATTTACAGTTTTGAATAAACTTACTTAATTTAAGAGTTTAAGTGCACTTTTTAACCTAAAACGTAATTAAAAATATTTATTTTAGAAACAACTACCTACGTATTTAACTAAATAAAACAAACTGTTGGCTCTGCGATCGCCACCCCCACCGCACACTCACACTTGTACAATCACTCTTGCAAGACAAACATTTATTGTGAGGGCTTTGTGCAGTGTTTGGCAATGAAATAAACAATAGAGGTACGCAATTGGCTTACCTCTATTTAAATGCTGAGCCTTTTAAGAAGTCAAATGACGTAAAACCCCAAGACTTCCTGATTTAAGTTTAAATGCTCTCCAAGTTATGAGAAATTGATGTTGCTCAGTGTTTTTGAGAGAGAATGAAATCATTGGAATGATGCAACAGTTCAAAACAGGTCAGTAACAGTAGGGTGAAACGAATCTGCAAACGGGGGGCGAGGGACAATTGATCGTTGACACTGCCGATGGGGTGAGGACTGGATAGGGTGAAACAAAGCCGCAAGCAAGGGGTAAGTGAAGACTGTTCAAATCATTAAGGCCATATCACACGCAGACTTATTTCAAGCAATTTTTCCTCCTACTGAGGGTGAAGGGTTGCCGTAAACAAAACGACATGCTCTGACGTCAACCGCGCACTTTCACCACATAGAAATGTTACTCGCCGATTTTCTCCTTCGGAAACAACCATACATTATTTTTTTATACCGCTCGAGCTTACAGGATTCCTATTGGCTGGAATTCCAAGCATTTTTTTATTCCGGTCAATTTCTTGAGCTCACTTGCAAGAAATTGCTTTAAAGCGGTTGCTATGGCAACTGAGTAAAAATTGCTCGAATTGGACGAAAAATTGCTTGAAATGTATACGTGTGATACGGCCTTTAGGATCGGACATGAACATGAAATATCGCGAGTCTCAGTAACCTTATCAAACAAAAAAGTTTGATATAACTGCTAGAAACGCTGAGACAGATGGCTCGCAAAATAAAACAATCCCTATTGATTAAAAATAATCCCTAATGAAAAAAACAATCCCTATTAGAAACGGATATTTTTCACCATTTCATTGGTTTTAAATTTATTTTTGCGGAACCCTAATTTTTTTTTTTCTATAATAAAAGTAGCTTGAGTTATTCCTTATAACATTAGCTTCGTCAAAATTGGTCCAGCCGTTTCAGAGATTAGGCGGAACAAACAGACTGACAGAAAGACAGACAAAAATTTTAAAAATTGATTTTTTCATATAAGTACAGTATATACTTTTAAATGCATTTAGTAAAAAGCTGTTAATTTCAAATTACAAACAGACACTTCATTTTTATTTATATGTATAGATTACTTAAATGCAGTGGTTCCCAAATTTTTTCAACCCATGGACCCTCCAAGTGAAAAAAGTTACATAAATTACAAATAAATAAGTACATAATAAATAAGTAGATAAAAATTTAAAAAAAATTATGACTTGGATGAACTTGATGAGATGTTATGATTGTTTTTATGTCCAGCTGAATGTTTGTGAGAAGCAACCGCAAATCCCCACACAAGCATTAATTTCTAGTCTGTTTCTTTTGTTTTGTGATGAGGAATATAACTGCACTGAATCCCCGTTCTACCAAATAGAAAGACGGGAAAGCAGTCAACTTCAGTACAATAACCCATGCTGCAGGATATAAAGTTGAAATATGTTTTGGTAACGAATCTGCTGTATGCTTGTTCAAACACTGTGGTTTAATTTCTTCATTTGTGGATATTTCAATAAGGTGATCCTGTACACACATGGGAATCGCAGGATGTGCAGCGAGAGGGTTAAGCATGCCGTAAAGCCTCTGTATCTTCCTTCCATTGCCAGAGCCCTGCTAGTAGCAACAGAAATGATATTAGTCAAGGGTATAACATCATAAAATCTTTTTAATTCAACAAATAACATTTCACTTTTCGTATCAGTTTTCTAACATTTAGCAAATAACAATTCTTGGCAAAATTTTCCTCTTTTACAAATCTTGCATAAGCTAAAAGTAAAGCTTTGTTTCCTGATAAAAAGGATTTATCAAACTGTTTTGAATATTCAGATGTATTTAAGTACTCACATAAAGAATTTTCTACGCACTGAGCCATTTCGTCAATCCTTCTTTGTACTGTATTATTACTCAGTGGAATTATTTGTATCATGTCGAAAGCTTATTCGTGCAACACTGTGTATATTACCTTATTTACAGCTGGTAAAATAAGTTTTTTGTCAATATTGTACAGCTTTCCGGACTTCGAAATCAATAAAGAAATGTTATAAGAAAAGTGTGCAGTTCATCGTCATCTCGCTTAGATATTGTCCCTATGAGTTGTTGCAGTGCTGGTGTTTTCAAATATTTTTTTCTTTTGACTGCTTGAAAAAGTGTTAAATCCTTATCTTTTTTGTCACTGTGGATTTTTATTAAATGTTCCTTAAGCTTGGAAGGTTTCATTGAATCATATGACATATCTTTATTACATAGATGACACATAAGTAAAGTACTATATCCTGGAGATGAAACAAAGCCATACTTCATATATTCAACACTGTATTGTGGGCATTTATTTTGGGCTTAAAAAAGGATACATGAAAATTTGAATATAAAATGTTTTATTTGCAACAAACCTCAGTTAATAATTATAAACTTTTTCAATGGAATGCTGCTGGAAAACCCTTTTGAATTATTTGATGTAAGGATAAAATGAAGCCCAGTAGCAGCATTTTGTGCTTAAACACCATGGTAGAACCCCCTCAGTATAGAGGGCGCTGCTTGTAAAAACATGCTTTGTTTACAGCAGAGATCTTCTGTGCGTGACTGAGTGCAGACGCACTCCATATTCCATTAAACTTATTATTTAATCTTACACTTGTCTTCGATGATTTATTGAATTTAATCGAGTCTAATGATTGTGATGATATGAGTGTTGATTGATATAAAAGCATTCTACCACTGATGATCGTAACACACCACATGTCAGGGATTCTATTCCCAGGTTGGGCAAGATTGACCAGCCTTTCATCCTTCAGAGGGTCAATAAATGAGTACCAAGCTTGCATGGGGACTAAACACCGGGGATTTCGCATCAGACTGACCACCTGATCAGAACATCTGCTCATGTACCTCAGTGCCCAAGGTCAAGAATACTAAGATAGGCACAGCAGGACTTGACCTTCATGGGCTGTCGCACCACTGAGTTTAATTTTATCTAATTTTTGGAAAAAAATATAATTCTCAATAATTAACTTCTTTCAAAAACCATCTGTATTAAAAAAAATTATGATCTCTTTCTAAGTTTTTAATAAGGAATTACTATATTGAAAAATGTGAAATATAATTTTTCCAAAAGAGATCAATTTTGTGTTCATACTTTTATAACAAAAGTACACTATCGGTGTAACAGTACAAAAAAATGCAACTGTATCAAAACTTCCAATTAACAATACAAATCTTCTTGTCCAAGACTGTGAAAATTTGTTTAAACACTTTGTATCAGCATAACATAGAAGTACTTTGTTGATTTGATGTATGACTTCTGATGTTCCTCCCCATGGGAGAACATCTCTCGAAGTATCAGCGTGAGCTAGAGGTGTAGGATTAACGAAAGAACTAGAAGGAATCATTATCTTAATATGACTTTATTAAGATATTCAACTTAAACCTTGTAACAAATTAAATAATAATTAATACGAGAGAATCTATGTTGGCAAAATACGCAACACACAATATATATATATATATATTTAGCTAATAAGAGTTAATCTAATTCAGACCACTTTCAATAACTGCCTAATCACTGATTCTAATATTAAATTGCCAATCCTACCTTATTACAGCTTGAAGAATCACTCTGTAATGACTTATGTTTAATCTTGACTTTACTTATATGCACTGGTGTGCAACTTGAATTAAATATATTCGATCACTTTTAACTTCTAATCACAGTCACGTAAAGCTCATTCAGACTTGAACCACGATTCCTCTATTGGACATCAACTACATGCCAATTCCCATCCACTATCACAAATTCCCATACATTGCCATTCCGTTTACTCTAAGTTCCAATATTTAAAAGCTTGTTCATTTGCATCTTTCATTCACACTTCACTTCTTGGATTTGGTTGGAAAAGAGTTGCCATTAATTCTGGCCCAAAGAACCCAAAGGACATGTTAAAGAAAAGACGTGTGAGCCTGTCACAGACTCCTTTATAGTCTGTGCATATATTGAAGATAAGTGCACGTAGCAACCTTATTGTGTTCCTGTATTAACCTGTTTTCGGCCGTCTGTCTCGCATCATGCCCCAAGATTGTTATTAACTTAAGTAGCTGGTGCAAGCTAGAACTATTAAATCATTGGCGTGTGTCAGTTGAGTTTTTTTATTTTTGAGGGATTATCTCTTTTTTTTTTATTATTTCATTACATTGTTGTTAGCATGTGGATGGAAATAGAAAGCTTAAAATTATTGAAGTAAATTTAACAATAAGTTCTAGTAATAACATTAACCCTCTGAGTGGTTAGCTTCCTCCTGAAAAGTTATTCCGAAAGCGTTTACTCTTATTTTGACATTCGCTTTAAAAATGCAACAGACTTCTTTCCTTTCCCCCTTTTAAAACTTGGGAGGTCGAACGGGGACAATTTTATGACTCAGTTCGGTCCCTTTGTAAAGTAAGAACCAGGAGATCAATCGTTTACAGCTAGCTGTCAAGTTGCCTTGGGCAATCTTGTTTGAAAGTTGTAGTGCAACTGGGTCGTTTCCCTTATATGTTTAGTCACAGTAAAATTAAAACAAAATGAAGAGTGGAAAAAAGGAAATAAATAGTGTGTTAGAAGTTGGAAAAATAATTATATTTTCTTCAAACAAAATTTATTTTTCTGTCATTTTTTTAAAATATATATATATATATATATATTGGTATTGCGATTTGAACCAGAAAAAAGCATCCTGTATTCATTTTTGAATATGAGAGTAAGAAAACGTGCTCACTTTCCTGTTTTTAAAAAAGTAATGAGGTAAAAAGAGCGAAGGCCCTATCTCTTTTTTTTAAACAATAAGACAATAAATGGTGCATACGGTGATATACATACGATGATTATATTTATGAAATAAAACCGATCTTTCTCTATTCAATTATATTTTTAATTTAAAATAACATAAAAAGATTTCAATACTTTTAATTTATTTTAATTAAAATCATATAAATGATATTTTTATGTTAACTGAATATTTTTCGGAAAAAATTTAAATTTTCGTTCCTAGTGTTCTCCTTTTCGAACTTCTTGTATTAAATAAAAATTTCTTTTCTACATCGCCATTTGTGATGCTTCACATTCAAGGTTTTAAAAAATAGTATTGTATGAAATATATGTATATTAATTAGTGTACTCATTCCTTGCTTAGGTGAATTTTAAAATAAAATTCAACAATCCAGCTGTCAAACTTAAGATTTTAATATTCACAATTAAATGTAATGATATCCAATCAAAGCAGATGACCTTGACATAATATAAACTAGATCTATGCATGAGCTGAGTGATAATAGTGAAGAGGGGGGAGGGCAAAAACATACTCTGGTTATGTTAATAAGATTTCTGTAAAATGTACATAATGATACTTTTTAAAGAGATGGGGCAAACTTGTATTTTCAGAAACAGTGTGAGCTGTATCATTCAGAGACATTGTGAAAGTGAAATATAACTTTTTTTAAATTTAATTTCAATTAAATCTATAAAGCAGTTATATAGGTAAAGTTATTTGAGAAGTTGCAACTTTACCAAATGAGTAGTTAGCACTTATCTCTCAAGGAAAACTGAGCAGCTATCTCAGTGACACTTGCTAACTTCTGATGAATCTATCCTGACTAAGGCAGTTACTCAGAGTCATTGTCGGGCATTTGTCAAAGCTACTCACAATTGCCAGCATTTAGTCATATACCTTGATTCACTACCTTTTTTTTATGTCAAGAGGTATTTAAATGGTCTTAAAATCAAACAATGTTCTAAAGAACACAAGATGTTAATTAAGGAAAAATACATGAGAACTTGCTATAGATTTGTTTGAAAACCAGGTATTAAATACCATTTTGTTTGAATTGATGGATTATTGGATGAAATGATTTAAAAATATAAAATCAAAAATTGAAGCTTTTCAGCTTTATTTTCAAAAATTTGCTAAATAGTTAACATGCCGGAAACAAAGTCAGTCTAAAAGAAAATGCGATCTCAGTCATTTTAAGAACTTTAATCATGCATAACATTTTGTTGAAGAGCTTAAGTGAAGAGTATGCCGAAAATATCGAGATACACAATATCTTCACCCATAGTTTCGAATTGCAAAAATTTTGTATGTTTGGTCCTTTCTGTCTTTGCACTGTGCCTCCCATTCATTCACACGCTTCTTTTGTTAATATTGATTATAAAATAAACAATTTAAGATTTTTCTTTGAATGAAAAAGCTGTTGGCTTTTTGAAATTGTGGTGCTATTATTTTCAGTTTGTTTTTTTCCTTGCATTTATTAATTTTGGTAACTTTTCATTTTTAGGTTTAACATCAATAAATGCTACTAATGACATGCTTTGTGAAAAGTATAATGAGACTATGTGTAATAGCAACAGTAATGGTGAAGGCTGTAATGGAACTGAAGAATGTAAACCAGGAGAAAATGAAAAAGGAAACTTGTGTTATGTGTTATGGCAGAATAATAGTAGATCTTTTACTATCAAACTCAAAGGTTTGTAATTCTTGGTTATTAATTTGTTTATTAATCAACTACTGAACTCTGAATAATACTTCTATTTGTGCTTATATATTTACTGTTGGTTATTAAAATTGCATCACCATGAAGAAGGGATGATACAAATGGTGAACTCCCATGAAAGGAAGATGCTAGGACATGCAAATTATTAGTATCTATTAAATGATGTGTGAGGAAGAAACGGCATCTCAAACTGTGTATGTAAAGGAAGTTATACAGCTGGTTTTTCATTCAGAAATCATATTTGAAGATCGTGTTATGAATTTTATAAGAAAGAAATGGCTACCAACATTTGTTGGAATTTGTTAGTGACTTATGGAGAGTGAGGTTTATAGTTTCGTGCTTGTGCTACCACCATTGGATGGAAACCAATGACTGTCGTGGGAATATGAAATGGATGAGTTAGGAGGTTTGTACAGCATTGTATGCTTCAGCATTTATTTCCTTCTGATTATGAGTTACAGTTGCATCATATTATTTCGGAGCTGGTAATGTTTTACTTCAATAAATATTTTATATGTGTTGTTTCTTATTCTCGAATGATCTGACATATGTCAGATCAGCTCCAGAAGGCTGTTGTCCATAAAAAAATTATAATAATAAGGGAATCAGACGTTAAGTTCCCCTTAGTCCCTTAAGTCTGATGCATCTCAGAATGTGATCCGGTGAAGCTCGATGGTCACACAAGTAGAGTGGATTTTTCTGCCACTTTCAAAGGAAAGACATTTCAAGTCTTTGTTAACCTAGCCAGAGCAGTCTAGGAGCCACTGTCACATTTGATTTCCACCAGAGAGCCAGGGGATGTTCCTGGTACTGTTGATGCATAAAAAGAAAATACGCTATATTAAATTTAGTTTAGATCTTGCATTAGAGAACAGTTCTTGATAAGTGAGCTAAGTGCCAGTAGCCATTTCATTACCACTACCCTCTTCGGCCTGTCTGTCAGTGATCTCATTACCTCTAATGTTAACATGTGATGATATACATTAGAGGTGAGCATCGTGGATCTGAGAGATCTTCCTCAGTTTGACCAGAATAGAAATGCTGGCTTCGTTTTTTGCAGAGGACCAACCACTAAAATGTTGTAATGCACAACGGCTGTCCGATAAAATTCATAGTTCCCCCAAATTGCAATTGTAAGATGTGATTGCATCAAGCCATTAACTCACCCCTGAAGACAGATCATGTGTCAGGGTTGCATTGTTATATTTGTTGAAGCTTTTATTGCTAAAGTCCTAATTAAATGCAGTCTAAACTTAAGATTAAGTCTAGTAAGATGTAAAAAAGCCTAATGGATTCCAAAACCAAAATTATTTGCACAGGCAATGTTCTGGGAGCTGCATCACAATGAACATATACCTGTCTGGAGGCACCAAGAGGAACACACATGTCTAGCTTGCATTCAATATCTTATACCGGCCCTGTATCTAGTATGAGCAGCCAAATGGGCACACAACAGGTACACCTTGTGCCATCAGTTATCTGAACAGCCAGTGTTTCATTTCTCAGATCTTATGGTCGGTGGTTGTGCCATATCTTCAAGACATCTTTCAACAAGGTGGACTGTATGTTGGCGGTTGTGTCTTAACCTACCTTGATGCAGAGAAAATTCGACTGTTGTACTGGACAGCATCTTTTCCAGATTTCTCCTCCTTTAAAAACATCCGTTCATGAGTTGCTTTGACTGGGTTGTCACCTCTCTCCAGCCATGAAGTATGGCATAGACTTGAAACAACATGGAATGACTTGCTCCTGTCTGTCTTCCAAGTCCAGTTCGACTTGATGTCTACCTGGTTTAGAACTGTTTTCACTGGCCGAAGTGACAGCTTAATGTTCTATTTTAGATCTTGTATACACTTACCCCTCAAATTGTCTAAAATTTTACCATATTTTCTTCCTGCTATAGTGTATATGTACACAAAGTAAAGTTTTGTTGCCTGATTTCCCTCATGATGTTGCAATTTTAATGGTTAGCAGTGTTATAATATAACAAACACTATTAACTGTTGAAACTTAAGGAGTGCATAATTCTGTAGCTTTGAAGGTCTATTATTTATCCTTAACTTTCTAAATTTGATATATTAAAGACCTTTTCTTTGAAATATTTTATTTGCATGTAATTGTTTCTTAGTTTGTTTTGTTGCTCCTTTTTAATTTTCATATATGTTGTATTTTTAAAAAATATTTTGATTTTCCACATTAAAAGGTTTTATCTGTGATTTATTTCATTATGTATTTTTGCTTCAGGCTGTTGGGTTGGCAGTCATGATGCTTGCAGTAATAGGAACCGATGTATGGAGACCAGACGAGAACCTAATGTACAGCTACTTTTCTGTTGTTGTGAAGGCTCCATGTGTAATCGAAAGATGACAATTCCTTCTAATGTCTTTGCCCCAACACCTACAGGTTATTCTATATAATTAATGTTTACTGTTTATTAAGCATTTTAGAGGGTTATGATGTGAAAATGTGTGTATAAAATAAGTTGATAATTGTAATGTAACTCTTTAACTGGTGCATTGTCATGCAACTAAACATTTTGTTTCAGTGATTTTAAATTTCTCATTAAAACAATAACTTTTCTCTCAATCTTAATTATCTCAGCGGAAAAAAATGCAAAATTTTTAAATTCATTGAACGGAAAATACCATTTGAAAAAGAAAAAAATTGTATTTCTTATTCATTCACGTGTATAGTATTAATATATTCGACTTTTTGTTGAATTTTTCATTTGGTGTATCATTCCTGTATTATGTTATTTACGTACTGAATTTCTAATTTTTCCATTTTTACCCATATATTAAAAGGCAGGTCTTACTTCGTCAGTAAGTATGTGTTGTATATTGTTACATAGATCCGGGGTCATTGACTGCTGAAGAAATAGGTCTGTTTTTTTCCAAGAGTGATGCAATTTATTAATGAAAAAAAATCCTTAAAATATATATATACTGGATACAGCAGTAAAATTTGCTCGAAGAGTTCTAGAAGGTCTTCATATTTTCTACAGTGGCTCTGACGCTCCTATCAATTTCTAAAAGTACAGGCACATAACGTTAAAAGTTTATCCACAAGCAACCACACTGTTGTAGGCAGGTGAACTTTTCAACAGCTAAAGCAAAACTGATCCACTTTCAACAAGTGACTGCTATTTATAGTCTGTGTGGCTACCTTCCTGTACTATCTGGAAAAATCCTCTTATGTCATAGGCCATGGCAGCATAGACTTTTCCAGTAATTTCATAAAGCATCCATCTGTTAATCCAAAAGGATGCCAAATTCGCTGTATCTTGAATATTTCGCCAAGTTCCCATTGAAATGCTATTATAATGTAAGGGAGGGTATTGTTTGTGTGAATATTAGTTTTTATTATAAAATGTAACAAAATAATATTAACTTATTTAACATGCAGATTTATAAATTACTTAAACTAATAAAATAAGCATTAGTTACGCAAAATTCGTATCAATATTGTTAACAAAATTTTAAAATATTTGCTTTTCAGCCAAATAAGTATTGTGTCCAGAGAGATCATTTGCTGATCAAAGAATATTCATTCAAGAATAGTAAACAAATAAGAAAAATGGTGACTAATTGGTCGCCGAGTTGCCTAATTTTCCACTGAAATGGATATTTCTGGAAAAATCCAAAAGATCTAGAATTATTTCTTGAGAAAGTTAAAGAATCCACTACCAGCCTTTATAAAGATGACAGAGAAGCAACAACTATCAGTCTAAACTTAAGTGTACTATGTAGCTTGTTGACCTAATGCAGAGTTTCTCAAACTTTTTTGTCTCATAGATCCCTTGACAGGTATTTTGATTTGAAGTAGACTCTACTTATACCTAATATTAAATTTTTTTCAAATTCATCAACTTAAATGTGTTTTTGACAATAGTTATAGAGCTGCTTCCTTTAAAAGATTTAAATTTTTAACTGTAGTGAAGTATAGTGTTTAAAACTTAAGAAAACACATCTGTTAATTAAACTAAAATTTAATTAATGCATAAAATAACTGAGCAACAAACAAATGCTTTTAGTGGGAGGGATGAATCTCGGTATGCTATGACAAATTTTCAATGTTTGACATCAATCTTGTCAGATTTAACCCTAAATATATCACCTAGGTTGAGAGTGTGTTCAGTCTTTTTTTTTGTTTTTGTTTTGGAGATTTTCAAGTGCTCTGTAACTCCTTCTCAATCAGAAAGACAAAAAACTTTCTCAAAATATGGAATAAATAACAGGTATATCTTTTTTAAAGCCAACATTATTGACATCCGTTTCTAAACTTTGCTTAAGATCTTTGCTAGTGCCTAATTTTTGTTTTTCAAAGTGACCATATGAATTCATTGCCTAGTGTGGTATTATGATAGTCAAAACATTCTCAAACTTCGTTTCAAAATCTAAAAACAGGCATTTAAATGTTGAACATGATTTAAAACTTCTTGTAGATTGTTTGTAACAATTGAGTGAGTGAATATTAACATCACACTCACTGTTCAGCTACACGAGGGCTTTTGGCGACGGACCACATAATTTTGAACTATGGTCAAGTGATGTGGACGACACCTGAGCTGGCACCCCCCTCTCCTAACTACCACACCACACCAACAGGAGGACATTTCAGCTCTCGACAGATTTAATGTGCATTGCTGCTTACACAGCAGGTTTTTAGTGGTACTGGGCTCCAAACTCATGACATGCCTGCCATGATCCCATACCTTGACCACTGGACTACTGCAGCCCTGTGACAATTGAAAAACTGGGGAAATTTTGTGATGTCCATTATTATACTCCTTTAGCTTAATTCTAGCAAGAAAGGCTGAAATGTGTTCCTTGTTTTAATAAAATTTATGCTGTTGCCTTGTAACTGCAAATTAACCTCTTCCAATTTTGTAAATAAATCTGTTAAATAGATGAGTCTGGTTTCCACTTGATTAAATTTCCTTTTAAAATTAATGTCCTGATCTGGTTTAATGAGAGCCGTTATCGTAGACCCCCATTTAGACCTCATAGACCCCAAATTATTTTTTCACTGATGTGGACCCCTTACAGGTCATCATAGACCCCTGGGTGTCTATATAGACCACTTCAGGAATCACTGACCTAATTTGATATTACAATCTTGGATTTGTATTGAATTATGAAGTTTGAATTCATGCTATTAATGAAATATGTTGTAATTACTGGATAGTGTCAGAATAAATTAATTCAGCCTGTCTGTTTATTATGTGGTCTGTTCCTGCATTTAGAAGAGGATCCGCCTTGTAACAATATTTATTGATGAACTATTTGACCTTAAAAGGCAAATTTAAATATTAGATAAATGTTTCTTCTATTATACCAAACTGTTTCATATTGCATTTTTTTTATGTACATAGCTGTGAAGAAAAAAACGACATAAGTGCACATGTATTATCCTAACTCCCATTTAATTGGCTGACATTACTAACTGTTTAAGTTTAGTGAGATTTTAACAAAACAAATAATCTTTGTGTGAAATATTTTTATAATTTAGATTTTGTTTAATGCAAAAAATATCTCTTCCTCACCAAGTATATATGAAACATTTTTTTTATTAGTTCTGTTTAAGTATTTATCTTTTGAATAATTTTCCCTTCATTTAGCCATTATTGATTTGAAGAAATAAAGCATATGTGTGTGTGTGTGCACGTGCATCAGATTACTGATGCATTTATAAAAGAAAACAAACTGAACAAGCCATAAACATGTTTTAAATTACTTGTATAAGGTGTCAAATAAGATTTTGATGTTAAAGAAATTTAATATTTTTGGAATATGATTTGAAGCCGGGGTGGATTTTTTAAAAAGTGTTGATATTACTAGTTTTCTTCACACACATGCAATTTTTGTGATATTTCATCTGATTTTTAACAGATATTTTCTCATGAATTTCACTTTTGATCTCTAAATTTAAAAAGTAATATAACAAATATTTAGTCTTGTTTAAATAAATACTAGTGACTATTTTCTTCGATATTTTTATCACTGAAAAATGTTGTCATTGTTGAGTGCACTTATGAATTTACTGTAAAAAAATTGATTTTATTATTTTTTTCAAAATTCTAATCACATGGGTGCTCGCATTATGATATCCAGTCACTCTGTGGTGTATTAAAACTTTTTCTTATCTGGTTAGCTTTGAAGGGAATGGACTTTTTTATATTTGTGTGTACAAGAGGAAAATAAAATATTTTCTATTTCTTTTCAGAAAGATTATATATTAATCATTACAAAATAAATAAATGGAATCCTTTTATGTGACATGAATTAAATCTAAGTAGTTTTTCCAAATTTTTTCCATTCCTTTATTACATGCCTGGTATTTGAAGTTTAGATTGATAGAAAAATAAAGTATGTTATATCATTTCGCCCTTCAAATATTTACTTTACTATTATCCACATATTTCATTTTTCTTATTGTGTATATTTCTTCATCCACTTATACACATACTTATTTAATATAGCTGTTGAATGAGAAAGTAAATATTCATTGTTTCATCCAACTAAATTTTAAAGATTTGACAACACTCAAGGTTAAAGTTGGAGTGTCTCATTTAGAAAGTACTGTAGTCTGCTGCATTGTAAACACAATTTTTTAAATCCTTTCTATTTAAATTGAACCGGTTATCCAAAGCAATATGAAAAATACTTTTTCTCTAAAATGGCCTTTTTAATGGGCTGCATATTGGCAACTAAGCCTTTATAGGTATGTCAAATCCCCAAATGTGAGAGCCATTTTATGAGGGCACCATCTAGTTGTGGCTCTTGCTACCAAATTTTGACGCTTATTAATTTTTTAATTCAAGCTCTTGTTGGATGCTAAACATTGCCACAATTAATTTTGCTGAGAATACTGGAGCCACACAAATTGATACTCAAGGGATCTTTTACATGCCACATAATCTTATGATATGCATGCCTATGATTTTCGCATCCAGAAAATCTATTGACTTCAGCCAGGATCAAACTTGCAACCTTAGGTTTATGATGTAAATGGCTTTTACAGTTTCTAAAATGTAAGCATTATACACAGTCCAGTCACATTAATGTGACCATCTGTCAAAAGCCAGAATAACCACCTTTCACAGAGTGGACTGCGGTGAGACGTGCAGGAAGAGAGTCACTTAGGTCCCTGAAGGTGTTCTCTGGGATGTTGAGTCATGCCGACTCTAATGCCGTGGCCAGCTGCACTAGATTATGCGGTTGAGGATCCATGATGCGAACAACTCGATCGAGATGGTACCACAGATGCTCGATTGGGTTTAAGTCAGGTGAGTTTGCTGGCAAGGGGAGGACGGTAAACTCATCCTGGTGCTCTTCGAACCACGCACGTACACTGGCAGCTGTATGGCACCTTGCATTGTCCTGCTGGAAGATGCCATCATCCTGAGGAAAAACAATGTGCATGTAGGGGTGGACATGGTCCGCAAGGACAGATGCGTACTTGTATTGATCTATCGTGCCTTCCACAATGATCAGTGAACCCAGAGAATGCCAGGAAAACATTCCCCAGACCATAATGCTCCCGCCTCTAGCTTGGACCGTTCGGCAATGGTTGCAGGGTGGTTCCTTTCAGAGGTTTCACGCCTTATACGCCAACGTCCATCTGTCCGATGGAGCATAAAACGCGATTCATCTGAAAACGCTACATGTCGCCACTCTGTGGACGTCCAGCTGCTGTACTGGCGTGCAAATTCTAGCCTTCGTCGTCGATGAACAGCAGTCAGCATAGGTGCATGAACCAGGCGTCTGCTTCGGAGGCCCAGACGCAGCAATGTTCGCTGAATAGTAGTTTGGGAGACACGTTTGGTAGCCCCTTGGTTCATTTTGGTGGTCAGTTGCTCAACGGTAGCCTGTCTATCTGCCCGAACACATCTCCGCAACCGTCGTTCGCCTCTGTCATCTATGGCCCGGGGTGCACCACATTTGCCACGTCGCTGATTTTGAACAGTCCCATTTTGCCATGCACGGTACACTTTTACCACGGTGGCACGCGAACAGTTCACAAACTCAGCCGTTTCGGAAATGCTTCCACCCTTGGCCCGAAAGCCAATGATCATGCCCTTTTGGACGTCGGATAAATCGCTTCGTTTCTGCATTGCGCCAACGATTGAAATGTTTTCCGAAGCCCTCACACACCCTTTATATACGCTCAACTGCACTGTGCTGCTACCTGCCTTCTGTGATTGGTTATTTAACTCTGAAGTGGAAAATACGTGGTGGTCACATTAATGTGACTGGACTGTGTACTTAAAATATGAATAAAAGTATCATAATTATTTGAGTTTTTCAAAGTTAAATTTATTTTATTTTTACCGTTATCTGAGAGGTTCTCAAACTTTTAGATGTTTTTGAATGTGTTAAAATTTTACTTTTTAAACATTTTAGGCTAAAGCAATTAATGGTTATCTAAAAAAAACTATGGATGAGGGGGGGAGTGGAAGGTTATTTTCATAAAAGTTCTGTCTTTAAAGTCTGTATCTATTGTTTTTGTTCAGAAACATAATTTTAAGTAAAAAGAACATTTATGTAATTAGAAATCTTTATTTTAAAATGATTTTAAAACTATATTTATCTATGGAATGCATGCAATTGATTAGTCTTTGTATTTCTTTCTCATTTCAATCTCTGAAATAAGTTTTATTTATAAACTTGGATGTTGAATTCCTTTTTGAGAATACCGTGTTTACTACATGTAAGTCGTGAAACTTTTTTCCCCTGTTGGTTGAAAAGGCCAGTTAATTTAACATGTATACTTGTTAAGAAATAAAATTGGAACAATATTACTATAACATTGAAATTTTAGGACATTGCAATATTCTTACTACAATGTGATTTGAGACAACAGAATGCATACATCGAAAGTTTGGAACACAATGAGACTGATCACAGTTGGTGCTAAAATTGTTTAGTGATAATATTACAGTACATTACACATGCAGATTTGCTAAGTTTGCAAATTAAATTCTTCCCTTTTGCATGTCTTGGATTTTTTAGTTTTGCTAAAATTATACTGACCCACATGATAATCCTTTTTCCAGAGTAAAATTTACTTCAAACCAGTGAAATTCCTCTTGTATGTTGAAGACCTCATTATATCAATCTTCTTTTATAGTATATTATATTTCTATGTTCTCACTTAGCCTTGAAATTTTCAATTCAAGATGAATTTTTTATTAAGTATTTTGTAGAAATGAAAAAATGTTACAAATGTTGTCTTTTTGCATTAAAGTTATTGAGTTCAACATTCGAAAGAAATTCTAATGGATAGAGCTATTATAAATGTGAACTGAATTTATATGTATGTAAAATGTAAAGTTTTTTTTTAATGTTCTGGTATTTGTTTTGCATTTGCTTTCAAATTATTATTTATCAGAAGTTACAAATTTTCACATTTTTATTAAATTCTTGATAACTTCATATGAACACATAAATCTAAAAAGTCATCATTAATCTTCTGCTCTACTGAATTCTCATAAAACTGATTTACCTTTTGCATTATATTGATGAATATTTTTGTTGAACAATTTTATTGTTAATAAAACATTAAGTTTTGTTTATGTGTAAAATTTCAGAGTTCTTCATCCTTAAATTCTGTGTGTTCTCTTTAAAATGCAATTCTCATGTAACTGAATAGTATTTCTGAAAGTATATATACTTTTTGCTTGTTTTTCAGCTGCTAAGACTAGCACTGCTGCACCTATCCGCATGGCCTCAAGTAGTCGGCAGATACGTAATATTCTGTTATTTACAATGCTGCCCTTCATTACCATTACTGTTGTTGTAGCTATTGGTTATTGGGTATATCGTCGACATAAAATGGCTCTCTTCAATGAGTTGCCAACTACTGATCCCTCTCCTCTTCCACCTCCATCACCACTGCTTGGGCTTCGTCCAGTACAACTTCTTGAAGTGAAAGCTCAAGGTAGATTTGGAGCTGTGTGGAAAGCAATGATAAATAATGAGCCTGTTGCTGTCAAGATATTTCCTCAACAAGTATTATTTATTCTCCCTAAATTGAAATCTATAATTCTGTATTAATTTTTTTTTATACTGATGTAATAATTTTTTTAATTCTCTCTTAGGATAAGAATTCATGGATTGTGGAGCAAGAAATTTATTTGTTGCCACAAATGAAGCATGATAATATTTTAAATTTTCTTGGAGTTGAAAAACGAGGTGATCAGTTTCAAGTTGAATATTGGTTAATTTCTTCCTACCATGAAAAGGGTTCTCTGTGCGATTATCTTAAGGTATTTATTTTAATTACCTTTTTTCGCTATTGTTCATTGAATATGTTTCATATGTACAGTGGTCAAAATAAGTATTCGACATGCAATGATTTCTGCGAATATTGACTTTAAACCTCTTAATTATGCAACAATAACAAAACCATGTTTTGTTATTTGTTGCATATAACAGCTCAGTTTCTAATGTAGAAGTTTTTGTATTAACAAAACCAGTTTGGCAAGCAAAATAAGTACTCGACATACGATGCTTTTATAAATTTTATACCGAGAAGTAAAATAACCATTAAGTGTGGCTGCAAATTTTTATAATTCAAAGTATTTGCACTATTTCTGAGGGCATTTAGAAAATTTTATTTAAACAGTGAGTAAGATGGGCCAAAAACAAGGAGAGTTGTCAGTGGAAATTAAAAAGTTTAATCATAAAGTACTTTAAAAATGGTTTATCTGGAAACAAAATTTTGGTTGTTGTAAATAGGTCAAGAACAAGTGTGCACTATATAATTAAAAAGTATAAAGAGAAAAAATTGGTTGATAAGCCAAGATCTGGTTGACCAAAAAATTTTTCTTAAGCGGCAGAGTGATGTCTTGAACATTAAATTAAAAAAGACCCCAAACCAATGCATCAATTTTGGCAAAAGTTACCAAGGATTATTTGGACATAGATGTTATGCCCAAAACTGTTAGAAATTACCTGCATAATAATATATTTAAGGCTAGAATTTCGTGGAAGAAGCTATGTATCCAAAAAGAACCGAGTGCAAGGACTAGAATTTGCTAGAAAGTGTGCAAACAAACCAGTAGAATTCTGGCATGATGTAATTTGTGTAGACGAGAACAAATTTAATCTTTATGGATGTGATGGCAAACTTACAGAGCTCTGAAAACACGTTGCTGAGTTGGAAGAACAAAATATGGTGTCCACAGTAAAGTATAGAGGAGGAGGTATAATGGTTTGGGGGTGTATGGTGGCTTCAGGAGTGGGAAATATTTTCTTATTTAATGGCATAATAGACCATCTGTATTACATAAGATTATAAAAGAAAATTTGCATGCCAGTGCTGAAAAACTGTGAATCGAGGAGGACTACCAGTTTTACCAATACGATAACCCAAAACACTTTGCTCATAATACAAGGCTTTGGCTGCTATACAACTGTCCAAAGTCCAGACCTCAACCCAGTTGAGCACCTGTGGAGCATATTGGAAAAAAGGTTAAGAGAGTGTCATTTTTCTAACAAACATTAAATGGAGGATATCCTTAGAGAGGAATGGGCGAAAAATTGACCAAGAGGTTACAGAAAATTTGGTTAAATTGATGCCACAGCGTTTAAGAGGTCATCCGTCGAAGAGGAACAGCAAGTAAGATATTAGTTTTATATTATTTTCATTTATTTTCTTATGTTTGGTCAAATACTTTTTTTGTTTTTGTAACTGCCTTTGAATGAAATAATAGTGATTTTTAAAATTTATTTCATTTTAATGTATTGGAAAAGATGCTGCATTTAATAATCACAGATTTTTAGTTTAAAATCAATAAAAATTGTTTTGTTTTTTCAAGCAGTTTTTATTTATTAACAAATCTTCACATGTTGAATACTTATTTTGACCGCTGTATTTGTATAATATTTGGAATAACAACAAAAAAGAACTGTGCAAGAAGTTTTCTTAAGTGTTATATGGATATGTAGGTAATAAGGAATTACAATTATAAAACATTTGAATGTATCAATCGACGACTAGCATTTTTTTCACTTAGTGTTACAGCCATTTATTTATGGAAGGTTTCATGGCTAATGATACCTTCTTGCATACTGTTAAAATGTAGCAAAAGAATATATATTCATAATCTCAGTTTACCAAGCATCCCTTAATTATTTGAAGTACATGACATTTTGTTACGACAAAGGAAAAGTTTTAACAGTGTATTGGCAATTTAGAGATAAGTGAACTATATGGATTAAGGTATTATGTTGGAAAATGACTGCAGTATGATGAGCCATGATAGTTTCCCAAACTTCTTACATTGATCTTTTTTAAAAGAATAATTTTCTTCATAAGCCTTTTTTTATACTTTTCTCTATAATATACAGTATATAATATAACCATAATTTTAATAATTGCACTAATAAAAAAGATAAAAATTCAACTAAGAATGTGGTAAAAATTAGAAATGATGTATTAAATTTGATGCTCACATTACACCTCCATATGCAGATTTATATTATGTCTATACATATTAAAATTGATATTGTTATCTAACAATTGAAATCCTTAAAAAGTCCCTGGGGGCATGCAAATGTGTTGGCAAGAACATTTTTAGATACTCATGACAGTTGCACATAAAGCATTATTTTCTATTTTAACGCATAGAATACTGTTTGAAGGTCACTGGTATAGGCTATACAGGCTAATGCATTGTTCTACTTGATTAATCATTCAATTTCAAGGATAGTGTAATTTATACACTGGCTCTTTCTTTTGTATCTGCAAAAATTGTTAGCTTACAATAGATGATTTTGAAGGGGGGAAAACTATATTCTCTTTGCTTTCATCTGTTTGAAATGTTGAAAAATATTGTATTTGTGCTTATACAATATTGTATTTATACAAGGAATGTATCCCTCAATTTACATTGAAGATTAATTCCTCAGAATATTCTATAAATCTTTAACAAACCAAAATATTCATAATTTGTTTTTATGTATTTAAATTTATTAATATCAATGTAACATTAGTATTGATTGGCATTTGCTTTTGAATTTATTTTTCAGTTGCTATAATTAAAACCTTCCCGTATTTTTGATTGCAGTAGTCCTTAGGCATGAACTTGTTTACATACTCATACAAGTTTCAGCTATTTCTTTTTTTTTTTTTCAATGAAACTTACATGTTCTGTTATAGTTTTTATTGTGACTTTTCCTTCATTAAGTAGCTGATTTAAAATTTTAGTTCCTAGACATTTGGCTTTTCTTTTAAATCTTGAATAGAAAAACCCATAAAATTTTAAGTTATAAAAGTGTTACAAATATCTTCATGTTTACCACCAATAAATTTGTAGTTTCAAAGAGTTTGTATTAGAATAAATATAAAAATTTGAAAATTTAATTTGCTAATTTTTATGAATAGTTTCTGTATGTATTAAAATAAAACATAATTCTCTTTAAGATTAATCTTAGGTTGGGTAATAAGAAATCCCAGGGGCCCATCATACCTTTCTTTTGTGCTCCTCTAGGGGAGTGTCCATGAGAGTCTCATGGGAGAGGTGTCGGGAAAAGTTACTGGAGGGATAATTGACTTGTGGCGGCCAAGCGCTCATAACGACGTTGCTTATTGATTCTTCGATGTCTGTTCTTCCTATCATTGCAAAGCAGAATTCGCAAAGCATTGGATTGTTCACCCACTAACAGGGAATGTGAGTTGGGTTTAGACTGTCGTGAGATAGGTTAGTTTTACTTTCATGAAGACGAGTCGTCGCTACGGGAAAACTTGCCCAGTAGGAGAGGAACTGTAGGTTCGGACATTTGGTACTGCCATTTTTTTTTCGTGAACTTCAAGACTTTATTCAACATGTTCCAGATTATCAATTTTGGACAAATACGCACCATTTTTTTTTTTTTTTTAATAATTTGTTACCATTTTAAGGATAGCTTCATGCCTCTCTCATAGAAGTCTTGTTCCCTATTGATGAAAAACTCTAGTATTCGATTTTCGGAATATATTCATCATGCCAATTTCTTATCACTAAGGAAGTTTTGCAATGCAAGAAAAGCATGGTAATCGCATAGTGCCAGGTCTGGACTATATGGGTGATACATTAAAACTTCCCAACCAAGCTCCCATAGTTTCTTGTGAGTCATTATAGAGGTGTGTAGCCTGGCATTGTCCTGATGGAGCACACCTCTCCTGTTGGTTAATTCTGGCTGTTTCTGATCAAGCACTTACTTCAAATGGTCAATTTTCAACAGTAGGTATCTGAATTTAGTTTGACCATATAGAAGCAACTCATAATAAATTATTCCTTTCCAGTCCCACCCTGATTTGGAATTTATTTAGAATCTTCATGCATCACTGAACCTTGATCACAATCGTTTTTGTGCATTGATCCATTTCTCATCCCCACCCATCATCCATTTAAGAATTGAGTCGATTTCATTCCGTTTGGCCAAGTCTTTGCAGATGGAAATTCTATCAATTATGTTTTTTGTGTAAATTGGTGTGGCATCCAAACATCAAGCTTCTTTTTGTATTCAGCTTTGTGCAAATTGTTGTTGTTTCTAATCCCAGATTGTCTAACAATGCTAGACAATCTGTAGAAATTTTAGAAACAGAAGAAGGTCCAGAAGGACCTTGTCCTTTTTAAAACCCAAACAAGTCGAGATGTGGGTAGGAAAGACCAGCTTGGAATAACACCAGTGGCACTCTGGAAATATTTTCTGACCCTGACGAAAAGTGAGAGCTTTTATATGGCCACTCACAAAGTGTGAGAAGGCAATCTGATATTTCCTTGGCATAATCTTGAATGAACCTCCTGGATTTCTTCCAAAATACCAAGGATAACTATGAGGAGTTTATCCAAGATGATTGAGTTCAAACTTCCTAAAGGAGGATAATTCACTGAAGGCAAGAAACACAGTAGGGCTCACCCTTCTCAGCTTCAGTCCTGGGTAAGAAATCAGCCTTCTCATTACCATCAATTCCCACGTGGGATGGGACCCCTTGAAAATGTACACGATGATTAGAAAAAGTCCGATTAAGGATATCAAGGCTAGTCTGATCCCCTATGGATGTCCAATTGGATAGATGTTGAACTGAAGCAATACTGTTGGTCAGAATCTAAACGTCTTGAAATTGAACCTCAGTTTCACGTGCGAACTGCAAACCCCTTCTGATAGCAATAGGCTCCAATCCAAAACCTGAACAAAAATTTGAATTTTTGATAATAATGTTCATGACTGGTAGGAGTAAGGATGTGTACTCCACTACCAGAAATTCCCCCATCACCTCTGCTACCATCAGTGTAGATATTTAAAGATGTCTGGCGTATACAGTTTATTGTTTCCAAAGCCAACTTTCTGATGAGATCCAGAATCTGAGTGTTTTACAACTCTAGACAGAAGTGCATCATGGAAAAATTAATTTCTTCCAAGTTTTAGATCAAATCCCACTGGATCTGAAGAATCAGGTTCCACATTAGCAGAAGGCAAACCCAGCATCTTTGCAAGAGAAAATGGGCTATTTTTCTCAGACATTGGTTGTCACTCCAGTCATGAAGATATGTAGAGTTTCTATGCTGATCATCAAAACTGAAAAGCTTATAATATTTTGAGAAACAAGATCTTTTCAGGGGTAGTGGGAGCAGGTTTCTCTCTGTTACCTGAAATTTGCATGTAACGTGTGGTTTGACTCTGTAGGGAAGCACTCAGCAGTTGTATTTTTAAGTTTATCAGTTGGTAGCATACATCTCTGGAAATCAGCTGATTCCTTAAAGAAAGATACATACATATACTAACAGCCTTTGACGTCAAGACCAATGAAAAACGAACACAATTTGCAATGACGTCAGATACGGTTAGCAGTTAACAACAATAAATCTGCATGACGAAAGGAGCAAAGTCCAACAAGCGGCCCCCTCATGCAGATTTCACATTCATACTTCAAAAGAACAAAAATTACACAAAACCAAAAATTCCGTCACAAAATTTCCTTGTAGCATCTTTAGGCTAGGGTTTAGTAAAAATATCAGCAACATTATTTTTGCTATTAATATACTTTATTTCAAAAACTGACTAAAAATGAAATTCGACGTCTATATATTTTGTCCGATGGTTTTCAACAGGCGAACGGGAGAAATTTATAGCAGGCTTGATTATCACAATAAATAACCGGCAGTTAATAGCTTAATTTTAGCATCAAATTACATTCATTAATTACATTTTAAATCCAAATAATTTCTTTTGCAGCTTCCGTTTAACCCTCCAAGCGATTAGCACGGCTTTTTCTGCCCTACTAGAGAGGCTTCAAAAACGGACAACACGGAATTTTCCGTAAGGCAGGGGACTCACCAAAAATGCACCAAGCGTAATTTTACCTCCTCAAGTAACGTGTTTGAAAGCGGAAATGCCGTGTTTTTCCAAATTCTTCCCCCTTTAAAGGCTTAACATCTTGAAAGATAATTAGAGATGGTCGGGGAGACACAATGGATATTGAGGGGAAGTTTTATGGCTCGCAGGGAGACCGGTTCTTCCCCTGCAGCAATCGTAAAAAACTGGGAATAATTTCTTTAAACCCAAGAGCGTACGGAAATAATTGCAAGTCAACGAATTGAGAAAATTAGGGGATAGCTTGATAAAAATCTCATTTTTTTTCCTTACCTTAAAATTCTCAAATGGAATTAAGTTTTTATAATGTACATCTAAATTTTTTAAAAATATCTATAGTATTTAAATTCAAAGTATATATTAAAACATTGAGGATAATTTACTGCTTCATTTTTCTTATTTTAATCAATACTTTCAGGGATTTTTTTAAAAAGATTATTTCGTTGTGTCAAAAATTATCAGAAAAAAAAGGTTCAAAATTTAAAATCTTTTAAAATTTTGGACACTTATAAACATGAATAATTTTAAGCTTCTGTATTACATTATTTGCTAAAAATTTTTACACATTGCTAAAAAAAACCCTATTTAAATCTTTTAGTTTGTTATAATTTTAAAGCCAGGTATTCAGGTCATCTTACATAGAATCCCTAGTTTTGTATTGTTCAGATAACGAATTATATTTGAATTTTAAATGTCTGAACATTAATTTCATTCAAAGAGAACTTTAATTTCAAGTTTATATTTTTTAACTTGAATCTTTAAATAAAGAGTATTTATTTGCGCATATAATAAATATAAAGATCCTTTTTAAATTCAAGTTAAAAAAATATATATTTATGCATAATCCCTCATCATTCATGTTCCATTTGTGGTTGTTTGAAGAAAAGGTTATTAAAATTTGGACATTTTTATTATCTTAACCATGCAAAACTAGGAATTTTATATTAGCTGCACTGAAATTCTACATTTGAATTTCGAAAAAGATATTTATGCGTGTCTCACATACTCAGTTGAAAAATATTTATTTACCATAATTTAAAAAAATATATTTAGATTAAATTTTTAATACATATATATGTATTCCACTTCTAATATTTTTTCATGTATTCCTTAAATTTCATATTATTTAATTAAGTTAGGGAATATTAATGTCGCTCTCTCTCTCTTCGCTACTCAACTACTCTAGGGCTTTTGGCGACAGACCTGTGGCCGGGGTAGCCAAGTGGTCAAGGTATCGGATCATGGTTGGCATGCCACGAGTTCGAGCTCAGTGCCACAAAAGACCCGCCGTGTAGGGGGGAGATGCACGTTAAATCTGTAGAGAGCTCAAACCTCCTCCTTTGGGGAAGTGTGGTAGTTAGGAGAGGGGGTGCCAGCCCAGGTGTCGCCCTCGTCATTTGACCATTTTTCAAAATTACGAGGTCCATCACTAAAAGCCCTCGTGTAGCTAAACAGTGCGACGTTAATATTCACTCACTTGGCGACGGACCTCGCAATTTTAAACCATGGTCAAGTGACGAGGACAACGCTTGAGCATCGTTCCCCTACACGGCGGATCTTCAATGGTACTGGGGTCAAACTCATGACACGACAGCTATGAGTCCGTTACCTTGACCATTAGCTACCGGAGCCTCACAATTGGGTTGAAAACTGCATGTTATGTTTAAAAATATGCTGAAACATTTAATGAACTTGTAATAGATTTTTACATAGAAGATAGATGTGTGAGATGCTAAAACGACAATATGTAAAAGTTATGAGAATATTGATGACAGTTTTTGAAACATTCAATTTCAGTTTGAAATTTATTCGGGTTTTTTTTTTTTTTTTGCATTTAATATTAAATAGTCGCCATAACAAAGTAATAGTTTAACGCATTCATAGATTATAAAAAATAAAGGTATAAATGACATTGTTGGGAATAGTAAGTTTTTATAGCTTTGAATTCAGACTTCTCTTTGCAGGAGTGTAGACTAATAAAAGACTCTTCAAAAAAAAAAACATCGCGAAAATGTGTGGTATGCAACCTTAAGATAAATGATAATGGAAAACGTATTCGAAGAGAAACTCATTTTCAATGTAAAGACTGTAATGTTGGACTGTGTGCAGTGCTGTGTTTTGAAAAATATCACACTGTGGCATTTCTGTAAACGACATGTATGTGTCTTATACTTTGATATTTTTTGCTATTTATACCTGTTAAAATATTATTTTTTATAAAAGTTTACTTGTAATTGATTGTAAATTGAATAAAACATTTTCTTACAATTATATGTTTTTGAGGATGAAATCTGATTTACTTTATTCAGGAAATTGTTAGTAAATTTCATTTTCTTAGCCAACTTATTTGTTTTAAAACATGCATATTTGTGTACTATATAATGAAATTTCTACCTGTCTAAAATTATGTCTGGCTTTTTTCTCCATTAAAATCTTTTAGGATTTTACAAATTATCTTGCCATTATTCATTATGTACTTAATAAGGAAAAATATATCTAAATATAAATAATTTCTGGCCTAATAAACATATAATTGTTTTTAGCTACAGTTTGGAAAATGCATTGGAATTAGTAGCGGGACAGAATTTTTACTTATTATGAATGTGTTTTTGACTGCCACTATGTTACATATTTTTCTTTCATTCTTTTTACAGTATGAGTAGACGTCGTAAACAGTTTTGTCACAGTAAAATTAATTTTTGTTTTATATTCAGATTATGCTATTATATTGATTCTGAAAACAATAGGTTAGTTTGACAAGCCATTATTTCACAATTTAAAAGCATTGAACAGTTTTGAAGTTTTAAAAACCTTTCTAAAATGCTAAATTATTAAAAATATTTAATTATTGTAAGTGATGTATATTTCTTAGACTATTGCAAACAAAAAGTATAAAATTTAAAATATATCTCCTTGTTGAATTTTAATAATTATTTGTATGGCTGAACCTGGAAAAACACAATTTTTTTTTTAATATTACATTAAGATATTTTTAAAAAATAACTAGAGCTCTCAGACCTAAATCCATATGAACTGTTATAGAACATATGTAAGGGAACATTTACAAGATATTTCAAGACTCTATCTTGAACAGGAAAAACGCCTTAGGGATTAGAAAACACTCTCATCTTCAAAATTAAAAATCTGAGAAAAACATATTTAAAATTTGTAAAGGCATAAAAAAAATTCCATTGCCTGTAAAGCTTTAATTTTTTAATGTTACTATCCAAGTTATGCTCTACATGAAAATTCTACTTGAAATAAATGACTGAAATATCTTTTTTAATTCAAAATATTCTAAGACATAACATTGATAACAACTGTTAATTTGATCAATTATTCACTTTTATCAGAACCTTATATATTCACAAGAGTTTTAAATGCAAAATATTTACATAGAAATTAGTAGTTATGCAAACGTAATCCAGAAATCACCAAGTTTGTAAACAATATCTATTTTTTTCTCAGTTCTCCATCGTGGTAGTTAAGCAAGTTTAAGTTTTTGTAGCATGACTTTCAAATACTGCAATGTAGAACTACAATAGATTTATTATAATGTAGTTTGTGGTACATCAGGGAAATAGTTCATTCTGCAACATTTGTATTCTGTAGTCTAATTGTAATATCACCTGAAAGCTGGATTTTAGATTTACCATTTTCAGTCATATTCCATCCCTTTCAAGTATTATTTCTCACAGTAGACTGCGTACATTTTGGTCATCGCATTTTTCAAAAGGAAAAAATTAATGAAGACAAAGTATAGAGCTTTTAAATTAAATAAACTATGTGGCAAAAAAATATATTTGTCTTTAAATCAATCTTAATTAAGTAAATGTGAGAAAACTTAAAAACATGAGCAAACAGAAATGATTTTAGAAATTAAAATTGCAGTTAATGGCCATTTCAAACGAAATAATGGATTATGTTAAAAAAATATTTTTAATTAATTCAATCTAGGAATGCAAAAATGCTTTTAAATGAAACCGAAACTAAAATCAGAACTCAGAAAATTAAAATTTCTTGAAACCTAATTGGTTTTCAGATCAGAAATTCTGGAGCAAGTTTTTCAAATATATGATCCTTAAAAAAATGCTATCCCTTCCCCGATTTTTTTTTATATTTAAGCTATTGTTATTCCTTTAAAAAAATTCTCTATACTTACGAGAAAATTATTTAAAAACCAAAACTTATGATCCGTTTTTTCCACAGGTGTATTTTTTTTTCTAAAAATACACAAAATTTTTAATATAATAGTATTTCAGAAGCAAAAGGTAGGGATCTTTTGCAATATAGAACGAGTTATGATGATGATTATGAATTATTACTGTGTTAATATTTAAGAATAAAATAACAATTTGTAGGGTTCTAGTACTTGAATTAAGGATACATTTCTGAGTGTTAAAATTTTTTGCTTATAAAATTACTTATATTATTAATTATCAGCTAATTGTACTATGTAAATTGTTTTAAAAGACAAAATTAATTGGCAATACATCTTTGCAATAACTGAATAGAAAGATATAGTTACCATTTATAGATATGTGCGAATATGCATTTAAAAGATGAAATACTAAAGGAACGGAAAGATTAAAAATTAAATTTGAATAGAAAATGGTTAGAAACACTTTCGCCTGCATACTTTAAGAAAAATATATTTTTTTTATTGATTGAATGCAGCAGCGCAAACAGGAACTTTTCTAGGAGGAAGTCCAGGGTCAAAGTCCACTATTCTCCTATACTCCAATTCGCCACCTAACACATTCTTTTGATTTTCGGGAACAAAAAACATTAAAAAATTAATTATTGAATGAATAATTAGCATTAATAAAATTAATTATTAATTACAGTTACTTACTGTACAAACTATGCATATATATAATACTTATTATATATGTATGGGATTATAATCAATCGAAAAAAATCAAGTGCTTTGAGGGGTCTGGACCCAAGAATCTCTTCCCTTGTGTGCACCACTGATTGAATGTGTATTATGTGTGCAAATGCTGACGTAGTGAGGGTATTTTCCCTCATTGCAAGTTGTTATGTTGATTTATAGCAAAAAAAAATCATTCAACAGAAAAATATAAAGATAAGGATTAAAATTTGCATACATTAAAAGTATTGAAATGACTTTTTATGTTACTGTTAATTAAAATTATAATAAATTGCAGAAATCCCAGTTGTATTTTACAAATTTATTCATCATATATAATGATACTACATTTATTATAATTTTGTTAAATAAAAAAAATAATCTTTTACTTTTTACCTCATAATTAAAAAAAATAACGGGAAAATATTCTTGAGTTTTCTTCGTCTGATATTCAACAATGATTACAGAGAGCTTCTGTGGTTAAAATTGTAACACCGAAATAAAAAATGTTCTTTTAAATTTTTTTAAAGCTCTTAAAAGTAACAGGAGAAAAATAAATTTTCTTTTGCTTTTATATATATTAAAAATATTTTTTCAACTTTGAATGAATCATTTCTTTAAAACTTTATTTTTTACCCTTTATTTGCTTGTTTGCAATAAATTGGGAGAAGTTTCTGTTGGCCGTGAAGTGGATAAAATGTCCATCACACAATACTCGCCCTAGGCAACAGCTGTGAATGAGAAACCTCCCCTTTCCAACAACACAGAAACCGAAAAAGCAATAAAATTGTCCCCTTCAAAACCATTAGAGGACCCCACGCAGTTTTAAGAGGGGAAGGCATAAAACTGTGGTGCGCTTTCGAAGAAGTTCGCAAAATTGAACAGAAACATTTTCACTACCACTAGCTTTGAAAAAGTAGATTGCTTTCCAAGTGAGTTTCAATTAGCGGGTCATCCACTTAGAGGGTTAAGATATATATTCCGCTTCCATAGTGGAAAAACTAACACATTTATGTTTAAATGTATGCCAGAAAATAGGGACATTTTATCTACTCTATTAAAATTTTAAGTAAACAAACGCGTATGTATGTATATATCCCAATTTTCTCACAAACCACAAGATGCAGAAGGTATCAAAATTTCGGGAATGATCCGAGAAATCCGTTTTGACCATTTATATTCCGATATTCCAATTAGTTAAAAAGATATTAATTAAAAACCTTAAAACGCATTTAAATGCATCGTGGCGCCATCTGCAGAGGATATCGGAAAAAAATTCTGATTTTTACAAAACAACGAAATTTTGTATATAAATAAATTTATTTAAAAATTAATATAATAAAATTATGTGTATGTCTTTCTTTCAATTTAATTATTTTACAATTTTTTTTTAAATATTTTTGGAACTTTTTTTTTTTCAGAGGTTTTTAAAACACGATCTAAATTTTTTTTTAATTTTGAAAATTTCTGTTCCATACATAAACTATTCTTTTTTAAAATGAAATGTACATTTGGAATTCCGGTGGCTGCAAAATTAAACGAAAAAATTTCCTAAAATGTCAGTAATAATTAATTAATTATAATTACATTCTTTATTTTTGTTTCATACTTTTTGATTACAAAAGCAATCACTTCAATAGCTATCTGTAAATTTTTCTTTTATTAATTACTTATAGAAATTTGATTTTAATAAATATATATGTTTTTTTAAAAGGATTATTTCATTACTAAAAAATTTCTTTGTTAATTAAAAAGTACATCATCTATTAAACATATTTATGCATTATTCTGTATTAATTGTCCATTGACTTTTAAACCTTTTCTATGGAATTAATAGGGGAAAAAATTACTTTCATTAGTGTTTAAGGTAATATATAAATTTCTAATTTCATAATTTTTTTTAAAAAAATTCTACGGCGTTATAAACCACTTAAGAATTGAAAGCGTTTTAGTAATCACAGAGGCCATTTTGTTGTTTTAAATTGTCACTTATTAAACTGAATATGTTTCAAAACAACTTCGAAACAAAACATGCAATGATGCAACGAAATGTTTCGCTTAGTAGTTTATTTGATTTTCTACAAGGCTTTTTCATTTTCCTTTTAGATTTATTTGTTTTCTTAGCCAAAACCGAAAATGCATAGAAGACTTTTTTCCACTTTTTTTTTGTTGTTTTTTTATTTTTCTTTCTTTATTCTTTTCATTTCATCATTCTTAACTTTATTTTAAAAACAGCAGAAAGGAAAGGAACGTAATTATAAAAAAAATAAAATAACGAAAAATGTGAGGGATGTTAATTTTGGACCCTAAAAAATTTTTTTCCGGATTTTTTTCTTCCTAATAGTTTCATTCTTCCATTTTGTAATATTTTTTTTTTTTGTGGTAGTGAAACTTAAGATTTTTCTAAAAAAAAATATGTATATAGATACACCTATAAATAATATATAGATACGCCAAAAAAAATCCATTCGAAATTGCAAACACCTAGCACAATAATCCAAAGTCTTTTTGATAAAATAAAACTTTTTTATTAAGTTTTTAAAATTTGGATTGTTTATCTGTGAGAATAAGAGGAAGATAGAACAATAATTTTACACTAAAAAACCCCGTGTTCGGGCTATAGAGAGGGGAAAGAACCTGTCTTAAATCAAAAATAAGTGGAATGGAACAAATTTCAAGAATGCGAAATTTTTGACAATTTTAGAAATCACTCACATTGTGCTCGTACACACACACTTAAATGCTGGTGTCATGATGAAAAGAGAAAGCCCAATCAAAGCTGAGCTATAAGCTGTGGAGGGGGGGGGTGAAATCATTTTGAAATTGAGTATTAGAAGTTCTGATTTTGTGAAAGAAAGAGAAAATTTGCAAAAGTAGAGATAGCCCATGCAGCTAGTGTATCATCAAAATTAATCCTATAGAAACACGATCTTCCCTATTTGCTGCAAAATCTGAATCAGAAAAACAATTATACTTTAATCCCTCAACATGAGATAAATTTAGTTTTAAATCCCTCGTGTCACTTAAATATCCTAATAATTTCAGTAAAATATTCCAATGTTTTATTCCGGGAGATTCTTGAAATTGGGAAAGGATGTTAACAGCATAACTGATATCAGGCATGGTTCGATTTTCAATAAATGACAAGCAACCTAAAAGATTTCTATAAGGAAATTTAGACATTTCTTCTACTTCTATAGCATTTGATGGGCTGTCTAATTTAGATAGAATTGCTCCTTTTGCAATAGGAAGTGAAGCATGGGGAAAATTATATTTAGAAAATACTCACAAATTTTATTAATGTATTGTTTCTGGTGAATAAAATACTGTCCATTTATATCAGAAAATTCAATACCAAGTAATTTCTTAATTTTTCCCAGCACTTTTAAATCCAATTTACTTTGTAACAAAGGCACAACATTATCAATATCATCTTGTGATTTACCAAACATTACAATGTCATCAATATATACTATCAAAAGAACATTTTCCTTATAAATATAAACACAATTGCACCAATTTAGTTTAACAAAATCTAAATTTTCAAGGGCGTTATTAAATTCATAATACCATTCTCTTCCACTTTGTTTCAATCCATATATTGCCTTTTTCAAAAGACAAACATGGTTAATTTTATTCAAGCTTTCTAAACCTTGAGGTTGTCTCATATATATGTGTTCATTCAAATTAGCATATAAATAAGCACATTTTATATCCAATTGACAATGAGTCCCATTTTAATAGGCATACAAATAAGACAAAAAACAATCTAACAAGAGAAAAATTTACTACGAGACTAAACGTTTCATCATAAGATTCTCCCTTTTGTTGGTTATGCCCCTGTGCAACCAATCTAGCTTTGTACCTACAAATTTTGCCTTTACTATCAGTTTTAAGCGTATAAACCCATCTACATCCTATAACTTCAGAATCTTGAGGGGCGGGAACTTATTCCCATACATCTTTCTTTCATTACTTTAATTTCCTCTTTCATTGCATCTTGCCATTTTTCAGACTGGGGAGAGTTTTTAGCATCTTTTAAATATCTAGGGATCAAAACTTCAATATTCGAAGCTTCAGGACGATTAGTGTTATGATCCACAGTTGAATTGAAGTCAAATAAACTTTTATCATATAGTATATCATTATCTTTACAATATTTTTCTACATCATTAAATGGCCTTAATCTAACATCTTTATTTTTAATACGATAATAAATATCATACCTTTTACCGTTTTGACGCAAGATTGCTTCTCTATAAAAAGGAATTGAACTGCATACTTTTAAATTAGATGCGTTTTCAACTAGAACGTTTACGCTTGAGCTATCGCCAACTACAGCTTTACCCGATTCGTCAGGATCATCATAACTAAATATGTTAAAAGGATTATTAAATTTAAATTCCATCCATTCTGTTTTTCTACTATTAGGGCTAGGGAAGTTTAAAATGCCGTTTGAAACTCTTTTAGATTCATCAAAAAGTATGTTGCAAGTTTCAATTAACTTCTTCTCATCCAGTAACCAAATACGGTATCCTCTAGTTGAACAAGCATAGCCAAGCATTATTCCGTGTTTTGCACGTAAATCGAATTTATTCCTGAGCTGCTTGGCATCCAAATACCTTAAGATTTGATATAGTTCGCTTACGGCCAAAATAAAGTTCATACAAGGTTTTATCTTTAAATTTATCACAAATTCTATTTTTAATATAAGTAAAACAGACTAAAGCTTCTGCCCAAAAATATTTTCAATTCCACTGGTATTAAGCATAGCCTTAACACAATCCATAGCAGTTAGATTAAATCGTTTGGATACACCATTTTTCTCAGGTGTGTAAGTATTTGTCCTCTCACATCTAATACCTAGTTCATTTAAATATTTGGAAAATTTAGAATGACAAAATTCCATACCATTGTCACATTGTACACTTAATATTTTAAGATTCAAAACTCTTTCAGCATTAGCTTGAAAAGATTTAAAGTATTCAAAAACTTGAGATTTTTCTTTAAGAGGAAAGCAGGTCACCATTCTGGAAAAATCATCAGTGATGGACAGAAAATGCTTAGCTCCACCACATGATACAACAGGTAAAGGACCACATACGTCCATGTGTACCAACTGTAAAGGTCTAGTACTTATTCTACCAATAGGTTTAAAAGAGACACGGTTTGTTTTAGCTAATTAACTTTCACAGTCTAATTTCTCATTCTTAAATTTAGGTAAACCATTTACTGCCGAAACTTTACTAGTTTGGGCTAAATAGTCAATATTCATATGACAAAATCAATTATGCTACAGCACAATATTTCCAGAATAATGCTTATTTCCCTCTTTTACATTAGAACTTTCTACATTGTTATACACATTTTTAACAAGATATTTGGATTTTAAGAAATACAAGTCATTGAACCTTTGGGCAAAAAATAACTTCACGCCTTTGGGTGCAAAAAACCATATATATATAATATACCATTTTCACATTTAAAGGTACAATTTGCTTTCTCTAATAAAGGTGCTGATAACAAATTTCGTCTCAATTTAGGTGAAAACATAACTTTTTAAAGTAATAGAATGCTCTCTTCCATTTAACTTTATATAAAATTTAACAGTACATATACCTTCTATTGGACTTTCTAATCCACCTACGGCTAATGACATAGTTTTACCCTCTATATTCTTTAAATCACTAAACAAATTTATATTATTGCAGAAATGTCGCCTAGCAGCAGTATCAATAATCCAATTGAATTTATCAAGTACTTCATTTACATTAGTCTCCATAAAACAAAAATTTCGTTTTTACCTTTTTCATCAATACAATAATTTAAATTAGATGCGCTAAATTTTGAGGAATTAGAATTTAAATATTTACAATTTCTCTTTAAATGCCCTTGTTTACATAAATAGCAAGGCCCTATTCTATCTTTAATTTTAGATTTCTTAAATTTAGACTTATTTCCCATCCGGTTTTGGTTTAAAATTTTCAGAAACATTCTGTTGCTTAAATTTACTAGTAGCATAAGCACTAACAGAATTATCAGTAAATTCTAATGTACTTAAATAATTTTTTAACTGTTTTAACCAATTTTCTTCGGCAATTAATTCAATCTCAATTTTATCAAGTTTAAAATCATCAGGCCAACGGTATAAAATTTGCACTATACCTTGAAATTCTAGAGAAAGTGTCCTGATTGCTTGGAAAGCACAGTACATATCATTTAATGGAAGTCCAACATTATTTAATCTTTCAACATCTTCCGAATTCTGGCTTATAAATACAGCAATACTTTCACTGTCTGGATTGAACTTGATAAGGAAAAACTCATCTAATAGTCATATAACAGATGCTCTGGAAACGGGTTCTAACTGTTCCTTGAGAATAATCCAAGCTTTAGATGGACTTGTAGTGGAAGATATCAAAGTTCTGTATTGCTCGTCAATACCATAGTATATTGTTGCTAGAGCTCTATCCTGTTGCTGTTTATGCTCAGAATTGTCACGTCTTGTTGCAGTAGTCTCATCCAAGGGTGGTTCCATTCCTTCTATAAATGACCAGCAACCTTGTTCCATAAGGAGGAATTTCATATTCTCCTTCCACAAGTTCCAGTTCGACTTGTTAAGTAGTTGAATACGCTCTACACCAGCAGCCTCCATATTCAAAATTAAGTGGAAATTGATGACAGCCGGCCCCCATCACAAAAACCTTTGTGAAGTTAGCATTCAAAGAATTCAGATGCAGACCTGTTTAGAAACACTGGATCTTCAGGAGTCGGGTCACGTCAAAAGACTAGGTAGCACTGTTGGTTTCCTTCCAAATGTGCAAGGTTAACTGAGTCACACCCAGGTTACTACTGCGTTGGTCGGTTAAATGGGTCAAGATTTGGGCCCATAACCTTTTCTGTCACCTGAAATTTGCAGGTAACATGTGGTTTGACTCTGTAGGGAAGCACACAGCAGTTGTATTTTTAAGTTTATCAGTTGGTAGCATACATCTCTAGAAATCATCTGATTCCATAAAGAAAAATACATGCATATACTAACAGCCTTTGACATCAAGACCAATGAAAAACGAACATGATTTGCAATGACGTTGTATACGGTTAGCAGTTAACACAGATAAATCTGCATGACGAAAGGAGCAAACAGCACAATGTCATTCGGACAGCTTGGTCGGAGTCCTGATATGATTCTAGCAGCATTCAGCTGAACTCTCTCCAGCTCATCCAGATTAGATTTGGAAGCACATGCATAGATGGGGAGACCATACTCCCAATATTGGCCAAACCAGAGAAATGTAGATGGTTCGAAGTGTGTTTGCTTCAACTTCCCAGTCATGACCGGAAATGATTTTGAAGATATTTAAGTCTAATTCTGCCCTTGGCCACTTGACTTTCAATGTGGCTATTACTTGTGATTTCCTGATCCAGTATATATAACCTAAATATTTAGCATTTTTTATCATACTTTAATGTAATTCCATTCATAAAGATCGCAGGCTGATAACTGTAGAGATTTCTGTTTGTGGTGAAGAAAGTTGTCAATGATTTAAAAGCATCAAATGTCAATTTATGGCACTCTGTAAAACAAAGCGCTCTCAGACCACGATTGAGATTAAGTTCAATTGCCTCAATGTGTCAGAGCCAGAGTTCCATTTAATAATGTCATCAGCAAATCTTCCCACTTTACAAAGTTTGACAATCTCTCTGTCAATCCCAGAAATATATTAAGAAAACAGGACAGGGCTAAGGATTGAACCTTGTGGTACTCCCTGTTTAAGGCAAACAGGTCAGACAAAGTGTTGTTGTATTTTACTCTATTGTATCTGTTCCTAAGAAAATTTGAAATCCGAGGAAGGGCCTGGCCCTTATTACTAAGTAAGTCGTTAAATTTGGTTATCAAAAACTGATGCCAAACCCTGTCAAAGGCCTTAGGCATGTCCAAGAGAATGGCAGAAGTGTGATTAGTGGGCTTCATGTTTTGTGCATCGCAGACACTCTGGCAGAAAAACAGAATCAGGTCATTCGTGCAATGTCCTTGTGAAGATCCCCTTGGATCTCACTTTGAGAACGAGAATAATTTTGAGTCGAAGAACCAGTAGCCATTTTTGTAATAACTTTCTTTATTTGGTTATCTTTCCCAAATAGAACCAAAGACTTTTAATAACAAATAAATCAAAATAGCTTTATGAGGTTTAAAAGGGACTTTCCTTTATATTAACTTAAATATTTAATGATCCAATTAATTAACAATTAGAATATCGATCACACAGAGATTACCGCAATAAGAGATCCCAGAATTATATTCAATAATGTTCCTATTGAACATTTAACTTTAATCTCACTCCTAATATAAAACTTTAATGAGACTTTAATTATAAATCAATATTTACCACACTGAATCTCAGCTCTTCCTGAGCCTAATTTATCCACCTAGAAATCTTCAATAATAAATCTCTTTCACTATTATAACTTCCTGCTTCAATCTCTCTCTCCTACTGCCTCCCACTTTACTATTCCGTTTGACTTAAATACTTTATCTAATCTGCATAATAAGGAATCCCTGTCCTCTTTTTGGAGCTGATTGGAAATAGGTAGGGAATTAAATTTCCCTAAAAAAGACGTCTCAGAAGGTTAGTGATAAAGTTCCGTATAGATTTGTCACATCCTCTTCTAAAACCATATTGTTCCTTTGGAAGCAAATCGTTACAATGCAGATGGTATTGTATCCTAGCAAGAACAAATATCTATGTGAGTTTACAAACACAAAGAGAGGAGGTTTAAAGCAATGGGTCTAAAGATCTCAGGGGAGCTAGTATCTTTGCCTGGCTTAAGCATAGAGAGGATGATTGCTCTCCTCCATTCTCAAGGGAGACAACCCAAACTTGCAAGGGAGATTGAAGAGGTCCAGAAGACTTCGCACATATTCCATGAGGTCCAAGTTGATCCGTCATAACACCATGTATGTCATCAGGAACCGGAGATTTACTCAGATTCTTGGCTTTCAGAACAATATTAAGTTCTCTCAATGAGAAATTGTCATTAGAAATGGGTAATCCAATGCGTCAATTGTGGATCAGTTTTGGATTTATTTTTTATTGTAACATCATCTTGTTTAAAAGTCAATTTGTTCATATTTTTATAAAATTTTCCAAGCCAGTAGCTTTGTCATCATGTGGGATTTTGCCTACCAGATTGAAAACAGTGTTGTGCAAGGCACAGCTTGAGAATGACTAACTTAGGAACTGTTCAAGTCGCCAAAGCTTGGAATTTGGATCTCTGGCATCAATATTGCTGCATAAGTTAATCTAAGTTTTCCTCTTATGATTAATGTATAGTTGTATAATAACAGCATAAAGTCTCTTAAGTTCGATATTGACCTTGGGATCTCTAGTTCTAGAGAGTGTTCTGTGTAAATAATTTCTCCTAAGGATAAGGTTCCTCAGCTCAGGATTCCTATGTTGGAAAAAGGATTTCAGTCGCCTGAAATTGCCTCTAGTATTGGACTTGATCACATGTGATCAAACATTGATGATCACATGTTTAAACGTATACCAGTCCCATTCTAAATCATCAGAAAAGGTCTGGGGGCCAAGAGTATGCTCAGTAAGCTCACAAAAACTGTCGCAATTAGCCTTCTTAAATTTCCAATAGTTTCTGCTAATTGTCACAGTCCTACTTTTAATATGTATTTTAATTAGAATGGGCAGAGGTGACCACTGCCAATACTGTCCAGAACTGTCCAATCACTATGAGGGGAAAAGTCCAGGACTGATGAGGGGTTACATCCAGAGCTTCTGAAGTACCATAGCTAAAAGATGCATGAGTAGGTAAACCGTTGTTAAGAAAAATAAGAGTCTTATATTGTCAGCAGCATTCTATAGACCCTCTGGTATTGCTTTCAGTACATCCCCATGACAAATGTTTGGCATTAAGGTCACCAAGAAAAATAACATCTTTGTCAGGAATATCAAATAACTTAACAGGTAAATTGGACCTGATTAGGTGAGTGGTATAAATTGAAAATGTTGATCAGTCTTCTTTTCCATGAAATAGAGATGTCTTACATCTCTAAATCTGAGTCATGAATAGACATGGAGATTTTCTTATAGTTAAAGAAGTCTTATGGTTAAGAAAGGCTAAACCACCCTCGCCACCATGGGGTCTGTCCACATGATAGATACTAAATTTTTTTATTTTAATGGAAGTATGTTCAACAAGTTTGGTTTCTTGTGGGGCAGTAATCTTGAGCACCGCACTCATCAGCTAATTCAATCAGTTGATCCAAATTAGTTCTCATGGCTGGAGAAGATAGTCTGTTGATATTACAAGTATTGAGTGAAACACTTTTAGAAATTGGAGACCATAGTACATTAGTCGAAAGAGGTGCTCTGCCTAAACCTCTAAAGCGCCCCTGATTATCCTGCGTGACAGGCGATGTAGTGTCTTAACAGTAAGAAAAGGATTCATAATAAAGGAGAGGGAGCAGCTTTATTTGGCCTGAAGGCCTGGGGCACCTAAAGGGAGAAGACTGACTTTGTCCTGGTGCCTGTCTATTTCATCTGAGCGTAATGGTATTGCCTTTACACCTAGGGTGACCTTTCCAGGAGAAAATTCTCTCGACGTACTTCATCCATACCACCTAGGTACACTCCTCTGCCACTTTGAGGCAACAGACAGGACTTAGAGGGGGGAAATTGTTTAAAACTGTTTATCATTGATCTTTAGCTCCTGGGTGACGCAATGACTACTAACATGGCGGATACTTCAATCTTTTGTGTGATTTTATCCACATTTTCGATGATGGGGATACCTGAACGGAATGGATGAAACCAAATTGCACATAATTGACTGCTACAATGTCAGGACCATAAACATCTTTTACAATTTCAGCTGCCTGGCTTGCATTTTTGCCTTTATCAAACAAAAACTGTAAAATGTACCAAATTTTCTATTTGTTGACTATCATTTTTAATACCATGTAATTCACAACTGAATGGACAAAAAAAAAACAGCAAAAGAATTTTTGTGAGAAATTTCACCTTTCCCAAGAGCATAAATCTGAATTTGTTTGATAGATATTTGCAACATATTGATTACTACAGCCGGATACCAAAAAAATAATGTATTTCTTTTTTCCCCAACCTAATTCCCTGTTTTGTTAGATTAGATTTTTTTTAATTATGTTATTTCAATATTATGCATGTGGAATTCTATAGATATCTTTACAATAAATGCACTGTGGAAGTATTGTATAATAAGGGGATAATTTTTAGTGGAGTATTTTATTTCACTATGACCTCTTTAAGTTTACGAGATTGTGTTTTGTTTGTAAAATTGTTTTATCAAAACTCTTGATTCCGCAATATTTGCTTTTTAAAACGGATTCATAGAGCTCCAATTAATATTAAAAATTTTGAAGAAAAGATAATAAAAACAGGATCATTGTTAGTCATTTTGGAAAACCTATTTTTGTAGAATCATTAGAGGAAATTGATTTCAAGTGGATGAAAACTTTTAAACTCCTCAACCCTCATTGTAGCACAAGTGCCTGCTGTGCAGCAGAAAAGTTAGATATGTCATGTTCAGCTGTTCATGAGATCCTGTGGAATATCCTCGTAGAAACTTTTGCATCTGCATAGTCACTTCCACATGATTTTGGCACACAACTTGCTAACACAGTTGCAGCAAAGTAATTCATGTATGATATGACAAAAATTTGAATAAAGAAAAGGATGCATTGGTGTTGAGAGGGGCTTCTGTGATTGAGTGACTAAAATCATCAGCTAATTTTATGTTGGGAAGAGAAGCTCTACCATTCATAGATTAGAGTTTGAGCAAGTCAAGCTATAGTTTATATTGTAAAAAAATTATAGAGTTTATTATCTATAGTATTTATAATCGTAGAAACAGAATGACATGACTGGTATATATAAAAGTATCTTATAATGAAATTTGTTATTGAATATATAATTCTCAAATGAGTTACAAAGTTTTCTTTTTTAATGAAATTACCAGGATGGTATCAATGTCAAATTTTTATTCAAAAGTGGAGAAGTAGTTCATATATATATTGGTCTATTACTGAATTATTTATTTGGGAATTGGATGCAGATGTTTTTTTTTTTTTTAAGAATTTGTTTTTCACTTCTGAATTTCAATGTTCTACTTTCTTCTTTCAAAGTAAAATGACATAAATATGAATAATATGTAGTCTTTATATTAAGCATCAGTATTAATGTAGTATCTTGTTACATTATTCAAACAACTTGCAGACAACTATTCAGTTTGCATCGTATTATTTTACTTTTTGAATTTTTATTGCTACAGTGTTTATATTCAAGGTATATATATTTTAATTTTGGGAAAAAAATTCAGTATATTCATGCTTTTATGTTTTCAGGCTAATCTTGTAAGTTGGGGAGATGTTCTAAACATTGCTGATTCAATATCCAAAGGTTTAATGCATTTGCACGAGGAGCTTCCTGCTACAAAAGGAGAAAAATACAAACCTGCTGTTGCCCATAGGGATTTTAAAAGTAAAAATGTTTTAATCAAGAATGATATGTCTGCTTGCATAGCAGATTTTGGATTAGCATTGATATTTTACCAAGGAAAACCCACTGGAGAAACTCATGGCCAGGTAATTTTTGCTGTTTTTATTTATTTCTAGCTTTGTTAATTTATAAATAAAACATGTTTAATTTTAGATTAAGTAAACATAATTTTTGTATGTTTGTAGATTCCAATAATTGCTATAAACTTAATATTTATTTATTTATTAAAGAAAAGTTTGTTTGTCTTTGATGTACCATAAAAGTGGGTTTTTTTGCAGGAGAAAAAAAAATTCTGTGAACAGCAGACTGGCTTGTTAGATTTTATGAAACCTTTCACATCAAAATAAATTTGGTTTGCGATTTTGTATTAGTGTTGTTATCTATGATTTTATTGCACTTTTTTCTTTTCTATAAATTAGTATTTTCTTCCATCTATGGCCCCAACTAAAAAATTTTATATATGAAATTATGCCTCAAATTATGTGGTTATCACTTAGTCCCACCTATCACATATGTTTGGGGTATTACTGTGTATATATTTATATACAACAACATTGTATAAAATGTTTTATAGTCTTTAAGATTATTTATCATAGAGACAGGAGGCAGTTCTGAAACTTCTCATGTCATTACTTTCTTTTATCTTTAGATTTCCATTTATTGGTCTTTATCTTTTTGTTTTGTTAACATTCTCTTTTAGATTCAAATATATGTTTCTGTTAAATAATTCTTTTGTTTGAGGCCAAATTACAATTTGTTGAAAATTAGTTAAAAGGTGTGCCCTCATTAAACAGATGTTTTGCTTGCAACTGAATATTATTTTTAAAAATTCAAGCTATGCACAAAGTAATGGTATTTCAGCTTGTGTTAAATAAAATATATGAGTACAGCAAAACTATATAGTTACCTGTTTATTGAAAAGTATGCAAGAAATTTAAAAATTCTGAAATTAATCTTAAAAATTAATTACTTGTAACACAAAAACAATAAAGAGTAGTGTAGCAAAAACCCAATAAACATCCAAAATAATGGCAACAATGCAATTTGTAAAGATTTTCTTTAGGTTCTTGGAAATATTGTCTATATAGTTCACAAGCATAGGCAACTTGTTTTGGCTCTCTGGCCGCATTGTGGGAGCGGAAGATATGAGAGGGCTGCACCTTTTTAAAATAATTTTATTCATTGTAAAAAATAATGATCTTCCATACCACAGGTTCGGGTTCTATTTCCAGGCTGGGCAAAGTCGACTCAGCCTTTCATCCCTACTGCTGTGGGTCAATAAATGAGTATCAAGCTTACTTGGGGACTTAAACACAGGGGGGGTCTTGCTTCAGACTGACCACATAATTGGGACATTTGCTCATGCACCTCAGCGTGCAATGGTCATGTATACTGGGATGGGCACAATAGGCCCTGGCCCTCATGGGCTGTTACACGCTGCAAGCACATTTAATTTTAGAATTAGTTTAATGAAACACATGTACCCATCATACTTGACAACATTTTTTTAAGTCATAAGTGTGATTTCTTGTTTAAATTCTATTCACAGAATGCAAGTTTATGTAAACCAACTTGCATCTATGTTAACTCCTGTTAATCATGCAAGAAAAACTTTTCTCACATATATTTATCAGCTAAAAATATAAAGAACTATTTCCCTGTAATTTTCTTCATGCAGGAAATTTTTCAGCTGACAAAAAGATTTGTTCAAGTCAGTGTCATAGCATTAAACATGTCCTTCACACTGTGATCCAACTTCAAGCTAGTAAATTGAATCTGTAGCTCCTCAGGTTCTGTATCAATATCAGCAGTAATGTGATAACAGAGCAAATTAATTTAGGCTCAATTTTCTGAAAATTCTGAAATATTTTTGTGACTTCGTTTTCCAAACTCGGCAGATGATCTCTTTGTAGAAACAGTTTTTAAAGTGAAAAATAAGACAAATCTTTGATCGTGCACAGAAAAGAAATCGTGATTCAAAGAGGATTTTCTGAGTGTCTTGGTGGGCGGCAAGTTGTCCACCCCTGATATAGTATATTTTATGCATTGATTATTATTTTATAAGAATACATTTAAATTCATTAATATTCTTGGTCCCTTCCCCCCCCTTGTGATTGATATCCTACTTCTTCGACCAGTCTCTTGATTTTATATAAGATTTTGAAAATATTAAATTCAAATATATAAAATGTTCAAATAATTCATAAGTTTTAGCTATATACAACTTTTATTTATACAGTGTAATTTAATTATTGACATTTCCTATGTATAATAAACAAGATTTATAATAAATATTTGCATGTTCTTGGCTGAGAAAAATGCTTGGTATAATGCACATTTATTTGGTCTGAGTTTTTCCATCTTTCTTAAGGCCACATTCTTTATATTTTCCTCATTTAAGTGTTCTGTCATTTGGGGTTTCAGATTTATCAGCTGGTAACTTCTTGCTTGTTACTTAAATGTATTTTTTTTTCTCCTGGTATTTCTGTGATTTTCTGTAAAATGTTTTCCAATTTCCTTTTGAAAAGTTTGCATTCATTGTATAAATAATTTAAGCATAAAGAAACAAAAGCATTAATTGCAGCTAGATTATATTAATATATAAAATAAACTCACCAGCCACCTTATTCCTCTTTTGCATGTATAAGTGGTAGCTAGTTTATCCATTATATCTACTCCACCTTTAGTTTGATTATAAAACAAGGTTGTCTTCTTTTTCATGTGAAACTTTTCCATTATAATGTAAAGTGGATAGGCAAATGAAATTAAAATTTTCAGGCAGATTTGGAAGAAGATTTTTACCATTTTGAAACCCAGTGACAATGATTTTTGGCCATGTGAAGATTGAAATTTAAGAGGAAGAAATGGCTTATTTCTTTCTAACAGTTCTTGCAACATTTAGTTTTCTCTGCAATAATTCATTAGCAAGGATATTTTTTTCCACCTAATAGGCTGCATTTTAGTAACTTATCCTTTCCAGACACAGCAAGTCCCCAAATGTTAGAGCCATTTTATGGTGACCTTGCTACCAAATTTGGATGCTTGAATTAATTTGAAAACAATTCTTACACATACACACACATTAGAAGCTAAATATTGCAGTGATTTAATTTTGCCAAGAGTACTTGAACTAAATTGATTCTCGAGATCTTTTACATGCTATATAATCATATAACATGCAGGTCTATGACTTTCACATCCAGGAAATCTATGGACTACAGCCAGGGTTAAACCTGCAACATTAGCCTTATGCAATGGGCATGCTACCACTAAGCCACTAGAGCCGACTTGGCAAGGATATAATCTATTGAAAAAATTATAAACTGTAATAAGACAGATTGCCCACTATTGATTTTACTAAGCACAAAACAGTATTATTGCTTCATTGATTTATGTATTGCTGACCATCAGGAAACTTTCTAGTATGTTTCAGCAAAGTTAACATAAGCTATTTTGACATCAGCCATCAATCATAAACTAATTTTGTATTTTTGTCCCTTTGGCTGGGATGGTAAATGTTATCGAAATTGTCACTTGACATCGAAAGCTACTAATTGTTTGTTTATTGTTAAATTTTAATAAGGAATGAGCATCTCAAACAAAGAACAATTTCTATATTCTGGAAAATATAACAACTGAACATAAATTATAATATTTAAAGCTCTTTATCTTGTTTTTATGCTCAAAAAGGGCTACAAAGTTTCAATAGGAGCATTATCAGAAGAAGTAACTCCTAGTTAGCACCTAAATATAAATCTTAAACAGTAAGCAATTATATTAACAATTTTAGATGAAGAAGAAACATCAAACATTAAATGGTAAACTGTAACAACAGCTGTTGCATTAAATGGAGATTTTGATTTTAGTTCAGTTAAGGGGTTTTTTTTAAAATTTTTTCTATCAATATTAAATTCAGTTTGCTTTTGCTGTGGCCAGTGATCTTTGTCCATCGATAAGAATGAGGGCCCATGCCACCATAATGAAGAAATGGCTGTCCTCAGAATTCACACCTCTCGATGCCAAATCCGCAGGATTCTGTTTAGATGAAACATGAGAGCACTGCACATATGTTTTGTTGCAACAAACAACTTCAATTTACAAAGGGCAAAAGCAAGCCTACTGACGAGTTTGTCCAAGCATGAAAGGCGATGCTGTAATCGGGTAACACTTTAAAAACAGTGAAAAATCTAGCCAGTAGAACACAAAGAAATTCAAATCAGCAAATAGAAATTTGCTTAATAGGAGCAACTTTAGACTAGATGATCAATCCCATCTATTTTAAGAACAATTGATGACAGCAGAGTAGGCCATCTAAGATGAGTCACAAAAAACCATATAGATTTATCACTTTAGACCAGGAGTGGCCAACCTGTTTGAGAAGAGTGCCACTTTCTGATAAAAAAATATTTATGTGCCACTTCCAACTTTTCCAGTAAATAAAAGACTATGGATAAGTGAAAAATTGTTACTTATAGGCTTATTATGGAATTTTTAAGCAAATTGGCCGTTTTTTATGCAAGTCTGTGTGTGTGAATAGTGGAAATTTAAAAATAATATAATAAGTAAGATAAAAGTACAAACTCTTTTGTTTTATTGTTTAAACTTTTTGCAGGTTCACAAATCAGTTAGGTTAGATGTAAAATAAAAAGGAGTAACTTGGAATCATATAGTTCTTAATAATTATTAAACGGTCAGTATTTTCTTAACCCGTTAATGCCCAAATTATTTTAAAACCGAAATTTTTGAAAAATATTTTTAAATTTACATTTCATATATCATAAATAGAGTAATTAGGAAGTTGTATCCATTTTCCGTAATTAACAGCTGATATAATAGGTGATCTATAAATAGCTCGCTGCGTGCTTATGGTAGTAAAAGACCAACTAACTTTCCTGTGGTTTTATATTTAAAAAATTACAAATTTAGAGGGGAAAACATAACTTGTGAATTTAAAAATGACTAATGAGATTTAAAAGAGAAAATATTATTTTATTGATCTAAACTTACTTAGTTACAATTTTATACAACCAATTTGTAAAAGTTAAGTGTGATATAATGGAAAATATTTCAGACAAAAGATTACATTACATTTTGTACAAAAGGTAACTTTTACATTTTTGAAACTGGAATCTTCTTTGTTTTTGTCCTTTTTCCTATATCGTGGTCTTTTCTGCACAGAGTATTATGTTTGATCTTGATGACATCAACAGAGGGTCATCTAATGTCCTTCTTAGAATTTGTTCCCCGTTTGAGGTACGCAATGGCAATATATCTTAGGAAGTCTTCTATACTTTTCTTTTCGCAATTTGTTAAATTGAACAGAATATAAGTATTTACGATAGCCATGTCGATAACTCTAGTAAAGATTGGCCAGTACCATTTTTTGCGACGGATCTGAATTGTGTGCTTTTCTAAGAGCCAGTCATGCTGGTCAACTCCACCCATATTCTTTTTATACTGGTGAATAGTATTAGGTTGTAAAGTTTGGGATTTTTCTTTCAAACATTTTTGATGCCTTGAAACTTTGATTAAAGGCTCTATGTAATTACAGTTTGTCGATGTTGTTACAAACTTGTTATCTTTCCATTTAACTATAATTATCTTGTTCTTTTCATCGAAACAGTAGTCATAAGAACCACGATTTTTTTCTTTCTAATATCTTATCAGGCATTAAAGGACAAGAAGCTGTTCTATTGTTTCTAATTGTGACAGTGGCTTGGAATCCTTGTGTTTTCAATTCGCGACCAGCAGATCATAAGAATTAAAAAAATTGTCAAAAAATATGACGTGACTGTTAGGATCAGTTACTGGTTGTAGCATTTTTTTCACCACTCATGCTCCAAGTGGTTCCTTTGCACTTTCAGGAGTATTGGCAAAACTCTTCTTGCCACAATATAAATCAAAATTATAACAGTATCCCTTTACTCCACACATGACCCAAAATGTATACCCAAACCGTATAGGTTTAGCTTTAAGAAATTGTTTGAAAAAATGATGTCAATAATACCTAATCATCATTTCATCAACTGACAGGAATTTATCAAAAATTCCGAATTTTTGAAAACTATGATTAATATGCGTGATTAATTTTCTTATTTTGAAAGCCCAGTCTGATTTATGCATTACTGCATCATTATTGTCGGCAAAATGTACTACAGACTTAATTTCTAAATACACTGCCGGCCATCGTAAATGCAGCACCCTGAAGGAAGCATGCAAATAACATGATATTTACAACATGCATTAGCAGAGGTGAGATATGCAAATGATTAGAATATCAGCACACACATCACGCGCGCCTGTGGCGCCACCTCAAAGTGCTAATTAAGGCTTGGAGATTTCGGTGATTTCAAGTTTGGCAATTGTGTTTTTCTTGTGGTTTATTCAAAAAACGATCAGTTATGTCTCGTAGAAAACAACCATCAGTTTTTGATCAAGTATCCGCATTCGACAGAAGAAGGATGGTGGCCTTTTCGAGATTGTGGATTATCTTTCAGGGAAATCGGTAGTTGTGCTGGACGAAACCAAATAACTGTAATGCGAATATCTGACCGTTGGATGCAGGAGGGTTCGATGGACCGACGTGGCCGATCGCATCCACCTCAGTGCACCACTTCACATGAGGACAGGCAAATTGTGCGCATGGCAGTGATGGATTGCTCAGTCACATCACAAACCATAGCACAGCACATTGAGTCTGTAACGCATCATTCAGTGTGTCTGCGCGTACCATTCGACGCTGTTTATAGCAGAGTGGTCTGTCCGCAAGACGTCCATTGCTTGGGGTCTACCCTTGACGCAGAACCACAGACGTCTCCACCGCCAATGGTGCGATGAAAGAAGGATGTGTGTGGCAGAATGGAATGAAGTTGTCTTTACTGACGAGTCACGCATCTGTCTGCAACACCACGTTAGTCGGATTCGAGTCTGGAGAGACCGGGGAGAGAGGATGCGGAACAGCTGCGTTATGCACCGCCACACTGGTATTGCACCGGGTATTATGGTATGGGGTGGTATTGGATATCACTCTAGTACGCATTGCCGGCACTTTAAACAGCCAGAGCTACATCTCCAATGTGTTGGAGCCAGTTGTCCTTCCTTACCTCCAGGACTTGGCCACAGCCATATTTCAACAGGATAATGCGCAACCATATGTGGCACGCATTGTCCAAAGGTTCTTCGTCAATCACCAGATTGAATTGCTTCCCTTGCCGGCTAGCTCTCCGGATCTTTCGCCGATAGAAAACATGTGGTCAACGGTTGCTCAATGTTTGACCCAGATTACACCCCCAGCTGCCACACCAGATCAACTCTGGCAACGTGTTGAAGCTGCTTGGTCTGCTGTACCCCAAGAACACATCCAAAGTCTGTTTGAATCAATGCTGAGGCGTGTGGTAGCGGTGATCTCCAACAATGGTGGCTACTCTGGCAGGAACCACACATCACAGAAGTCTATAAATTTTGTTGTGCTATCTCTTGTCTTTCTTGGTGTTACATTTAAGGTGGCCAGCAATGTATTTATTTCGGGACAATGAATTTTTTACAATCGATATCATGAGGTCTTCGTCCTCTGACCAGTAATAACGTTCACAGGTTTTAAGTGTGGTAGCCGGAGAAAATAAGAAAACCAATACAACTCTTCAACTCATCAATTGTAACTGAAAATTTTGACTTATTTTTCCACTCTTTTGCATATCTTTCTGTTTCATTTTTTAAATATTCGTAAAATTCTGGAGTCAAAAATTCTTCAAAAATTTCTAGTGGATTCTTATTTTCTAAAATATTTGAAATGCTTTCCAAATTTTCACTGGATACATTACCTACTTTGTTAAAAGTATAACTAGGCTTATTTTTTGTCCAATTTGCTTCCTACTCCATTTTTAATATTTGAAGATTTTTTTTTTGGTAATTTGGAATCAACCCGTTTTTCATTTTTATTTTCATTACTGGCGCTAGATGGATGCTGCTCCGTACTATTAGGGCCATCATCATTTATGTCTATCGATTCATATTGTTCTTTTACTTCTATTTCTTCCATGGGTACAGATCTTTTACCGATGGAGTAGTCATTTCATCATCATCAAAATACTCTTTATCAGTTAACTCATCCACATCAGGTGGTAAAGCAATTATATCAGACTCTATTTCCTTAGAAAACATATATTCTAATGCTTCTTCGGTGGTGTGAAACACTGTACGCTGAGACATTCTGGAAGAAATGAAACAGGGAAAAATAATATTAGTTACCACAAGCCCTCAGCAATCTATTTATATGTCAGCATGTTTAAACTTACATTTTAATAATAAAAGCAGTTGTTTTTCTAACATAAATAAGTCAGAATAATTAAAGAGGTATTGAAAATGTAAAAAACATTAAAAAAAGTATAACTTTAAATTTTTTTTCTGTTGGATACAAAATCGAAAGCTGCACTTTAAAACTTCAAAATGGCGAACATCAGATGCTAGCTGCTGGACTGCTCTGGGAAAGAATGCTTCAAATTTCGTTTGGGGGTGTGGCCACATGTGTAAAGGCTGTATCACACGTATATTTTTCATGCAATTTTTGGCCAAATCTGAGGGGGAAGGGTTGCCGTAAACTAAACAACATGTTCTGATGTCAGCCGCGTTCTATCTCCACGTTGAAAAATTGCCTGCTGATTTTTCTGCTTCGGAAAACGAACTTCCAAAATTATTTCTTTCATTTCGCTTGCACTTTTGTTGATGGTTGTAAGCAGAAATAGAGCACCATTCTACTTAAAATATTGTGCACTGTTAAAATATTATACACCATTAAAATATATGGAATATCTGAAGTGTTAGACGAAACCGAAGCCATCATCTTGTTTATGACGTTGGACGCCGAAGAACCCCATTGACTGGAATTTCAAGCAAATTTTATTTTCAACAACTTTTTGAGCTCGCTAGCAAAAAATTGTTCTAAAGCGGTTGCTATGGAAACTGAGTAAAAATTGCACAAATTGGACGAAAAATTGCTTGAAACGTGTACTTGTGATACGGCCTTAAGTAAACCAGCCAATGATAATACGAAGTGATTAAAAGATATCGTTTTCACTGGGAGTTCTGAGTGGGAGGTGATCTATAAATTGATCACTGGGCGGTAACGAGTTAATATGTGATTTTTGAATTCATAGTTTATTTATTTATGTATTATTTTATCAAGTCATCCAAGTTCTTGAAGATGCTTACAAAATTAGGTTGTTTTAGGTGTGTATTAATTAATTTTGAGCAATATTGTGATTTTATTGTGTTAATAATAGAAAATATTTTTTCATAATTATGTTAATGCAAACCCACAACAATATCTGACCATCAAACTGTGTAAGTTTGGAAAATTGCTTGTTGGTACAACTTTCTAAAATTCAACATCTCGGATCTCTTGCAGTTGAAATAAGTTCCTTATATTTGCTTATCAGTGCTTATGGTGTGTTATGGTGCTTGTGTTGTTATGGTGTTGTAAGGTCAATAATTTTGATTTTGATTTTAGGTGAGTAACAATTAACGTCTTGCAGAGGAATCGCGGAAAAGGATCTGGCACTGAATGAATCCTACAAAATAGATAGTAACTTTTTTAATCTATCTTGGCTCATAGTGGTAGTATTTTTGGTAAATAGTACCTGAATTAATGTAAAATAAGTTATTCTCTCTCCAAAGAAGAAAGGAAAAATTTATTTGCGAGAGAAGATGTCGGATCAATTAGGGAAGGAAAAGTAAAATATTTCGTTTGTAATCTTATATTTAAATTATTTAAATGTCCCATATAGTATCGGTAAAAAGAAAAAAGCTGACTCCCAAATCCTATCTTCATTTTTGTGTAGCAAGTACTCACTGGGTAGTTCATTGTTTTCTTCCAAATACTTTAAAACATGCTCCATCAAATTACACTTTCTTTGGAAAGCCAGTGCACACAATAATGAAGGAGTATTTTCTACACAATATTTTTTTATTGTAATGCAATTAAATATGTTTAAAATAAAGTTTGATGGGTTTTTTTTTTTCTTATACAACCACATTTCAATAAGTCTTTGTGTGCCACTGTTACAGCTCATCCATGCCATGGGTTGGCCGGACCCCTGCTTTAGACATCTGAGTGTCCCTAAGTGTGCAACTATCTGAGTATTTGCACACTTTCAAAAGCTTTAATTAACTCTTCATCCTTTCTTTTGGAAGAGGAGAATCTCAGTCTAGTTTCAATAACCGCAGTTGATAGAACATTTTGGTGATTACTGTTGCAGGCGATAGTAAAACCATTGGGTAAAAAAACTTAGAGAATCGAGACAGAAATATTCGTTTTGTAATTTCCTTTTCAAATTCAAAGGAAACCTTTAACTTAGGAAATTAAATAATTGAATTATTTTTATGTCACAGCATTGGACTGCCTTCTCCACTATCTGGGAGGGGGGGATCGCACCCTCTTATCCTGAAATTACACTCCGGGATTTTGGCTTGTGGGATTTTTCTCATGGTCATAGGTCGCTGGGGTGATGTCAGATGACAAGACCTTGCAATATTTAGGGGTGCATGGGAACGGTTTTATACTATCCACAAAAAGAAGCGAATTTTTCAGCTGTGCGACGTTAAACATCGCACCATATTTCCCTAATATTTTGGAAAGCCAGTCTACCTTTTAAAATGCTTCTTTTAAATTGCTTGATCCAAATAAGCAGTCATCCGTATAAAAGTATTTTTCTATGATTAAAACAATGTCCGAGGATAGGTAGCTTCACAATCAGTTTGCTTTAGAGTGCAAGTCACCAAAAATGGTGCCAAATCAGTTCCTAAGTAACCTGTACACAACTTGTATTCTTGCAATGGCAAATCATGAGAATTTCTCCAAACAATCTGTTGAAAATATTGGTTTTTAGGAGAAACAAAAATGTGGCGATACATTTTTCCTGTGTCCGCAAAAAGTGAAACCTCATTCATTCGAAAATTTATTTCAATTGAAAAAATGTTTCTTTGAATTGTTTCTTCAACACCCAATATAGACATAAAAGATACATAGTTGGTAGCTTTACACCAGTGGTTTTCAAACTTTGACTAATGGAATCCTTTGAATTATTGAGTACTTTCAGGAAACCCCATTCCACACTTAGAAGAATATATATTAAAATAATATTTAAAGTACATCAACGAGTTATAGCTAATTTGTGTAAATTATGAAATATTATATTTATTATTAAAAAAAATCTAATGTAATTTACTCACGCATTAATAATATTAATCTGTAATCCAAGTGTCACCTACTCGTCTGTTATATTTAGTAACAGGGATATGTGCTTGAATTTTTTTTTACACAAACTGTCGAAGTCTAGGTTTTTGAAATAATCTACAGTTGTGTTTCATATTCTAAATTTAATTCTGATTTATTTTGTTTTTATAGCTACTCATGTTGAGGAATATTTCTCTTAAATATATTGTTCTTGACATTACTATGATCCACTTTAAAAATTGCATTTCAAGGTTCAGCATTGATGAGGCAAAGAAAAAAAACGTTTTAAAATTTTTTATTTAAAACAGCCAACCTCTCAAATGAACAAGAACGAACAGGTATATATACAACAAAAAATAAGCGTCACACACACATGTACCATGTGAACATATTCATCTGTGATGAACATGCAAATAAAAAGTTCTTATGCAACTTGCGTGTTTATGTAAATTATAGAAGTGACATGAGATGTAAATTAAATGACTTTTCCAACAGTTCTGAATGGCTTTAAAAGGTTTACAGCCTTTTACAGGGCCATGGGTAGCCTAGTGGTTAGAGCATCGGACTCCAGACCGGAAGGCCTGGGTTCGATGACCGATGCCACCAAACACCCTCCGAGTACACATGGAGTACATGCTCGTTAAATCAGTGGGTCCGTAGTCTTGTGGGCTTAATCACGAGCACAGGGACTGGAGAATATTTCCCTCCGCTTCAGTTAACATGCAGAAATTGTGGAGGTGGAGATAGAGGTCGTGTCGCCCTCTATCGTCCCTTCGGGGAATTTCGCCGAGCTAAAATCGTACTGTCACCTGTATGGTGCTCAAGGCCAATGACAGACATACCTCTTGCCCATGCCACAATGAATTTCGTGGGCCTCGATCTGACTACGTCAGACAGGTGGCATTAGAAAACAACAACAACAGCCTTTGTAATTTACATGAATTTGCAACCCAAAATTTGGAGATGTTCCTGCTTAAATTTAGATTCAATATGAATCTGTCAATATGTTTTTCCATCTCCTTTATTTAAGGTATTTTTTCTGCAAAAGAAAAAAAGATGCATTTTCCATTAGAAAACTCATTAGTACAATCAATGTTTTGCAAAACATTGATTGTACTAATGAGTATAAAATTATTTCATGCAACCCGGGTTCATATGTATAGAGAAAATGTTTTAATATTCTTTTATTACATTATAGTAAAAGTATTACAAAATATAATTATGTGTAGTATAAATATAAAATTTTCGTTTTTTTGATAACTGGGATGAGCAGTCGATACTTGTGGTTATACAAACTTTATTGAGAACGAAAACCCATTTTGTGTACACATTTGTAATTTTCTTTTCGGTTTTTTGTTACTTGTGGAACCCCAGGGTTCCGTGGAATATGGTTTGAAGACCACTGCTTTACACAAACCATCAAAAACAACTTGCAGGCTTCTCAGTGGCATGATGAGGAAGGTAATGAAGATCTGTAGTAACTAAATGATCTTTCTTTGTTACTTATGTCATATATTTCAGTTAAAAGTATTTTGACATAAAATCTTATTACATCTGCAGCGACCTTACAGCTCAACATAACGACTCCAAAACTGAACTGAATTGATCTGTTATTATTGTAGCGTGCCTGGTTCCATGTGTTGTAGTTTTTAGAAGTTTACCTCTTAATTGCACGTTTAATCTTTAAAGTTAATAAATGTTTATTGTTATTTAATTCAACCGTGTTGTAGTGAAGAATGCCTAACCACGCAACGCGGCAGTGGTGACCCCTTTTGGACTTAAAAACACGTAAGCTATTCTGTTCTACTGGCGAATGCAATACAAATTCTTCTACTACGGATGATCAGTACGTAGCTTAAAGATTTTTTTTTTTCTCCTTCTCCTCAAGGCCACTTGAAGCATCTGCTCGGAGATTCGTTTCGCTTCCTGCTTATTCAACAATATGACTAGTGAAACCGTTGAAGTCGCTCGTATTGCGTTGCGGCTGCCGCCGTTTTGGAAATCCAACGTTCGTCTATGGATTGCACAATGCGACCATGCATTCACATTCAGTGGTATCTCCAGTGATGATACTAAGTATTCTGCTTTGGTTGCGAACCTGGATGCTGAAACTCTCTCCTACGTGTTGGACATTGTGTTAAGCCCTCCGAACAGTGACAAATATCACACTCTCTCGCAGTGGCTCATCACCCAATTCAGCGACTCGGATACTCAAAAAATTAAGAAACTGCTTACTGACCTTCAGCTAGGAGATGAGAAGCCCAGCCACCTGTTGCAAAAAATGAAAGAGCTGTCTAATGGCCAACTCCAGGATGACTTTCTGCAAAGTTTGTGGCTTCAAAGAATGCCACCACATATCCAGACTGTTTTGTCTGCATCCTCAGAGCCTTTGGATAAACTGGCTATCATCGCTGATAAGGTTTCTGAGGTTGTTGGTTCATCCTCAACTATCTGTGCTGCCACAACTGTTCCTTCACCATCCCAGTCATCTTCATGCAGTGTTCAGCCAACCATGGACTCTCTCGCCAGGCAGATCCAAGAGCTGTCTCTACAAGTTGCTGAACTGACAAGAGAGCGCAATTCCTCTTGCCACCAACGATATAGTTCTGACCGCCGGAGATCACATTCACGCTCTAGGAGTGTCAATAGAGGAAGTGGCATCTGCTACTATCATCGCCGTTATAAAGAGCAGGCCCGCAAGTGTGTTTCACCTTGTGCATTTGTGCAAAAAAACGAGTAAGCTCTGTCATAGCTGGAATGGCAGAGCCCTCGAAACATACCAGCCGGTTATTTTTATTAGACCGCAAGTCTGGCCAGAAATTTCTCATAGACTCTGGAAGTGAAATCTGTGTCATCCCACCTTCTCCAACTATGAATAAATCACCTCAGTCTAACTTCTCCTTATTTGCTGCTAATAATACCAAAATTCTCCAGCCTATGGTATGGTCCGTAAAGAACTGAACATGGGTCTGAGGCGACCTTTTATCTGGACTTTCATAATTGCTGATGTATCATCTCCTATAATTGGTGCTGATTTTCTAAAGCACTTCAACCTTTAATCGACCTTAAGAAAAAAGGTTGGTGGATGTGAAAACTTCTCTTTTCACTTCTTGTGTTTTTTTCAAATATTGTACAGCCCTCAATCCTCACTGTAGATGCAAACATTAGTTTTAAAAACATCTTATCGGAATATCCAGACCTCAGCAACCCTTCTTTAATTTCCAAATCAGCATCACATGGCACAGTCCACCATATTATTACTACTGGCCCACCAGTCACTGCCAGGCCTAGAAGGCTACACCCTAAACTGTATGATGCAGTGAAGGTAGAATTTGAATTTCTTCTTGCTCAAGGCATTATTAGACCTTCCAAAAGTCCCTGGAGTTCTCCTCTTCATGTTGTACCCAAATCTGACTCTACAGTTAGACCTGTTGGGGATTACAGGCAGCTGAATTCTGTTACTGAGTTCGACAGCTACCCCATGACTTATTTGAATGACTTTGCTCATGCACTACATGGCAAGAAGATATTTTCCAAAATAAACATTTTTAAGGCATTCCACCAAATCCCTATAGCTGAGTGTGATATTCCTAAGACAGCTGTAACAACTCCATGGGGTCTTTACGAATATACCCATTTGTGTTTTGGCCTTGTGAATGCACCACAAACCTTTATGCGATTCATGCATGAAGTACTAAGAGGACTTCCTTTTGTTTTGTCTACTTGGATGATATTTTGTGTTACTCAGAAAATGCTGAGGAGCATCGTTCTCACTTAAGAACTATATTCCAAAGACTGAGCTCATATGGTTTAAAACTAAATATCTCTAAATGTGTATTTGGTGTGACTGAACTCATTTTCCTTGGCCACCTTATCACTCCTGATGGCATTAAGCCATTGCCTGACAAAGTTCAAGCAGTTCTTGATTACAAACAACCAGAGACTGTTGGCTCTCTGAGAAAATTTTTAGGACTGTTAAATTTTATAGACGTTTCTTGCCCAAAGCAGCTGAACAACAGTATCTTTTAAGTGAATTTTTAAAAGGTTCTAAAGGTAAGAAGGACTCAAAGCCTTTAAACTGATCTTCTGAGGCAATTACAGCATTTCAGAGGTGTAAACAAGCTCTTGCTGATGCTGCACTTCTTGCTCATCCTTCACCTTCTCTGCCCCGCTTGCTCTTCATGTGGACGCCTCTGATTATGCCATAGGAGGTGCACTTCACCAAGTTGTGGACTCTGAGCTACAGCCATTGGCTTTCTTTTCCAGAAAACTTACTTCATCTGAAAAGTCTTACAGTGCCTACGACCGTGAACTCCTTGCTATCTACTCGGCTATCCGACACTTTCGGTATATGCTGGAAGCTAGAGATTTCACAGTGTTTACTGACCACAAGCCCCTCACTTATGCTTTTAGGCAAAAAAGTGACAAGTGTTCTCCACGGCAGATCCGTCAGCTGGATTTCATCTCTCAGTTCACCACAAATATTGTACACATTCCAGAATCTGACAATATTGCTGCTGATGTTCTCTCTCATGTTTCTGCAATCACCTTCCCAAGTCAAATTGACTATGACTGTATTGCTGAGACACAACAGACTGATCAGGAGCTTCACACCCTAATAGCATCTGGAACTTCCTTGAACTCAAAAAGGTAACTTTTCCCAATTCGTCTATTGAAATTATGTGTGATCTATCAACGGGCACAGCCAGACCCTACATCCTAAAACAGCATCGCCAAGATGTTTTCTCTGCTATGCATAATTTATCCCATCCTGGCATACGTCGATCAGTGCATTTGATGAAGCAGCGTTTTGTTTGGCCATCAATCTCATCAGATGTAGCTAAGTGGGCAAGACACTGCCTAGCTTGCCAAAAATCCAAAATTCATCGTCATACTAGATCACCTCTTTCATCATTTCAAGAACCTTCCCAACGTTTTGATCATGTTCATCTGGATCTCATTGGACCTCTACCTCCATCAAATGGCCACACCTATTGCCCGACAATGATTGACCGTTTTTCGAAATGGCCACAGAGGCCCAACCTCTCAAAGACATAACTGCTGAGACTGTGGCTGAGGCCTTCTTTTCCTCTTGGGTGTCTCGCTTTGGAACTCCTGCAATTCTCACAACCGACAGGGGCAGGCAGTTTGAGTCCTCGCTCTTCAAGGCTCTTAGCAAACTACTTGGTGTTCAGAAGTGTCGTACAACTGGATACCACCCTCAATCTAATGGGATGATCGAAGAATTGCACCGCCCATTGAAAAGTGCAATCAAATGCCATGCTACTGAGCGTTGGACAGAAGTACTCCCTATCATCTTACTAGGTCTACGAGCTTCTCTTAAAGAAGATATTCTGTGTACCCCAGCTGAATTAGTTTTTGGAACCACTATTCGACTGCCAGGGGAGATGTTTGACTCTTCCAAGCCAGACGATGATGTTGCGAATTTTGTTTCGAAACTTAAGTCTCACATGCAATCACTTCACCCTAAACCACCAAAACACCATGGCAAACGTCCAGTTTTTATCCATCCAGGACTGTTGGAAGCAACACATGTTTTTTTTTTGCTGAGACATGTTACGTCGTCCACTTCAACAACCCTATGATGGCCCTTTTCAAAGTCTTACAAAGGAAGGATAAAGTGTTTTTCCTTCACATCAATGGTAAACGGGTATCTGTATCTATTGATAGATGCAAACCTGCCTTCTTTTTTTTTTAACACTGAGGACTTGCAACTACCTCAAACCAAGAATGAAACACCTGCTACTGTGGAACCTAATGCAACAGCTTCAACACCTGCTACTGTGGAACCTAATGCAACAGCTTCAACACCTGCTACTGTGGAATCTGATCCAACAGCTTCAACGCCTACCCAGCCATCTACACGTTCTGGTCGCAAAGTTCATCTTCCAACTAGGTATCATTGACACTGGAAGGGGAGTATGCAGCGACCTTACAGCTCAACATAACGACTCCAAAACTGAACTGAATTGATCTGTTATTATTGTAGCGTGCCTGGTTCCATGTGTTGTAGTTTTTAGAAGTTTACCTCTTAATTGCACATTTAATCTTTAAAGTTAATAAATGTTTATTGTTATTTAATTCAACCGTGTTGTAGTGAAGAATGCCTAACCACGCAACGCGGCACATCTTTTAAAATTTTTATCTGTAACATATTTCATTTCTGTTGATAAAAATCGTGAGATATCAAGTGGTTAAGAACTTCCTAATTTGTTTCTAACATTTAAAATAGGTTGTTGGTGTTAATAATGCCACCTGATTAGCAAAGGCTAAGTGGTGCTTGTCAGCCGTAGCTTTGAGCACCATATACAGGTGACAGAATGATTTAGCTTGGTATTTAAAATAGGTAATTTCACAAAACTCTTCGGATAAAATATTAGTTTTGGAAGGTACTTCTTCCAATTCTCAAAAGGGTTCAAGAGCTAGATCAGTATTATTTTCATAAGACAAGCTAACACGATATGAAGTAACTAGATGAGAAATATCATCTTTGATTTTTAATTTTCTGGATATCACCCATCCAAAAATATGGTTTTGAACTATTGAATTATTTATGGATTTAATTATCTGCCCTGGCAGTAAACAGCTTAAAAAAATATGGCCCTATAATGATATCAATTTTCTTTGGAACTGAAAATTTAGGGTCAGCATATAATTTAAATCTTTTTCATTAATAGATTCTGACTGTAAACTTGGTTAAAATAAATGCATCAATTTGAAAAAACTTTTTATCCGATCCATAAATTAAGGCGATGTTTATACTAACTGAACCAACGACATTGAAGAGTATCATGCTCTTACAAAATTTTTAGAAGGAAACAAGGAATTTGAATTTTTCTCCCTTAAACCAAAACCAGTAAAACCAATCAAAATAGTCATCAAAGGACTTCCCATTTTTACTAAAACTCACGAGATTCCATCCGATCTTGAAGAAGGATTCACAATAGAAAATGTTTCCCTATTAATCTCAAAGAAAACTAAGACCGCCCTCCCTTTTTTTCAAGTCACCCTCCCCCATAACGCCATTAATCAAAAAATTTTCGATCTCAAAACAATAGGTTACATGCAAGTTAGAGTAGAAGGTTACCTCATTCGAGGTATTACCCAATGCTTTAACTGCAACAATTTCTTCCACACGGCAGAAAATTGCCACCTGAAACCAAGATGTCTGAAGTGTGGAAAGGAATACCCCACCCATCAATGCCCAATAAAGGAAAGACAGGATAACCCATTTTGCATAAATTCCAGGAATTTGGCCATTCGGCCTGTTACACCAAATGTCCCAAATTCACTAAAACCAATAAAGGTCTTGCCCCTTTCCATGAATGTTCGAAAGCAATGTTCGTAGGGAGAGCGTCTTTTTCGCTAACGTTGTTAGCGGAACCACCCCCACCCCAGTCGCAAAGTTAACCGAAAAAACAAATGAAAATTCAAACAACAAAGTTTTCCAAGGAATCCAGCTCAAAGAAAATAATAATTCAGACCTAACTCAAGTTATTGAACTGATCAGCATAATCTCTAATATTTTAAAAAGATCACCCGAAATTTTACTATTACTTCCTAAATTAAAAAATACCAAAGATGACAAAGCTAAAGCTTTGCTTCTTTTCAAAGCTATGATAAATAAATTTTAACCATCTTATTTTGTAATTTTTCCTTCTAAAAAAGTTTTAAATTTCTCTTAATTTCTTAAAATTTTTACTTTTAATTTCTAATCTTTTTAACGTCAATTGCTACTTTCCAAAATTCCCAAGTCCAAATTTTTCGAAGTTCACTCCCAACATCCAATCAAAGCCTCTCTCAGTCTTGTGCCTGCCACCCCATTGGTTCCTGCCACCGATTTCCATACCCACCACCACCAGCCAAGAAACAACATCAAGCCGCTTCTAATACCAGATAGAGGACGGAGTGATGGACGTCTCCCAGTTCCTTATTAACTGTAATCATCTGAACCACAAGTGAGACGGCTACTTCAGAAGAGCCAAATTTTTTCCCGTTAACACAAGTATTAATTCTTCTTAGTCCTAGTTTATTTACAAAGGACTCAGAAGCGAAAGAGGCTTTGATACCACCATCTAAGAGAACAGCACATTCATGACTTTGACTTAAGGAGTCGAAAATAGTGTCCTGTGCAGTTAGCAAGATTGCTGCACTCTGACCGTGTACAGTGTTAAAAGATATATTTGCTAGCTCATTGCCCTAAGAAGACTGTTCATTGACAGAAGAATTCAATGCTACACTTTTAGCCCCTTTAAAATATTCATGAATTAAAATGTCTTTTTTTACAGATTTTACATTCTATTCGAAAAGAACAATTCCCTACATTAAGCCAAAGCAATTGAAGTACTATAAATTACGAATTACACCCTTTCTTAATTTTATATCTAAACTGTTAAATGTATAAACTTTTAAATGTATAGTTTTTTTAGGAATAAATGGAGTGGGAAAAGTTTTTTCCCTGTCTTTTCATGAATTTCAAACAAACATTTCGGTTGTCAACTTTTTTAAACAACCTTTTTGGAAAATTGAAGGGATATTCTGGTTATACTTGAATTTCAAATTAGTTGTGTATATATTGCATTGCTTAAATTTGTGATAACAATATTAAAAGTAAATATAATGAATGCATTTAAAATATTGGCATTATTTTGATAAACATAGAATTGTTATATATGAATTATAATTATTCTAGGTAGGAACACGCAGATATATGGCTCCAGAAGTATTGGAAGGTGCTATAAACTTTAATCGAGATGCTTTTTTGAGAATAGACATGTATGCATGTGGTTTAGTTCTTTGGGAGTTGTTATCAAGGTGTTCAGCTGTTGAAGGTATTTCATTGATGCTTTGCTTTTATACAGATTATCTTTACTTTTTTAATTTATAAAAATTGTGTACTTGTACCTTTTATGTGTGAGACCTCATCTGAATTTATTAGTATTTATGTCCATAATTCTTCATTTTTATTGTTTTATATTTATTACATTTCTAGCATTATGTATTCATCATAATGTAACTGACATATTGGTTGCTTCACATTTTTTTCCATAAAATAATGTAAAACTTGTGTCTTAGGCATAACAAATACAAAAAGATAACCATTGATATGCCTTTGGAGTAAAAAATATTGTTTGATTCTATGCATACAATGTGTGTGTTTGCAGTTGATTAAGAAAATTGATAAGATATTGAAAATGTTATAAACTTAATGTGACTGATTTTGGTAAGAATTATTTCTATGTGGATATGTATGTGAAGTAATGGATTCCAGTCATGCTTAAAATGTTTTTTGATGCTGTTCATTTTGATGTAATATAAAATTTTGCATAAAGAAGTATTGCACTTCTAGTATTTACTCCCAAAATGTTTTTGACATTGAACTTATGGCATGCGGTTAAATACCAGTTTTCTTGTGTACAATGTTATTATGCTGCTATGTAATTTATTGGCTTTTCCTGTAATATACATACTACTTTTTTTCAATATTTGCAGCTTTAATTTTTGCTTTCTGAATGAAGTTCATAGCCTGTCAGTGTACCACGAGCAGTCATTTGAACAGTTTGTCGCTTATTTTAAACCGTAATCGTTATTGGTTTAATGAGAGGCTCTCATGAATTGACATCAAGAAGTTTTCTTTTCCAAGGCATTTAATGTTTATTTACATGTATAACTTTACTACAAAACTTATTCACAGCTTCTCATTTAGTTCGTTCTCATCATGACATCTCTTTTTGCTTTATTTTCAACAGCTTTGAGTTGCTACTCACTTCAAGCAAAACTATACAGAATAAGTAACGTTCTTACCATAGAGGGCACAGCACAACACAATTCATGTTTTTCATTTATAATCTTCAGAAATCACATTTCTGGAGCTATTTTTCTTATCCATTGATAATAATAAATAAACATATAATAATTAAAAATATGAAGGATTTATCAAAATTGGCTAGACAGTCTGATGATAGTATGACACATGACATAAATCCAATAATTTTATTTGTTCAATTTATAAAGTTAAAACTTGTTAAAACATCGATTCTAAGTTCAAAGTATCTACTTGTTTAAATTGGGAAGGAAAAAAATTGCCCGTATTCCCAAGACAATTAGATTTTACTATACCACAACTTGCACTTTAGTTGCAACTGATCCAATGGCCAGAAAATATAGTGTGAAATCTTACATAAATCTCAAGCATCATCCTTCTGAGATATATGCATGGATTTTATACAAAGAAATTGGAGTGAAGAAATAAATAATAATTCATTTATATGAATGAATTTTAAATGCGGAATAAATTTTCATTGCCTCAAAACTTGCTTGAAATTATAATCATTATTTGTTATCATACTTATACATATTATTTGTTATAATGTTTTTTCAGTGTACAAATAAAAACAGATATTCATTTCAATGATTGTTCATATTGTATGATTTCAGTTTCAAATAACAAGTGCTATGTTTAGAGATGCTGCTATTAACTCTTAAAAAAACTTTATTCAATGCATTTTTAAGGCCCTGTGGATCAGTACATGTTACCATTTGAGGATACAGTGGGTCAACATCCTACTCTAGAAGATATGCAAGAAGTTGTTTCACAAAAAAATGAGGCCTGTATTTAAAGAAATATGGAGGAAACATCCAGTGAGTTTTGTAGTACATTCTTTTCGTTTAATGTAAAATTTTTGCATTGCAAAACAAGTCTTTTATTTATTATTAAGTGAGTTCTGTTAAAATTAAATTGTAAAAGAGCTTTATTGTTAGTATAGATTTACTGTGTATGTTTGCAACAATTATGAAAAATTAGAATACAAAATGACTAGAAATTGGAATTCAAAAGTTGTGTTATGTTTTCTAAGGATTAATTATCTGTTTTATGATGTAATATTGATTTTTAATTAATATATAGTATAGGTTTATGGAAGAAAATATGGAAGGAATTTTGTTTGTCAGAAATATGCACAAAATATCAATTTTCAGTTTGAGTGATCTTGATATACATATTGCTCAAAATTATAATTTAAATGCCTAATATTAAGTTCATAATCTGATACGTTTGTAAAATACAAGATTTTGGTGTGTAAAAGAAGCTGTTCATGTGGGTTTTTTTTATAGAAAGTATGCTCTTTGTATTCTCTAATTATAGTATTGTTTGAGATGCTCAATCCAATTATAGAATTTGACAATAACATAGGAAACATTTTATCTTTATTTATTTCCAATTAATCTCAAATAAAGAAATAATATATTGGTATTAATTTGTTTTTGACCTTGTATTTTAAGCAAATCTTGAAATAGAATAAAGGTAAAATGGGGGACAATTTACAATTTGGATTATAAATTTTTATTTAATAACCATTTATCAGTTTTCTTTGGTATCAGACAATTTTAAGTGGGTTTGTGTCAGTTATTTCAGTCTTTAGTATTAAGAGCTCTGACTAGTTTTAATTAAACTTATTCATGTTCCAATCTTTTAGTATAATGACATATCAAATTTATTTTAGGGAATAAGTGTTTTGTGTGATACCATTGAAGAATGCTGGGATCAGGATGCAGAAGCTAGACTATCGGCTAGCTGTATTCAAGAAAGGCTAACATTCTTATATAAAACTCAGCCTCCTTATCCAGAAACACAAATGAGCATGTTGAAAGGTAAATTTTTTATCTATCATTAGTCATTATTTTTTTCTAGTATCCTTTGATAATTTAATGGTCATGTATGATTGTAGCAATATGTAAATTCAGATTTGAATTGTAAATGAAAATAGGTTTTTTTTTAGCTGTGCAAGGTAACATAAGCTGATAAAAAAAACTTTAAAATGCACTGACAATAATCTTATTTAATTTAGATTTTATTTTATTAATTAATTTGATTAAATATGGAATGAACATATTTTATTAGAAATGGATTGTTTTATTCATGTTATTTTATTCTTAATTTGAGAAATACTGTGTAGTTTTTTTGTAAATTTCTTCAGCTATTGCATTAATTTCTATATATATAGTCATGAATAGTCGTCTACTTTAAACTTTAATTTGTGTTATGGTAGAATCATAATAATAATTTCAAATATCAATGTGTGGAAAACATTTACAAGTCTCAAAATTGTTTGACACAAATTTTACTTGCACAGCAAGAAAATTATAACATAGGCCTGCAAAATTGGAAGATTTTGAAAAACACAAAAGAAGTTTTCGTTGATTTTTATGTTTATTGGGGGTGCTGATTTTGAAAATGGCCCCCATTTTTTCCCATCGCATTAGGATTTTTGTTACAATTGGTATTGATATTTTTGTCTAAATTGTATCTGAAAAGGTATTTTCTCAAACAATTTAGCATTTCCTATCTGGAAACAGTGGTTTTTATTCTGTCAATCTATGTAAATTCAGTTCTTGGTGAGGCTAATTTTTCAGTAAATGAATGGAAACCACTTGCCAGATCTCATGAGCCGTGTTTGGTTAAGAGAAAAACAAGTTCCCTTGAGGTTTAAACTTTTTACATTCAACTATGGTGCAGTTTCTTGAAAAATAATCAACATACTATTTTTATTTGTTTATTGTAATTTTTTTCTTGATCCCTGTACCATTTAAAAGAGGTTCTTTTGGACATTATATTTTTCTTTCAATTCAGCTGCCTCCTTTGAAAGGCCCAGATCTCTAGTTAGATCATTAACTTCAAGCAGAAAGTAGGGCTGAAGTAAATCAGCTCCAGGGGTTTTGTATTCAGTATGATCCGAGTCTGAAGGGATAACTAGCAATTCAGTTGGAGGCAAAGGCACTGGCACATAAGGTCTATGAGCACCGGGCATACTGCCAGTGATGTGTCATTAGGATTAGAGATTAGTGTTTTATTTTTATGGTTACACCCATGCATATGGCAGAAACAAAAGTAACAATCTTCATTTTTTTTTCAGCTGCCTTCATGACATACGAGTTTCAAATCGTATAGCTGTCTACTTTTTTCTTTAGCCAGAAGCATAGATTATTGAGACACTGCATGCAAACTTTATGAGGAGCCCATGATTTCCCCTGGTCAAGTTTCATGCCAAAATACACAAGATATAGTTGTTACATAGTCTTTAATGTAGTTTTAAATTGCACCATATTCGTCGCATATATAAAGCAAATGTTTGCAACATATCTAACATGCAGCCCTTTTTTTTTTTTTTTTTTTTGTTTTGATGAAATGCTCAGAGAAACACACAAATTTTAAAATTGTTTCTATTTGTCACTGTATCAGCGAAAGAAAAATTGAAAAGTTCAAAATTTCACAACATCTTTTTTATCTTCCTTTCAAACATGTTGTTAAGTACACAATATTTTAAGTTAAAGAAAGATAAATTGAATCCCTCATGTCGACATACATTTTATATCTTTTCTGAAGACTCCAATAAAGTCGAGATAATTCCGTGTTAGGAAAGATAACGCATTCAGAATCATTCCAGATAAAAGCTTGAAAAGTGACTTGTCAATAACGCTCACTTATCAAGAGTTCTTGCCTTGTCGGTGAACCAAGATAAAGATTCTTGCAACACTATTGGTAGAGAGAAATTATGAATGGGTTGAAGGGACAGTGTTGGGGAGGTATCACAGAGTGGTATTGTGTGTGTACCTTACACCACTGCAGAATGCTGTTTAGCCACAGAGTGAAGAAATTCAGTGCAGAAACAAAATTTTGATAAATATTTATGAAAATCCAAGCAAAATTGAATTTTTCAAGAAAACCTGACATGATAGAAATTCATCATTATTTTTAAATTCAGCATCAAAATATATATAAACATGCAGGCCTGTCTAAAGAAAAAATTATCCATTAGTTATAAAATGGTAATGATTCAAAGTTGACTTCAAAAAGTGTTCTATGTGCATATATAAAATGTTTTAAAAACAAAATAAATCTGTAAAAATAAGAATTTATAAGGGGAGTTCTTTAACTAAAATGATAAAGGATCTACGTATCCTAAAAAATCAATTAAAAATAATAAATTGAATTATTATTTTTTTAAAAGAATTTTATTGTTTAGCTACTCATATATTGATCTAATTTTTATATAATAATTTATTGCAATTTTTTCTTTAGAAATAACATGTTCTACTGCTACCTCAAATATATGCCCAGATGCAGCTTCTATGTCCAGGTCTCAGCCAATTTTATTGCCGAAGGAATCTAGCATATAGAATGGGAAAATGTTTGTGTCTTGCTACATATATAAATACTTTGTGCCACAAGATTGAACAGTGTGGAGTAAATTTGGTGTGTCTGCAATGATTTAGTTTACCAAAAGAAGCAGCTGAATGGGTGACTAATTGAGTGTCCTAAGAAAAAAAAAATTGCAGAATAATTTCTTGTAATTCACAAGATTTCCTTGTGCCTTCTATCCAGTAGTACAAGTTTATCACAGAAGTCAGCTCTGCTTTGATATGCAGTAGCCTTCTCATAATTCTAGCATGTACAGGGGGAAAGTAAAGAGTGACACTTGAACTTTTTGTGCATTTGTAGTTTATATTTAAATTTTTAGCATAAAAAATTAAAATTTTATTTTATTTTTTATGTTTTTAACTTAATAATATATTTCTGTTGTTTGCTTGGCTAAGAAAACTTAACTTTTCTTTTCATACACAATTTTTATCCCCTTTCGTTATTTTTTTCAGGTTTTATACAATTTTTGTGAAAATAGGGGAAGGAAATGTACTGCATAATGATACTTCCAATTAGTAAAAAAACATTTTTCGAACAGATTTTAAACTAATATTCTTTTAAATGAAATCTTGACATCTTTTCATCTTTTCTTGAAGGATTATTTTATTTTGTTACTGGTAAGTTAAAATAGTCAAATTCTCTTAATCATGAGTAACAGTTTAAAAAACAATTTGTTCTTTTTAAATTCACATTATCCTGTGAATTTATTGAATATAGATTTCTATTTTGTTTTCACTGATTCAGTTATTTGATGTAGAATTGACTCCAAACTCCCTATTGTTGAGTTGAAGTTTGAGATTACAACTATTAGTTGCTCTTGTCAATGTTCCTATTAACTTAGCCTCCATGAGATGCTGCCTGTACCTGAATCTTGAAATGGCAGAGATTGCAATTTCACTATTACATGCTGTATGAAGAAGACTCCAATTCCCCCTTGAAACACTTGAACTGCAAATGAAGGGAAAATTGATGAATTCGAATTATGTATTTTAAGTACAAGAAAATAAATGTTGTCAACTACCGAATTATTAAAGAAGGTGATTTACATAAAAGAACATTGTTAAGCCTGACAGCAAGTGCCAAAAGTTGGGTTCCATTTAAAATTGTAATATATAGCATTAACTTTTTTTAATGAGAGGTGGCTTATGATCATTAAAATTTGTTAACAAGTATTTGCAGTCTCAGATCTTTTTATCATCATGTCCGATATAACAAGTGCTTTTAAGATCTCCTTGTTCTTAATTGCAACCGTTTTCCGTTGTAATATTTCATTGTTTTTGATTATCTATTTTAAAAGTATCAAGACTTTTCTCCCTGTTGTCTGAAAAATGTTTCTTAAATTGTTAAAGCAGATTTTATTTTGATTAACATGTTGAAATATTATTTTGATATAATTTGCATTTGTATCTAATTTACTCGTTACCTTTATCGCTTCTTTATCTAAACTATCAAAATTTTTACCATTTACATTACATGAAAAGCAAGAATTGTATAGGGGAAAAAATTAAAAGAACAAAACAAATTGGAAAGTTAGTTTTTTTAATTTACAACTTTACAATCTACTCATTTAGAGGTTTTAAGAGCAAGAAGAAATACACTTCATACCGCAACATGTTTATTTCTTCAGTTATTATTTACAAAGTTAACTATTTTACAGTGCTTTTAGAAATTTAAAGAGGTTGCCCTTTTAATTTCTTATTATGAAGTACCACCTTATACTCCCAAAATTTGTAACATCAAGATATGTTCGTTTTGTATAAATTATTCCAAGAGTTATATAATACCAACTATAATTTGCCTCATTCAAACCAAGTTTTTTTATGCTTTTTTTCTTCTGTTTTTATATCGTAGTTTTTAAAAAATTTTATAAATTTTCTTGACACAGGTTTTTAAGTACAATGATGTGGCAGATTGTTTGTATTTTGTTTGCCTCTGTTAAATTACTAATTATTTTTTTAAAATGTTGCTACTTTTACTTTAGATTGAAAATAATTTTTATTTACTTATTATTTTGTAAATTATCTTAATAAAGTTGCATATCAACAGGTTTGTGAATAAAAGTTAGGGTGTTTTTTTCTTTTTTTCTTCTTTTTTTTTTAAACAATTGTGAGACTCCATGAAAGGAGAAAGTATTTTATTGAACAACTAAATGTTACATGTGTCTGTAGCACTTGTTTTTCCAACTGTAGGAAGCTGTAGCTGTGCATTTGCTCCTACTTCTAAAGAACTGGTGCTTATTTGAGATCATCTTAAACTTGTGTGTGTTTGGATGAATCAATGTGATAATGTCCAATAAATCCATTACTTAAGTGGTGATCCCACAGTGAAAACCTAGAGGTAGACAGTTTTTGGCCTTTTCAAATTTTACTCATCAGTTTACATTTAACTTAGTATTTTTAAGCATCATACGTAAAAGTTTTTCTTTTTTTGAAAATTGATGTGATTAGTTCTCATCTTTTCCCTTACATCCAAATCTCGTGTGAGGTTTTTCAGCATGTATAAATTTTTTCATGGCTAATTTGTATCTAATGGTATTTTTTTTCCAAGCATTTTTATTTTCAGTGGAGCATATACTAGTGACAAATGCTATTTTTATGAAATGTACTCACTAAGTGTGCAACCATGTATGTTCTTTCAAAAATGGTTTGAATCAAAATACAGTTGCATTGTAGTAAATTGGTATTTCATTATTTAGTGTCTGAATAAAAAGGATTTCATTCAACTTGGATTAAGGCAAGTATCCAATTGCTGTTTGTAAAAATGTAGAATAAATGTAAATATGTTGATTTAAACTGTTTTTTAGAGAGGTGTTATGAAAGTTTAAGAATTTGTTGTTCATTTTTGGTTTAAGACACAGTTGCATGAATATTAAACACCACACAGAAGTTCTGATGAGAAATTAATCTAAGAATTGTAGCTTATATAGATTAAATTATGTATGATATCATGGATTGACTTCTGTGATCTATTAGCCTATTTGCTTCATGCAGTGTGAACTTTCTATACAAGATAGTTCTGGATAAGAAATTTTAACTTTTTTTTCCTTCATTTTAATTGCTGACTCAAAATAAGAATCGAGTATAATGGTCTGTTTGCAAATACACTACCCAAAGATACTTGAAAGTTATAGAGTGTTAAAGTAATATTTGAACATAATTAAATACATATAACATTCATACATTGGAATTGACTCTTCATCTATTAAATTAAAGTATCTATTTTATTTTTGACTATTAAAAATGTAGGTTAGAAGAATAACAGCTTTCAAGAAATTTGTACCATGATTTGTTTTATTATATTCTATTTGGTTTATCATGGTTCTTCCCAATTTTAAATGAGGGAGAAATTGCAAATTAAACATTTAATGTTCTTGCTCCTGAAGTTTTTTTAATTTCTACAAAAGTATTTTTACTGACTAACCTGTTTTGGCTTATGAATAACTTATCTTTCTGATTTCTGTTTTGTTGATAAATATAATATAATATTATATATATATATAGTTTGAGCATAATTTGATGTTTGGAACTTTTAAAACAAATTCAAAGTACAACAAACAGTTGTCTTTATTTGGTGAAGGTTAATCAGTATCTATTTTGTGTCTTATTGTATTGTACGTGTATTTTATCTCTTTGGTTGTACAAGAAAGAGTAAAAATATCACTTGCACTATTTAAAAGTGTTGTTTTGAAATTATTGAAATGTATTATTATATGATCATTATATAGTTTAAATGCATTTGAGATTTAAAAGGGAAATACTTTTATTTCCTTATAGTGTATTTCGCTGTTTTGATAGTTTACTAAATTTTCACATTGCACATAAAAGCAAAGAACATTTAAAATTTCTTGATGTAACAAACTTTTTGAATTTATTTTAAGGCGGCTTGGTACCCCCAAAATGACAGACCTATCGTTTTTTTTTTAATTAATCTTATTCTTTGCATTATCTTTCGATTGATATATCACTTGTTCATGTCAGAAAGTTAGAAGTTGAATAAAACTTTGTTTGAAAACAAATTAGGCAATTCAGCCACGCCCCCTTTTTAGAAAAAAGCGTTTTGATAAAAAAAAATTTATAAAGAGAAATAATAACTATAAAAAAAGAATCTGTTATATATAAAGCAGAATATTACCAAGGCAATACAATGTCATTTTTTTTCTTTGTGAAATGTGTGCATATAAAATTTCTGAATTAAGGCATTTTATGTTAATAATTTCAATTCTTTTTCCTGATATGTTTTCCATACAAATGTAATACTTCAATATTATAAGAAGAAAAAAACTAAAATTTCTGTCGTGACCGGGAAAAACATTTTTAAACATTTTTCTTTAATTTTCTTTTGGAATTAAAACTCTAAAAATTAGTCATTTATAAAAATGTATGGGTTGAAAAATATGAAAATGCAATTATTTTAAAGAAAAATAAATAAATAATATCTTAAAGTGGTATTTTAAGTTTATTTAAGCTTATTATAATTATTTTTTCAGCATTATAAACTTTAAAGGGGGTTTTCTCAGTTTGCTTTTTTTCGATACATTAGTACATTCAAAATGCTACTCCTTCCACAACTATTTACCAATCACTTTCATTATTTTTCTTGCATGTTATATATAAAGCATTTAATAAAATTAGGGATCCATTTTGATATAAACTGAATACTTTTTTTAAAAAAAAAATTTAATGTAAGAGAGATTGGCTTTTTCGTTGATTTTTAGCATGCATATCGACATTTTATTTTTTTTCTTGAAAACGGATTAAGTTATTGTAAAATCGATCCCTAAAGTTGTTGAAAACATCCATAAAAGTATTACAAAAAAAATTTCAGGTCAAAAATTTAATTACTAAAGGAGTAGGATTTTAAAATTGTGTGAATAATATGTGAAAATTTTCATCTTGTATCATTTCCTTGAATAGAAACATTATATAAAATGCAAAAATATAGTTTTCAAATATATAAATAGTGTTTTTCAATGGGTACCAAGGCCTCTTAATGGAAGCAGATCGTTGTAGCAGTGTAGTTAAAATGTAGCTTTTTTGTAAATGTAGATTATTGTTCTTAAGATAAGAAAGTTGGTGTAAATGTGTGACATTTACTCTTTCTTGTTCATTAATTTTATTACCTGTTAATGCAATAATTAAAATTGCATTTCCAGTGATGCATTTGTTTTTGGTTATTGGGTTTGCATTAGTTATAAATTGTTCATATGTAATTTATTTTTATTATTTACTTCCATTTGAATAATTCCATCATTAATCTGACACTCGTCAAGTATAATTATGTAGATGTTTCTTTAATTCTCAGGACTTTTTTTGAGTTGAACTCATTGTAGAACTCTTAGTTATTATGGGTTTTTTCCCTTGAAATCTTGTTATAATTATGTTCATAATTTTTTGGACCATGAAAAGTTGAAATTTGTGTGCTGGTTACAAATAGTATACCTAGTATCTTTGTGAACAAGAAGCCTTTTCATGTGATTTTGCTCTCAGGCTGTATTATTTTGTATTTTCACTTAATAGTAAGTTTTGTATGTGTATGTGTGCATATTTATGTGTGTAAATATATTCTCAGGTTTTCCACAATTTGAATATTTTAATTTTCTGATACAAAATTTGTAAAATGTATTTTTCTTTATTTCTCAAAATTAAATAATTTCTAAAACTTTTCCATTTGAATTTGTTTCTTAATCATGTTTTGAAAATATTCATGCTATGATCTCACTCGTGATTTTCAAATCTATTAGTATTTTATATTTGTTCAATTAGGGTTGAACAAATACGATGAAAGTATCTGCAATAACTCTTTATCATTAGTACTGGATCATCTCTTCCATTCTGCCCCATTTGGCAACTCAGCAAATACCAGTACCTGTCTGTCAAGAGAGCAGAGTTTCACACTAAAAATAAAATAAATAAAATCTGGAAGTGCCTCATTGTTCTGGGAGATCTGAAACTCTCCTCTCCTTGAATATTATTTTTAAGTAATTTAAAAATATCTTTCCATTTTTGGTCAATTAAAAGAAATTGCCATATGAATCATGTGCAAAACAGAATCACAATTCCAGTTTGTTTCCTAACCTACAGTTTCTGTATAAAATGTTGTCTATATATATACTTATAATTTTCCCATTAGAAATAAAAACAATTTTTTTTTCTATGTAGATTTTCTTAACTTACAAAGAATGTTTCGCCGGTGCTCTGTTCGCTACATTTTTTATGTGACGAGTTAAATACTCATTATTGCTTTGTTTGGGGGTGTTTTGCATATTTTTTCACTATCTAAGATTGTAGGAATAGTATCAATAAATTCTGTTTAAGGGATTAATTTAATTGTTTAGATCACAATAGTATTCATTGTGTGTGTAGGCGTCAATACATATGAGAAACTAAATCTTTTGTCTTGAAGCCTACTCTGTGTACACTTTATTTTATATTCAATATTACTTAATTTTGCAATTAAGGAAAGTTTTTATAAATATTTTATTATATTGTTTTATCATACTAATATACAACATTTCTCATTGTACGAAATATTTACGAGTTATTACTATAAAGCAAGGATTTTTTGAAACGGTTAAAATAGGTAGATATATCTGGATATGAATCTTTGGTCATGTACTTACGTATTTGTTTTTTGTACTACATATTAGCATAAGAGCTCATAGTTGTGAGAAGGACCAACAAGTAGAAAAAATATTCGTATTTTGAGATGGATACTCGTGTTATATAGTATATATGAATCAAAAATGTGTATTATAATGACCTGAAAGCTTGTAGCTTTGTATGTTTTTAAAATTGTTTTTATGTGTACACATATAGTTGTTATTAGTATTTCTTTTGCACTCTTAATGTACCGGATATTTTGTTTACTGTCTTAGCTGTAATGTTTATTATACTGTGCTATAGTTTTTAATATCAATTGTGTTAAATATATGTATTACAATATTTTTAAACAAAATATATTTCATTTATGTTTCTTTTTCTTGTCTGCAATTTGAAAAGGGAGAATAATGCAATAAAATTACTTTAAGTGTTTAGAATTGAAGAGAGACAAATTATGATATATCTTTTACAAGTTTAAAAATATTCACAATTTCATAAAAGTTTGAAAGAGAGGAAACTTTCTGCTTTAGTTTTCTTCAGTTCTTTTATTTATTATGAATTATGAGGTTTCTTTTCCTTCTTAAATATATTAATTCAAATTCTAATTTTAATTATTTTGAAAATATAATGAAACATTGTACTTATTTTTTTTTTATAGTTTTATGTGAATCTTTTTATGTTTAAACTCTATTCTAGTCCTTTTTATTATCTGATTGATGAAAACAGTTTATTTTAGTTAACCATTGCTCTTATTAAGGGATTATGTCTTCCTTATTATAAAAAACCTTTTAGCAGTCAACTGAATATACTATTTTGTGCTGTAGTAATGAGAATTTTTCTTATGTAAATATTTGTTTCTATCATCGTGCTGTGTTTAATACAATAAAACATTAGTGTAGTGTATTGATGTTACTTCACTTGTATAAAAATGTTCTCTCACATGACTTTCACATCTTGAATTGAAATGTCCTTATTTTTCTCCATAAAAAAAATGACAACGTACAAGGCTAACTTTTATATATTAATTCTAAAAAAAATTAACACAATAAATGACAGCATTTTTAATATTTTACATGAAAGAAACCACACACACATTTAATATATATATAATCTACAAAGAAAATAGTGTTGGCAATTTTATTTTGGTAATATTATTTTTGGTAATATTTTTAACATGCTTTTTTTGTTGTGATTAATAGAATTTGTTTTTATGCAATTCAAAATTATACAAAAATATAGTGCAAGATAGATTTTTAAATAAGCACAGAATTCAAAATGAGATCAATACATTAAGTAACCAGTGAGATAGCTGTGGCCGAGTGCTCAAATTTATCAGCCAATATTATTGTCTGTGGTTTGGGTCCTAATTCCACTAAAAAGCTGTACCCCAAAATAATGAGGATTGTTGCCTGTTCTGCTGAATTTTCCTCAAAATCCTCACATATTGAGAAGTGGAAGTTAAGAGAATAAACTAAGTCAGGGAATATGTGCTCCACTTGAAGATTGTTCAGAATTCGAAATTACCCACATGTTGATTTAGTTCAATGTTAATAAAGTGAACAACTAATCAGTTGCTTCTCTGATGTTTAAAATATATTCTAATCTGAAATCTCATGAATTTTTGAATCTGAAAGAGTTAGAATTCCAACAGTATAAAAATCCCCCTTCAAAAATAATTGTCATAAGTTTTTTGCGAATAGTAGTAATTTAATAATTGGCTAAAAATGTTTTCCTTAAAATAAATTTTTATTATATTTCAGCATATAGCATATCTCAAACTTTACATGTAAATGTTTTTTGAAACTCTTTGGTTTATTAAAGGTCATCAGCTGTATTTGGTTTATAGCAGGGAAAAATACACTTCTAAGAATTCCTTTTATGTTGTACCTGGATTCATCGGAGAAATAACATGAATTTTGCAAATTAAAAAGCAGATTTGAGTTCTCACCAAAATACATATACCAA